>OU342644.1:2480000-3080000 GCA_910589605.1 Chrysoteuchia culmella | reverse complement strand
AGTCGAAGTACAGACAAATGGTGGAATTACTGCAAGATTTATGATTCAAAATTGAAAATGATGCTTGTCTCAGAACAATCGGGGTACCAGACGCAGGTTAGCTTATCACCCGTACGTCGTAGAAATTCCAGCGATTCGTACCAAGCGCTTTGCTGACACATTTCTTATGCGAACCGCTAAGGAATGGAATGCGCTGCCTGCTCATGTGTTCCCCGATTCCTATAACCTTGGCCTCTTCAAGGCGAGAGTGAATAGGCATTTCCTGGGCAAGCATGCAACACCTTAGACCACATCATGTTTGTTAAGCACGATGGTGGTCAAATGCCTGCCCAGTTATTACAAAAAAAAATCTCAAGGTGACTTTTAATACAGCTATTTTACTTCTTTCTCTATACTGATTCTGAAGGTTAAATTCTCGGAAAAATAATTAAATTTTAATCTACGCAGTGGCTGAATTTTATCTTGTCTATTTACGCAATCTTTTTCAAATAAATAAGTTTAAGGTTTTAAGGGAATGACGCACAAACGTTCTTTTAAAAAGTAATCCAATTAAAGTATGTAATTGTTAGATTCGTATTGATCTATTACTTTACAATTTTATTAAGAATAGTTCTTGATTATTTACTGGTTACAAAGTCTAGATAAATATAAAATAATCTAGAAATTAAACCGTAACTTCCATGAAATAAAATAAAAACATAATATCCATACATTTGTGAAACTTCCCCTTTCCAAGTTTGTAGATAATGAAGCCTACTCGAAGGTGTTACATTATTTGCAGTATGTCAAAATTCGTTAGCAAACTCTGCCAGGGTGTTACATGTACAAAGACACCTTGTCTTAACTATTAAAGGGTTCCGAATCCTGTTTACCGCCAACGTTGATAGGCTAACCCTAACTTAGCCGCGGGTTCGTTACTGGTTAGATAATGACTGTGTTTGCGAGTTGGGCCGTGTGGACCGCGCGTTGATAATGCCGCTCTTGAAACTCTATTAAATTGTATGTTTGCGGTCTTCCTTACTAATAGTGTTGGACTGTCACGTCTTGATAATAGAGGGTTAAGTCGGGTACTAAATGGAGGTGCGACTAAGACGTCATATTAAAATATTAAGGCAACTTAGCGTGGTCTTAGCGTTAGTACTGAGTCATATAGTATTCATGTTCCTGGAGATAGCTCGTCATTTTATGTTTTCCGCCATTTAGTGGTTATGATCCTTCGAGCCGGATAGTAGTTAAATATTACATTTGAAGGGCTTAAAGCCCTTTTAACTGTTTGACGTTACATAATTATGTAATGTTTTAGGTAGGTAAACATAATTTATTCATTGAAATAAAACAACTTTTACCGATATCAAACGCGCTATATTTCCACGAACTAAGTTGTAATTGTCCGTATTTTTAGGTTTTTTAGGGATGACATCCCGTGACCACGGCAGCTGTAAAGGTGCCGAAACGGCGGGAAAATAAAAAAACCCCTAAAAAACTTAAAAATACGGACAATTACAACTTAGTTCGTGGAAATATAGCGCGTTTGATATCCGTAAAAGTTGTTTTATTTCAATGAACAGTGCGCGCCAAAACATAAGATGTACGTATAATTTATTCATTTATAACAATTAAATATATGGTGATAGAAAATCGTAATAACTATCATATACATACCTATTGACAGGACATATGTCCCAACCTCACTAAGTCCTTTGTATACATAAATATAAAACAACAGGTTGCACTCCGGGAGTGCCGGCAGAAGTGAAAACCGCTTAAACGAAACAGCAGGAGGCATTCATTTTCGCTGCGCGGTAGAAAGAGAGGGGGATATTACTTCCTCTCTTACGCCGCGCGCCGACGGTCTACTCTCCCTCCGTCTTAAGAATTTTCGATCAAGTCACGTGTCCTGACGCGACTTTAACATTTTTTTCCCATCTCAAAAATTTTAAACTCTTATGTGCACAACGAAGCTTAAGAAGTTTTCACTTCAAAAAATTTACAGGAGATTTTTTGTAAACGTTGTGTACGTTTTTCAAAAGTTTTTTTTTAGCTTTTCTACACACATTAGAATAAGACTTTTTTGCATTTACAACAATCAATTTTTTTAATGCATTTTTTTCTTACAACTTGTCATCTAAGTAAGACTTTTCTTCAATAAGTTTAACCTAAAAGTTGACGATAAAAATACAACAACTTTTCAAAAGCTAAGAACTCAATCTGGCTGATTCATTAATAATTACCGGAGTTGGAGCTAACAGGCACCAAAGTTTGTTCATAATAGGGTTATATCACTTCCCAGTTTTGCAAACAAAAAGTTGTTTTAAAGAAAGATTTTATGCAAATTGGGATAAACCCTATTTTCCTCTGAGATTGCTCTGTGTTTTCCATAGCTACGTGATGATGTTTCTGTTTTTTTATTCGGTTCGTACAATTCATATTGTTTTACTAATATTACAAACGATCGCACGCCCGCGGTTTCACTCGCGTGGTTCCCGTTCCTGTGGATATATCGGGATAAAAGGTTTCCTAATCCAGTTTTACCAGGCTATCTACTATCTCTGTGCTAAATTGCATCCAAATCGATTCAATCGTTTTAGCGTGAAAGACTAACAAACATCTAAATATCTAAACATCGTCACAAACGCATTAAACGCATTAAATTTTATAATATTATATACAGGGTGGAAAATTAAGACGAGGCATGAAGTGCAGGTACTTTGACCGTTGTTGCTACATGATAACGTTCTTCGGAAACCATCCTTAATATTTTGTGATATTTTTAACTGCATTAACGGATTACTTAAGGAAATAAAATCAGGTGAAAAAAAATATTAAAAATCTTTTTGATGCTAATCGATCCTGTTTCTTATGAGGATCAAAACAGTCTAAGATACCAACTGAGGTATGAGTATTAGAAAAGTCAAAGTCAAAAGGCATTTTCCTGGCAAGCATGTTACACATTAGACCACATCATGTTTACTAAGCACGATTCAAAAATTCATCGGTCGGATGTGGTTTGAACCTCCTCATAAAATTTTAATAGAGTGTATGCGATATGAAATTCTGGAGTGTGTTCATCACCCCCAAGAGACGGATCGGGGTGTGTTAATTATACATCCTGTTTCTAACAATATTTTTCTAATCCATAAGTATTTTGTATCCAGGTAGAATTATGTCAGCGGTCAATACGGTTTCTCCTACGGTGCTTGTTAATAATAATAATTTATAAATGGATGATGCGTTCATTATGATTTCTATAGGCAGTAAAAATATAGCATCACCTTGTTTTGCTATTACTACAACTTTGGGGAAAACCTCACATTTATAAAGGGTGCCGCCTCTTTGGTCTAGTGGTACAACCACCGGTATCAGACTTCCATGAGATTCCCAGCGGATGTAAATATTGGATTCAGTTTGGTTGGTGGTAGCAGTTGTTGTAATCCCGCCTGGCTAGCTACCACAATCGTATCTAAGCCTGACACTATAACAACAATGTTTTCTGCATTGTTGTGTTCCGGCAGTTCGAGATAAGATAGCCAGTTCCTCAGTGATTGAGGATTCCGGGAGAGGTTCGCTTCCATCTTCAGCCTTATCAATACTTAACATCAGGTATGATGAATTCTAAGAGTCTTACCGTCATTCATAAAAAAGTGTGAGTCTTAATAACAAATGAATTTTAGTGAAACTATGCTTATTTATTGACGGGAAAAATATTTTAAAGAATCTTATTTTATTAAGAAATTTTACAATTATTGCAGAATAACTTATTTTTAATATAAAATGCATCTTACTCTGGGGTTTTTCTTAAATTTTGATTTATCAAGACGCTTTATTATTTCCAATAATTACATATTCAGTTTGTTCTGTACTCATAGATCGATTAGTTCAAAAGTGACACCGTTTTGTTCACAGTATCAAATAATGACTTTAAAAAACCATAAAAAAATATTAAGTATATTTTTCTCGTCAATAAAATCAAGTATAGTTTCACTCATTTTTATATGTGTGCACATTATCAAGACTCATTATTATTATTTTGTTCACCTTTTATTCTTTCAAAACAACACCACAAACTTTTTTCAAAACCCAATTGGTTGTCAGTATATTTGACAGTATATTTCTTTTTTGTTCAAAGATTGAAAAAGGAATCATAAGATCACATCATTCGGATCACGCACTGTCAATAGATGTTATCCATGCGGGCTCAGCAATCTCTATGTTCCGGCGCAAATGGAACACACTTTATGACAACATGTTTTCAGGGGGCCTACTTCCATCTCTTAGCGCAGTATTGTTTTAATCTTACCATGCTATTTCATAATATGAATATCATAAAGTAAGCTTGTTTTTCGACGGCAGTTTTGTGGCGTCTTCGCTCAATCATCGCCGTGTGAAGTGTGGTAAAATGTGACAACTTCAATAAAAACAAAACGCAAGCAAAACTTTCTTGAAACATGATGGTTTCTAATGGATGATGGTAAGCCCGCTGATGTTACCAGAAAAAAAAGCAAATACGAATATTCCCACTTTCCAGTTTGTCTTTTTTCGTCCTTGCCTTGAGATAGGCAATTTTCGTACAATCTAGAATACACGATTTTGGTTAAAAAGGCTATTTTTTAGTAAAAGGCTGCGCTTATATCCGTTGTTCTAAATTCTAGCTATTTTATTATTATAGGGTAACCTAATTCATTTTTGATACATTTTAAATAGAAAAATATTGGAATAAATCCACTTGTCTACAAGTGAATTCTCAATGTCCTTTGGGAATCCGGTCCGCTGCTCTAACCACTGAGCTACCGTGACTTGCGGACCACCGTCGAAATTCTCCAATACTTTTATATTTTTAATAGGCTGTAGGCCAGCGTTGCTACATCAATGCGAGGAAATAGGTATCCTTGCATTCAAAAGAAACATGTTTTAAATGTTTAATGATCGATTAAGATGCAACAGCCAATAATTTATGATTTTTTTATATTTTAATTTTTCAATGCTGTTTAATTATAATTATTAAAATTTATCATACGTAATAAAAATAGCATTGAAAAAATAAAAAATTCTTAGTATTCATGTCTTTCTGAAAAAGTTCAGTAGAAAGAGTAACATATGGAAAGCTAACCAAACAAACTTTTTTGATATTTTTAAACGATTTCTTGTTATCTTTACTTTTTTGTTATGTATACACTAATGAATTTTAACACAATATGTATAATTTATTTAAAATCGCCAGCTAAAAAAAAAATCTTAACGGTTGTTACCAAGGTTTGCATCTGTTTTGTCTCAGAAACCATCTGAATGCAAATAGAAAAATGCACCGCTCGTAATCGAATCAATGGCTGTGCACTGTGCACTGTGCCAGTGCGGTAATGGGAAATACAAAGATGGCGGTAAGCGGGATTAGTTCTCGTTCACACGGGATCTGTCTTTGACGATTTTTCATCAAAAAATTTAAAAGATAATACGTGAACAGTAATTTTTCGCAGCCAATCAAGAAAAAAAGACAATACATCAAAAAACACGAATACGAGGAGCGAGGAAGAGGAATACAAATAATACAAATACAAATAGTTTATTGTTCATAAAAGTATGAAAAAATACAAGTTGTATACTTATCAACAAAAACAGTAGGTAAGTAATATACAATGTGGAACAGAGGGTAATTTCACAATTTGAGTGCAGAATATTCATCGCATCGGACACTGTTGCAAACTTGTTATATACAGCACGCGCAGTTACACACACTACAGTGCAGCAGCCAGCGCGGCGTTCGCGGTCGTAGGAAAGAAGTGCTTATCTATGTGACATTATTGGTGATAACAGTGTGCAGAAGTGATCGACGCATTCAAGAACCACTAAAACTTTAAACTTAAAATATTTTACAGTTTGATAAGTACGAATATATTTTTTTTTTATTATTATTTTATCATTACTAAATAACTTGAGTAAATACAATGTACTAGTACCTACACTAGGCCTGGCCTGTATTATAGGTACCAGTTCCTTCCTAATGACTTATGTAATGCTTGAGAGATGCTGTTTAAATGAGTAAGTACGTACTTGAGAGATATGTTTAAGTATATATATATATAATTTTTTTTGTTTATATAACTAGGCATACAAATATTTATTTTGTTATTTTTATATTAGTTTAGTTTAGTGTTTACGTGTTGTGTTTTTTTTTTTTTTTCCATTTGTCAGTATTCTATTAAAACACGTAAGTACTTATAATATAACATTATTGTCTATTTCTTATCCTTGATTTTAATTTTATTACCTATTCCTTTTAATAATACCTACTAGTAACAAATAAAAATAAGAAGTATAAAAGGCGCAGGTGTGTGTGTGTGTGTGTGTGTGTGGGCGTGTGTTATTATTAGTATTATTATTATTTTTATCATATTATGTTTTTTTTTGTAACATTATTTGACAACTTTGAGGAGGTTTTCAACTTCATCGTATGATTGAGACTTTAACCAGTTCGTTAAATTGCGCTTGCAGTGATAAAGATTAAGAGGGTGGATGTTAATAATTTTGTTGATTTTATTGTATAAAAATGGGCCGACAGAACACTGGAACCTATGAATAAAAGTAGTTTTGGAGCAAATAACTGGACACACATTTTTAATTCTACGCATTGATGTTTGTGGCGGTAAGTATGTAACTTTTTTGTGCTGGTCGAGAATAGTTTGCAGAATAAAAAGTTTTCTTACACTGAGAACGTCACATTGAATGTATAATTCATGTGTTGGAAATTTATAGGGTTTGAATGTCATAACTTTTAGCAAAGCGCGTTGTGCTCTTTCAACCCTGATCATATTTGTTTTGTTTGCACCACCCCATGCCAGTAGACAGTATGATAGTATCGACTGCGCTAATGCGAAATAGATTGTTCTGATAACATTTGGGTCTGCGACATGCTGAAGGTACTTAAATATGTATATTAGTTTTCTAGTTCTTTCGGAAATTAAATCGACTTGTGGTTTCCATGTAAGAGTTTGGTCAAGTTGCACGCCCAAATATTTTATGGTACTCAGTCTTTCTATTTCTAAGCAATGGCAGGGTTGTGGTGTAACATCTGAGCACGCGTGTGCTATTATTTTAAAGCTCTCGTCAGGTAGTGTGCTTTTAGTTATGCCAAAAGTTATATACTTAGTTTTTGATTCATTTAAAGTTAATATGTTTGCCTGTAACCATCGAGTTGCAATCCGTAGTCCTTCCTCTGCTTTGACTCTAACATCTTGCCACGTTTTTCCATAGAATACCATTGCTGTGTCGTCAGCAAACGTGACAATTCTACAGTTATTCAGCTTCAGATTGCAGAGGGAGTTAATGTAAATGAGAAATAGACTGGGACCAATCACACTCCCTTGTGGCACACCAAAAGTTACCTCTTCGTCCCCAGATGTCAAGTCACCGATCTTTACTCTCTGTATTCTGTGGGAAAGGTAGCTAGTGAATAGTTTTAAGGCTATGCCACGAATACCAATCTTTTCCATTTTATGCAAAAGGAGTTTAACAGAGACGGTGTCGAACGCCTTTGCCAGATCTAAACATATACCCAAACATTTATCTTTATTATCTAGGTGATTGGCAATGTAATTTGACATTTCGCTTACGGCATCCACGGTTGACTTTCCAGCTCTGAATCCATATTGGTGGTTAGAAAGTAGCTTTTCTTTTTCAAGGAAGGACAGAAGTCTCTTGTTCATGATTTTTTCTACAATTTTCGACAAGGCTGGCAAGACTGATATTGGGCGATAATTATGGACGTCGTCCTTTTTACCTGATTTGTGGATTGGGTGAATGGTTGAGATTTTGAAAACCTCTGGAAAGACTCCCGTGGCTAGACACAAATTGACAACGTGCGTAATTGGTGTGACAATGCATTTGATCGCCCGTTTTAAAAGAGTGTTTGGAATTCCATCCCAACCAGTTGCACTTCCGTTTTTGAGGTTTTTAATAATAGCTGTTATTTCGTCTTCAGTAGTTTCAAAGAGAGCTATCGAATGAGATGGAGTTGGTACATGGGAGTAATTAAATTGGCTTTCTGTAATTGCGTGACTGTTAAGAGGTATTTTATCTGCTAAATTTTTACCTACTTGTGAGAAATAGTTATTTACATAGTCTACAGATTTTTGAGGGTTGTCAGCTATTCTTAGTAATTCACTTGGTATCGATTTTTGTTTATTAATATTTAGTATATTTTTAACTGTGTTCCAAAGCTTTTTTGGATTCTTTGCGTGTTTTTTCAGTTCAGTTTGCTCATGTATTCTTTTAAGCCGCTTCAAGAGATCATTACAGTAGTTCTTGTATCTTTTATAGGTAATTTCCAAAGTAATATTATTTGGATTGGACTTACATTTCAGGTGCATACGGTCTCTATTTCGCATGCAACGGACGAGCCCTGGCGTAATCCACGGTTTAATACAATGATATTTTTTAGGAGTTATTAATTTAGTCGTATGTTTAATTAAGTAAGTAGATAATAGTCTTACTAGTTGCTCGGCAGCCCAGTTGGCACATTTAGAGTTTAGGATATGATCAAAGTCAGCGTTTTGTATATCAGACAGTAATGAATCGTAGTCTATTTTGTTACGAGCTGTAATTTCTTTGGATGAATGTTTGATATTTGTATTTATGCATGCTAAAACTGCGGAATGATCGGTTAGGGGAGCCTTAAAGACAAGAGTGATAACTGATAATTTTGTCTTAACCATTGAGTGGTCAAGGCAATTGTTTTTTCTAGTAGGATAAGCATGACTTTTCATAATTCCATGTGAGTAAAGTAAGTTTAGGTATTCTGCAGAGTTGCTGTCGTCATTATTGAATTTGACATCGATGTTAATATCGCCCATTATTAGGATATTTTGATAGGATTTATATTGAGTTAGTAGTTTATCCATTGACTCGATAAAGCCTGAAATATTCCTAGTCGATGGAGATCTATATATAGCAAAAATAACAGTATTTGGGCTAGTTTTTATGCAAAGGACAGTAGCATCTTCAACATATGGCTCTTCAATTATAAAATCTAAGCCGTTTTTTAAATAAATAATAAGACCGTCATTTTGATTTTTGTTGTTTTTTGTAAAATATGTGCTATAGTTGTTTAAGCTAGGATATGTAGTTGTTTTAGAATTCTATGTTTCCGTTAGAATATATAAGTCACAGGCAACATCAATCCTTGCTAGCAGTACTTTAAACGCATTGATATTTCGATTGATGCTTCTTATATTTTGAGTTAATATTTTTAGTGATTTTGATAACTCATTTTTGGTAATTAATGATTTGCATGATTCTGGATCACACAAGTAAGACTTACCAATAGTAATTTCATCAATTTCATCAGCTATTATTATATTATTATTCGCCATCGTAATTAAATTTAAGCATCCAGGACAGTTTCAATGATCCTTTATAACAAGTAAAGTGACATATACATATATAAGTGATGTTTATAGTTTTGTATGGTGATGATTGTGAGGTTGTGTGTGTGATTTGTAGTGTGAGTTGGAAGTAGGTTGAATTAAGGATAAGTAGTAATATGTTAATATAATAGGTTGTTTTGAAGCGACAATATAGAGTAGTAAATAATGCGACAAACACTTTAAACATAATAGTAAACTTAGATGTATTGTTAAAGTAGAAGAAAATAGATAGTCATTCGGAATTTCTCAAGTTGGAGATATCAGCTTCAGTCTTAATTTCAATGTAAGGTGAATTGTCTGACTTACGAATGAGAACTTTACCATTGGATGTCCAGCAATGTTTATATACAGCTGCAGTAAAAAAGTCTCGTGCAAGGAAAAACAGTCTTCGACCTTTGCTGGTGAGGGCCTCAGAGACATATACAGGAGTCTGGCCGTCTAGTCCGATGTTCATGGTGTTAAGTCTTTGGTTGGGGTGTTTTTTGTTAAATTCTTTGGCCATCTTGACTATATCCTGTTTTATTGTAATTCTTGTAAAGTCTGCTACAATTGTAGATTTGCCTGATTTCCCTTTCACATAAAATACTCCCTTAATATCGTTGTCTTGCACTGAAACATTAAGAGCCTTACAGGTATCCATCACAATCTTCTTCAGGTCAGGTTTAGATTCTTTTTTGTTGTCCAACGGTATGTTCCTGATTTCGATGGAAGCAGCTTTTAGGTTTCTTTCAATATCCTCCAATTTTGTATCAAGTGTAGCAATATGCGATAGATGTTGTTTGCGTTCTTTTTCCAGAAAGTCTATTCTTTTGTTAATGCTATCATATTGGGCCGAAATTAGTTCCATGGATTTTTCAATCTCTAAATTAGTTTGCTGGATTGTTGAGTTTTGTGTCTTTATTTCTGCAATATCCGCAACAAGTTTATTCAGAATTAAGTTTTGGTTGTTTTTCATGTCCGATAACATTTCTCTGATTTCTTCCTTAAAAGTACACATGTGCTCTTCACAGGATTCTCTACGTCTCTTGTTTCTCTGACTAACAAAGGGCTGCGAACATCCCTGATCTTCGAGTTTAGAGACATCCGTATCAGAATATGTATGTTGCAGATTTGTATTAGTAGGTGGACTTCTTGGTAGGCGGTGCATTTTGCTTAGGTTCTAAGTTTACAGAGTCGTTGCCGCGATAGTGGTTACCTCGATCCGGATGAGTTGTGTGAGGGATATATTGTTGTTTCACTCGCGGGACGGTGCGTCGTTTCGGCAGCTCTTGAGTCTTATGCGCGCCTGGTAGTTGTGATAATTACTTTAAACTTATTTTTGGCAAAATTAAAACACAGCAAACACGTCTAAACACTTTCGTGATCCGGAGGGAAGGGGAAAAAAATGAGGAGAAAGAAGAAAGAGGTGGACTCGTACATTATATATATATATTTGCATACAATCACACTAATTATCTAGCCCACGTTAAGTTTCATGAAGAACTTGTGTTATGGATACTAGTTAACGGATAAACATACTTATATACTTTTTTTTGGAAATACATACATAATATACATATTAAACACCCCGGACAAGACAATATTTGTCTTGTCCGGGGTGTCGAACCCGGGACCTCTGGCGCAGAAGGCGGGGTTAGTACCCCTGCGCCAAACAGGTCGTCAATACATTAAGTAATTATTTTGGAATCGACTTGGCTCACAAGTTATTATTGTTAGTACTTATTTTGTTAACCGACTTCAAAAAAAGGAGGAGGTTCTCAAGTCGACTGTATTTTTTTTTTTTAATTTTTTTTATTTATGTTCCGCCATAACTTCGCCAGTTGTTAACAGATTTTTATAATTCTTTTTTTATCTGGAAGAAAATGGTTTATGTGTGGTCCCATATAATTTTTACGAAGATCTGGCTAGTAGTTTTTTCATAATCCTGAAAAATATTAATCACCTTTTGGCAAGTAGCCGTATACCTAGATGACATCATTGTTGTGTATGGGCTGATTTTTAGTGTAAGTAACGGCACATAATGTAACAAAAAAATCTGAAATTAAAACATTTTATAAAAAAAAACAAACCGACTTCAAAAAGTAAAAAATAAAACTTTTGGAGTCGGTGCTAGTTAGCTAAGGCCAAAAAAAATATAGTTAATAGAAGTGCAATGTAGAATGCTTTGGCTGGCACCGACTCCAAAAGTTTTATTTTTTACTTTTGGAAGTCGGTTTGTTTTTTTTTATAAAATGTTTTTGCATAGGAAATGTTGCCACAGTTTAAAAATATTCCATTTTCTAGCCATTGTATGTTCACATAAAACATAAAATTACCAGAAATGAAATATATGAATCATTTAATCTGTCAGTTTTATATGTGCAGTTCTCACTAGCTTAGGATTCCTTCTGTCTGTTTGCTCGGTACGGAACCCTGGTGTAGATAATGCGGAGTGAAGCGGGTTGTGAAGTGCGATCGTCGTGGAAGTGGGCAGACGCTACTGTATCCATGCACTTGAGCAGGAAATCGGGAATAATAAAATTCTCAAAACTCTTTTAAGACGGTCGAATAAGTACGTGCTTTTTGGTATAAAGAATGGTTACAGATGTTACAAATCTTGTAATCTATATTAATATTATAAAGAGGAAAGAGTTTATTGTTTGTTTGTTTGTTTGCATTGAATAGGTTTCAAAACTAATGAACGGATTTGGATGAAATTTGTTACACAGATAGTAGATAGCCTGTTTTTTTTTTATATTGACACAGTTTCATTTTCTCTTTAGTTATTTTCTACGACGTGATTTCGTGTTTTTTCGCCTAAACTGCAAAATCGGTCTCGATCTCGCGCGCATCATTTTCTTATTACTATTTCACTTCAGTCGAGTTGCCCTTCAAGCTTTGATCGGTCCTCGAGAGCGCGAACAGTAGTGGTACAAACGAGGATCTTCCCGGTCGACCTTCGCGAATACGACATTCGCGTGGTTTAAGCAAAGAATCGGTAAATGGTCATAGTGAATACGGGCCCAGTAGAGTTTTGTTCGGAAACGTGTTTTCGAAAAGCAATTTATTATTCCAATAAAATACCCATTGTTTGTGTTTTGAAGTTTTTCTATAGGCACAATCGAGGAACTTCCCTTCTAACCAGTAGAGTTTTTTTGGGAATCGTTTTCTCGGAAAGTACGAAGGTTAAAGAAATAATTTATTATTCAAATGAAAGACCTGTAAATGTTCTATTATTTGTGATATAAACTTTTCTATATATCTATTTCTATTTGAAACAATGCTCCCTATGAAAACTCTACTGGTCAACCGGGGACTACCTCAATTTCATTCTTCATTCTTTGGTCTTCATGAACGCGGACAGTGGTACACTGAAAACCGCTTTGCTTACGTGGGTTACGTGAGGAATGGTGGTAAAAAATAAATGGTTTGGTTCATTGAAATAAAACAACTTTTACGGATATCAAACGCGCTATTTTTCACGAAATAAGTTGTAAATGTACGTATTTTTTAGGGTTTTTAGGGGTTTTTTGATTTTCCCGACGTTTCGGCACCTTTTCAGCTGCCGTGGTCACGGGATGATTGTCATCCCGTAAAAAACCTAAAAATACGGACAATTACAACTAAGTTCGTGAAATATAGTGCGTTTGATATACGTTAAACTTGTTTTATTACAATGAACAGTCATCCCGTGACCACGGCAGCTGAAAAGGTGCCGAAACGTCGAAAAAATCAAACAATTCCTAAAAACCAACAAATACGGACAATTACAACTTAAAATAAATAGGGTCAGTCCAATTATATAACCGAATCCCATACGGACGAGATCACGTGCAAAAAATTTGGACGAACATATTGTCTTTTTCTATTATTATGTCTTGTCCAAAAATTTATAAATAGTGTGGACACAACTCACACAATGGTTCCAATAAGTGGTTAGGTACTGGTTTCACTCGGACTTTGACGCGATACATTAATTGTTTCCGCTGCACGTATCCCAAAGACTATATCCAAAAAGACTTCCAATGAATTTCTATACGAAAACATAATCTCATAAGGGTAAATAAAAGTTTGGATAAAGGTAGGATGTGACAGATAGACAGATGAAACGACGGTGGCCAAAACCGTAGGAAAAAGGTGAATATACTAGAGAATTTCAACGTGTTCTCATAAGTCTCTGCAATGTGTGTCTAAGCAAGGTGGGATATGACAGATACGTGGAGTTTTCGGCTAGTTTTATTGGCTCGTCGAAATGTTGAAAAAGTAATCCAATTGAGTATTGGATAATACGAGTACTACATTTCTGGATTTTTAAAGCGCACTTTATTGTACACATTTGTTTACAGCAATGAGAAACAGACGCGCGCGGGAGCGAGACTTTGCAGAACAGACGAAAAAACAACGAAATCACTTCGTAGTACATAACTATAGCGATTAAAGAGAAATGAAACTACTTGATGCAAAATATAATTGGTGTCCACTAAATTTAACCAATCTCCGATACTATACGAGGGGCCTTCAATAAAAAGTGAGAATGAGTATGTTATAAAGAACTTTTATCAAATGTAATTTTATTTATCGACATAGTGACCTTTTAGCCTAATACACTTAGTAGATCTTTTTTCTAAACTTAAAATTCCATTTTTAAAAAAGGTCTCTTCTTGAGTACTTAAAAAATCTTGTACTGCAGCGGCTACCGCGTCGTCGTCTTCAAATTTCTGGCCTCTCAGGTATTCTTTCAATCTCGGAAATAGGTAGAAATAACTGGAGGCGAGATCTGGTGAATACGGAGGATGCTTAAGGATATCGAACCCAGCATCACGAATTGCAGCCTTTGCAACGGCGGACTTGTGTGCCGGGGCATTGTCCTGGTGGAACAGCACAACTTTCGAGAGTTTACCTCGCCGTTTTTCGCGGATCTCATTGCGTAATGTTGCTATTTGTTTGGCAAGTAAAGTGCCCGTAATAGAGGCTCCATGCTCGAGATACTCAATCATTACTACCCCTTTACCATCCTAAAAAACAGAGCCCATGACCTTACCGGCAGATGGCCTTTTCTGTTTTAGGCTGCAGTTTCGATTCAGGGTCGTAATGATGGAGCCATGTTTCGTCCATTGTATAAATCGTGCCAAAAGAAGTTCCCGGTCTGGCTGTATCAGGTCCAAAGCTTCTTGACAAATCTTGAGGATTCCAGGAGAGGCTCGCTTTCATCTTCAGCCTTATCAATACTTAACATCAAGTACGATGAAGGCTAAGAGTCTCCCCGTACTTTATTAAAAATAAAGCACTAAAACGAACCGTGACACGACGATCCGCCAAAACTAAGTTTTCGACATTTATTTTACAATTTCTTCAGTTGCTGCTGTAGTAGGGCGTCCGGAGCGTTGTGCGTCCATGGTCGATGTTCTTCCACGTCTAAATTCGGCGCACCAACGTGCGACTGTCGAATACGGACGAGCATTAGACCCCAAAGTGTCCCGCAAATCTAAATTGACTTGATCCGTAAGAAAAAATTTCAAACAAAAGAATTTGATAACGGCGCTCAGTTCAATTTTCTCTATTTTTGCTAACGTACTCAAATAGCATTGCAAAGAAATTACCGTATTTTTTTTAAACAAAAGACAGTTAATTCCGCAAGAAAAAACTTACATGCAAGATGCACCGCCCACCCGCCCGCAAATAAATGCAGATGCAGCACAGTGACACACCTTGCACCTTCACTCGGTGCTGGTATTGCACGGTCTAACAACTCCTGAGGATGCTCCGTGTGTGGGCGAAACACGTGTAGAGTAGTCGGTGAAGGTGCAAGGTGTGTCACTGTGCTGCATCTGCATTTATTTGCGGGCGGGTGGGCGGTGCATCTTGCATGTAAGTTTTTTCTTGCGGAATTATGCTTCATATTTTTCGTTTTCTACTAAGATATAGATTTCCGCCAAGTAACGCCTGATTCTATTAAATAGTTTTATCATTCAATATACAACTACTAAATTATAACAAAATTGTCAATCAGATGGTTGTTATGCAATGTCAGACTAATTTTCTCTGACGTATTTATACAAACTTGCTCTTTCTTGAAGCATTGTTGGAAAAAATATATTCCTATCGAAATAAAGCTGGCGATTGAAGAAATTATTCTAAAATGGGACAAAATGTTTTTAACGCTAAAACCAATACCTACGAAATCGTTGTCAGTTTAGTTAGCTTTAAACTATATGCAAAAGCACATCTTAAGTTTCTTCGCGCACTCATAATTGAAATAAAACAACTTTTGACTGAGTCAACCCGTGACCACGGCAACTGAAAAGGTGCCGAAACGTCGGGAAACCAAAAAACCCCAAATAAACCGAAAAAGTATAGTACCAAATATATGTTTTGCGTAAATTAATCGCACTAAATATTCCGCAAAAGTTGTTTTATATGCAAAAGTTCAATACATTCAAAAAGTTTACATTTTTTAGCAATCGTATATGAAATGTCAAAAGACAAAATTTTTATTGGTGATAAACAAGTCTTTTTTTGCGATGACTTTTACCTTCAGTCCCACATAATAATATATCTTATCTCACCGCCGGATATACTAATAGAAGGACATTTTGCTTAGGCTGGCTGAATGTCCACAAAATATCACAAGTTTTCAGAACACAATAGGCACACAGAATGGTTTGACGGCAAACCACTTACGTCGGCGCTTTCCATTCTAGCGGAGCCCTAGAGGTGCCCAATGTATTATCGATGAATACAGAAATATCAGATAACCTATGATTGTGTAATATTTATGTTCATGCTTATCCAATGGATGTTGGATTTCGTATTTTTCTAGTATTTATTATTGCAGGGTAGAAAAATATGCCTTGCAAATACTTGTCATCCTGTCAGTCTACCATCCCTTTCCTACACGCGCACTTGGACTATTGCCGTTGTTATAAGATGTGAGGACACATCACCCCACTCGTCTTTCCGTCTTCCGCCGGTCAAGTTGCTTCTCTTGCGAACGCCTGACCGCATGTGTATAATGTGTGTGAACTATTAATTGAACAATTACAATAAAACTTGTGTGTCGAACTTTAGATAGCTATCTTAAGTGTCTGTGCGTGATCTCCCGCCGCCCGACGCGCCCTGCAACAGGACTCGAACCCACCACGTGGAAGCTGAGACATCGACAAGTAAGTGCGCTCCTTGTATCCCAGTTTCCCGTTGGTCATAAATTTCTTTGTCCTATATTGAAGTGTTTGCAAGGCAATTAGGTACCTATACTATCGACATACACTAAAAATACAGTCCACTTTTTATATATCAAACCAGCCACCCTACGCCTAGGGTTAATCGCAATTTTCGCTTAAATATGGTGTTAGGCGTCTCCAGCGGGATATATTGATCTATCTGAAATGAAATGAATATTAATTCAAGTTATCTTAAAACAAGTATTTTTTTATCGTCTGTTTTGCCCTATCATCCATTTAGGACTTGAAGCTGACAAAAAATAGGTATCCTGTGCCAACCTTGACAAACTCAGTCAAAAAGCCCCAAGTACAAAAACAATTACATTTCACTGAATTATTCCTTTTGTTTTCCCGTAACATTAAGTTTCTCTTATGTAAATTGAATAAAATTTTATACATACGAGAAGAAAACAGCTTGCCAAACTGTAGACTAAAATTTGTAGACAATCTGTTTTTTTTAACATAATCTTGTAAATCAGCACTGTGAGTGAATGCAAAAAATAATCATAATTAACATAAAGTTCATCATGTAAAATAGCACTGTCAATTCAAAAAACTAAATCATACATAATTATCATAAATTATTTCATATTTTTTGCAGACGCTGTTTTAGGCAAGTTGTTGAGATAAGGCCCGAAAATTACAATTTTGTTTTGAATGATTGAGTTAACTTTGGCAAAGAGAGTATTAAAAAGTATATAAATTTAGCCCATGCCCACGTCGTGAGTAATAAAAAAATATGATATTATATTTGCTTAGTTACGAAACAAATTCTAACGGAGTTAAAATAATAAGCATTTTCTTCACTCTAATTCAAACGATTGTAGTAAAAAAATTTTTAACATTAACTCAGCTCCTCACCTCACCTTTCACAAACACAACATCACAAGACCACAAACAAATTAAAGGGATTATCGATATCGCCAGAAGTTGGTCGCAACACTAAATGAAATATAAAGCTTCTTATACCACAAATAAGATACACCAAAATTCTTCCAAAGAGCTTATTGAGTATAACACAAAAGAGTTTAATACGAGATGCCGTGCCGTTATGAAATTCCCGCCAAAAAAGAAAAGTCTCTGTTCCCCTCTGTAGGTAACTCGCAATATTTTTTAGCTTTTTTGTGTTTAATATTTTTAACGAACGCTCTCGGACTCAAATCGCTTGAATTTTGTTCCGACTAAAAACGGGATTATGAATTTATATCTTCTTTCTCCGCTCGCTCTAAGGGAGGTGTTACTGCTTTCGAGGAAGCGATTTTGTGTTATTTGCTCATTATCATCATCATAATCAGCGATTTTTATTACACAACTACCTACTGAGGGCTTAGCGCAGTATTGTTTCAATCATACCTATGTTATTTCGTACCAGGACCCTCTTAAAATAAGTTTATTTTCCTGTTTCGTGACTTCAAAGTGCGAAGTATGTGAAAATTTGACAACTTCAATTTGTTCGTTGCCAGGAACAATAATTATAGAAGTACAGTGTAATGTCGTTTTTTTATGGCTCATGTAGACATGGTCTTCTAAGTCCACGCTCCAACCAAACCCGCTCTAAACAGTCGTTGGATCTAAAAGTTTCGAAATCCAGTTGAAAAATCGATTTGCTGCTTTAGAAACCACAGATAGCGTAAACGAGGAACTCGATGGCGTGGTACGGATTTAAAGAGAGGAGGGCACACAATTCTGTCGTATGCAGCGTACAGGCACTAACTCAAAACTCTCGGAAGTGACTCTTCGGCTTATGGACACGTGCAAACAGACGAGAGCAACACAATCCACAAAGGGACCTCAATCTAAAAATTACCAAGCTGGTATGACGAAACCTTCGACGCTTCAACACACGTAAAATAGTACGAGCGATTGAGCAAAACAAGGGGTCTAAAGTTTTCGGCCAGCAATTGAGTAGATCCCACCTGACTAAGATCAAAACATCCACTGGCACTACTGCTCGCTCTAGGCCGGAGATCTTTACTGATTTCTATAGCCGGTTGTACGATTCATATACTAGTAGACCTAACACAAACCCCGGCGATGTTCGTGCCATACTAACTCGCCGTTTTACTGAAGATCTGCCGGAGATAAGCCTGGACGAGATTGAAATGGCGCCCTAACAACTTAAAAATGAAAAAGCCCCCGGCGAGGATGGTATAATAAAAAAGAACTTTTAGACAGAAACCAAGAGTCAGCTGGGATCGGCAAGCTTCGTCAGGTCTTTTCTTCTTCGATTCCACAAAGTCTAAAAATAAAAGTCTTTGACCAGTGCGTCCTACCCGTAATGACTTACGAGGCCGAAACGTGGACACTCACGGTGGGACTAGTCCACAAATTTAAAGTCGCTCAGCGAGCTATGAAGAGGGCTATGCTCGGAGTTCCTCTAAAAGATAAAATCAGAAATGACGTAACCCGACAGAGAACCAAGGTGACCGACATAGCTCATAGGATAAGCAAGCTGAAGTGGCAATGGGCTGGTCACATCGCACGCAGAACAGACAGCCGTTGGGGCATACGAGTTCTATAGTGGAGACCGCGATTAGGCAAGCGCAGCGAGGGGGCCCTGCAAACAGGTGAAGTGACGACCTGCGAAAGATGGAAGGCAATAACTGGGTGCAAAGAGCTGAGGACCGGGTTCAATGGCGTGATCTAGGAGAGGCCTATGTCCAGCAGCGGACGTCTACAGGCTGATGATGATGATGATGAATAATAATTGCATACTTTCCCACCAATAATCAAGCCCAAGTTAAGTTTCATTAAGAACTTGTGTTATGGATACTAGGTAACGGATAAACATATATATTTTTTTGTAAATACATACATAATATACATATTAAACACCCAGACCAAGACAAATAGACATTTTCATGCACACAAATATTTGTCTTGTCTGGGGATCGAACCCGGGAGCTCTGGCGCAGATGTCCCCCTAGTACCCCTGTGTCCAGGTCGTCAACCTACCACAACATAACTGTTCGTCCTGGGCCAGGCGCTATTTTCAAACTAAGTCGTCTCAGCTACATGACTCTGCTAGGTACACGGTGCACCCACGGTATGTGTTGGGGGAGGTGTACCGTACACCTCTTGATCTTCATGACGATCGGTCCGGCACTGCCCGCATCCAGCGGTTTCCTGCAACCTTCATCAGATCGTCGATCCACCTTGTCGGGACACGGGGGGCTACCCACGGAGTGTCGTCCGGTGCGTGGTCGCCGTTTCAGAAACTTTCCATCGAATGGCTATCGATTCGGTAGAGGTGGTAGTAATTATTTTTTCACCTCAAACGCTCTGAAAAGGAGGTTTTGTCAATCAGTTTAGGCGTAGAAAATAGCTTTTTGCGGCCTAGCGCGGCAAAGTACTTTTTTAATTTAATACCTAAAAATATGTCATAAAATGCGTTCCGAATCGCACTATTGACTTTTTTGTTATATTTTATTCTTATTTTAAATAGCTTCAAATTTATTATAATACTCCGTTTTGGTTTTATTATATTATTTTAGTTCATTGAATCATAAAAACAATAACAATAAGATTAAACTATTTGTTGTAAGCATTTTATATTAGGCTGGGTGAGATTTCACAACCTATAATTGGATTTCGGACTGTGACATAAATCTTTATTTTTAAATTGTCTTTGTCTTGTACCTCTTGTTAGTGTCAACATTAACATTTTTTTATTTTAATCGTTTTTATTCTTATTATTAATAAGTAGCAATATATTCCTACTTTAAATAACTTTGAATTAACTATAATACTCCCTTTTTTATTATTTTAGTTTTTGATATCATTAAAACAACGAGAATAAGGTATATTTAGATTAAAGTTTATGTTTAAAGATTTTTTTACCGGAAGTTGACCGCGGAAACCGCTGTTTTGAGGTGAAAAATTGTGTGTGTGTGCGCTCGGCAGAAAAGTTTTTAGCGTCTTGTACCTTTGAAATCCTTGCTTCGCTCAGGATTCAATCTTTGAACCACTCGCTACGCTCGTGGTTCAATCCTAGTATCCTTCACTTGCTCAGATTTCAATAGAGGTAACTCGCCGTTAAATAACCAACTTTCCAGCCTTGCATAACAAATAACTAATTATTCTTTATTTTTATGATGGCAAATTATTATGATATGAGATGAGACCTAAGCCGCTAAAGTTTATGAGTATTCACAGCCTAAATCGAGATTTGACTGGATTCGTTTGTTACAGTCACTGAGAAAAGTGCTGTAACGGGATCTGTTGCAGCTTTTCCGTGTGACTGTACATTATGAACGGTCGCGGAGTTTGCGGCCATAGAAAAATTGCGTTTCGATTGTGAATTGGCATAATACTATTTTCGGGGAAGCTTTTGAAGGGATTAATAATCATTATGTATTTAATCTTGTTTTTAGTCTTTTTTTGTTAAATTCGATTTTCTTTATCACCCACAGTGCTTGTATTGGTTTTCCTTCATTACCATACGAGAGATACTAATAGGAATAGGATGGTTTAGATAAATTATAAGAACAGAAACCCAAATACACTCGCTGACAAATAAAGCGAGTCACTGCATAATTTAATACAAACATGCTCACATTTTAGTCTTACTTTATTTATTTATTTATTTATAAGACACAAACGGTCATACAGCTACAAGACAGTTACAATTTGAACCTATACTAGAAAATATCTATTATAGTTCCTTCTATTGCTTATTAAGAAAAAAATTACCTTATACAGTAGAGTGACATAATTTAAAAGTTAAAAATGCTTAAAGTTGATCTGTTTTTATACTATTTCCAACGGTTTCCCAAAATTTATTAAATTACTTGTTACAAAATGTTATTTTTAAAAATATTATTTCGCTGTATACAATAGAATGACATAAATTTAATTATATTAAGAGTAGTGTTGTTCTGTTTTAACATTATTTATACGAATTTACAGGTTCTTAATAATAACAAGACATACCACCGATTACAAAATACTTCCTTTATCAAAAAAGATTTAGGTAATAATAATATCATAATTAATAACATCATAATATTATCATAATAGCATTGAAAAATGCAAAACTTCAACAATCATTAATTATTGGCTGTTGCATCTTAATCGATCGTTAAAGATCTGGAAAGGATATCCGGTCCAATGCTCTAACCACTAATCTACCGAGACTTGTTGATAAACCTACTGTTAAACTATTGGAGAATTTCGACGGTCGTCCGCAAGTCACGGTAGCACAGTGGTTAGAGCATTGGACTGGATTTCCAAAGGTCGTGGGTTCGAGTCCCATCTGAGAATTTACTTGTGGCCGAGATGATTTTTCCAATATTTTTATATTTAAAATTTATCACCAGTCGCGTGCCGCACTCTTTTTTGCAAAATGTGCGCACGTGCCGCAGCATTTTCCGCTTGTCAGCAATTTTCCGCCGCGCAGCCTTATAACTGCGATTTCTCTAGAAACTTGTATGGAAACTATACTATGTATTATACATTTTTGGAATCCTTAGACCCTTTGCGATTTTTCTATGTTTCATTTTTCGATATTTAATTAATAATTGAGTTGTAATTCATAGTCAAAGTTGAGTTCGCGCGTTTTTCCGCGCGTACTGGTACAAAAAGTGTTATTATTGTGAAATAAAGCCTCGAATTGTACATATTTTTATTTTATTTACAAAAGGATATTATATCTCACAATAATCAATAAAAAAACTCACCCTCCCCCATATATTTTATTTATACCATAGCTAAACGAAGGTGCACCTAAATTACGCCTAAGCTGACGCGTAAAAAAACGCTAGCGTTCTGAAGCGCCGTATATGTTTAAAATCTTATTTCTTAGCTTCTACTGAACCAAATGCTTAGAAATTAGATTTATTTTGTAGCTTAGATCTTCTTCTTTAAATGTACAAATTTTCAAGTATTAAAAACATTTAGTTTACGAGAAATATGGGTAAAACCACGCTTAACTAAAAAAATAATACTGAAAAATCGGTGACTCAAACTTTGGATTGTACAAAGAAAACTTTTAGGTTTATCCAAAATCTAATTATTGATCCAAAAAATTCGGGAAATTTGCTATAGGTGTCAATAAAAAAAAAATACCCCCTTTGACACAAAATATTTTATTACTTAATCATCAAATATATTTTTTTTTTTTGCCCAACTTCCCCTTGTTACAAATAATGTTAAATAAGGAAAATAGTCGAAGGTACGAATAAAATAAATATTTTTCACATAAAACTAATACTTTAATAAAATTATTAAAACAATAATATTTTAGAAATAATTAAAAATAACGTGGTAATAAATTAATAACCATGCGCACGCGCAAAATTGTCGCGTAATTTTGCGCGTAAAGACGATTTTTTGTATTTTTTTTTTAATTATCACTTAAATACACTATTTATCGATTTAAAACGGTTAATAACATTTAATTATATAATATTATCTCTTTTTTTATCTCATTTTATCATTTAAAACATAAACTAACACTGTTCAAACATTTGTGAAAATACGCTATTTATTTATTTATTTACTGAATAGGTATTTATTTTTAATTATTTTTTTATTCACTTTTTTAAAAATCTGTTTCTGTACGTCTTTAGTTTTATGCCTTCTAGATACTCAGTAAAAATTTCAAAAAAATCTATCGAATAGTTTTTTTTAAAAATGCATTCTAAAATTTCGTGACGTAATCGTCCCAAAGTGGGCTTCCGGCACGTCCGCATATTTTTGAAACGTCCCAATTCGGGTCGTGCGGCACGCGACTGGTAGATTTAGGTACTTCAGAAATACAATAGGATGACATATTTTTAACTATTACATATTTTTTATATATAATTATTTTTCAAACTGTTTTACATATTTTATAAATATGAAAACATATTTATTTCCAGTTAGAAAATACTCCGTTTAAGTTTTTTACAGTGCAACAAAAAATATCAACATCTACCAAATTATTGTTGTCATTGAAAAGAGTAGAAGCACGTTTTATGATCACTGAAGGATCCTTTATTTAAATAATAGAAAAGCGGACTGTATAAAAATTGATGTATTTTAAGATGTAATATAAATTGTATGGAAGGTAATATTGTCGCCCGCTCGCGCGCCGTGTGGATGGCCAAGTGGGGGCCGCCTCCGTCCGGTCCCAGGTTCGGGCCCGGTAGCCGACCGCCTCCGATGAATAACGAGCGCGCGGCTCGCGCTCCAACATGCTCCCCGGGTTGAAGTGGGAAGCGATGACGACTTCAATTGAGTGGTAGTGGGCAGATGCAGTTGAAGGCCCGTCTAATGGTACCACTCTTGGTTTTAATTTCGGCTACGCGTGTGACGCCGTCCACGCCAGGATAGGTCTTCATGACTCGCCCCAGGCGCCACAGTAATGGTGGCGCAGTTCGGTCTTTGATGAGGACGAGAGACCCTGTCTTCACCTCGCCTGTGGATGAGAACCACTTCGATTTGGTCTGCAGCAGAGAAATATATTCATTAATAAAACGCTTCCAGAAGTGCTGCGCGATGTACTGCGTCCTCCTCCATCGGTCCAAGCGGGTGATGTTGCTGGTGGTCACCTGTGGGTATGGTACAGATAAAAGCGGTCGTCCAATTAGGAAGTGCGCTGGAGTAAGAGCCGAAAAATCATTAGGGTCGGAAGATAGAGGAGTGAGAGGACGAGAATTTAATACCGCCTCTATTTGAGACAGACAAGTGGACATTTCCTCAAAGGTAAAATGAGTAAGATGTAAAAGCCTTTTTAAATGATGCTTACAGGATTTAACAGCTGCCTCGGCTAAAGAATTAAGATGCGGAGAGTAAGCAGGTATAAAGCTAAATTCGATGCCCTCCTTTGCTATCTCAGATGCAACATTTGACGATTGCAAAAACTTGCGCAGTTCATTAGCCGCACCGACAAAGTTAGTGCCGTTGTCCGACGTGATACTTCGAGGCTTGCCTCGACGTGCCACGAAACGGTTTAAGGCGGCCAGGTAAGACTCTGTGGTGAGGTCAGTGACGAGCTCCAAATGGACAGCCCTTACTGCGGAACAAACAAAGATGCACAAATAAGACTTTATTAATTTACAGCCCCGCCCTTTTCGGTCGGCTATCAGTATTGGCCCGGCATAGTCAACATATGAATGTTGGAATGGAAATTCAAGATACGTCCTTGAACTAGGTAACTGTCCCATAATAGGTTGCACGTTTTGAGCTCGATGTCTAAAGCAATTTTGACATTTATGAACAGTAGCCTTTGATAAGTTTCTACCATTAAGAGGCCAATAATTTTGACGAATACAAGATAAGAGTAGCTGAGGACCGGCATGTAAATATTTTAAATGTTGCATTTGAAATATAAGTTTGGTTAGACTATGCTTGCTACAAATTAGAATAGGATGTTTAGTATTAAAATCATACGGGGAATTCTCAAGCCTCCCGCCCACGCGGATGAGGTCGTCCTGGTCTAAAAAGGGTGAAAGAGAAATTAACCTATTCTTGCGAGGCAATTTCTTATTATGTTTTATAATTGAATATTCCTCTGGAAACATTTGCAGTTGAGTGCAATGTAAAATATAATTATGTGAGTCTAATAATTCTTTAGTTGTGAGATTTCCACATAATTTATTTGATTTATTTCTAATGTTAAATAAAAATCTTCTAATAAAAGCGACAACTCTTTGCAATTTTGGAAAACTAGAATATTTACTTACTAAATTCTGCACTATGTTAATAAGCGTACTACTACTATTGCTACAGCTACTCGCACTATAGTCACTACTATGAAGCGTCACTACTTCAGTCGTATCCCGTTCCACGTTGTTTGGCATTTTAGGCCATTCATTTTTATCGCTTAATAAAAATGAAGGACCTGTCCACCACAATGGAGTATTGCCGATAATGTCGGCTCTAAGACCACGCGAAACGAGATCCGCTGGGTTGTCCTTCGACGGTACGTAGTTCCAGGTATGACCACAGGTACTTTCTTGTATCTCATGTACTCTGTTGCGTACAAAAGGCTGTAACTGAGCGGTTGGAGTAGAAAGCCAACCCAAAACGATGGTTGAGTCACACCAGAATCTACACGAATGAACAGGCAAACTAAGAGAATCTAGAACCTTAGTACACAGTCTTGCACCTAAAAGAGCTCCGCAAAGCTCAAGCCGCGGTATCGTAGTGGGCTTGATCGGAGCCACACGGTTTCTAGATGTCAACAGCTGAACACGCGCCGCGCCCGAGTCGTCGATAGATCGAACGTACAAACATGCACCGTACGCCCTCTCTGATGCGTCTGTAAAAACATGAATTTCATGAGTAAATGAATTATTAAAAAGTACCCAGCGAGGAATATTTAAAGCATTTAGACAAATTAAAGTGTTTTCAAAGTTAGACCAATGACTACTGATTTCGATTGATACAGTTTGATCCCAGTCATACTTTTCGATCCATAAACGTTGCATAATTATTTTTGCTTCTACGACGCATGGACCGATGAGACCAAGAGGATCGAATATTTGACTGATCACGGATAAAATATGACGTTTAGAAATTTTATTTTTAAAATTTTGTTTTAAATTGATCGTATACGTTAGGGAGTCTGTATCGCTGACCCAATTAAGGCCTAACGTTTTTGAAGGCGTATTATCTTGACCTTGTTCTGAAAAAATTAAGGTACAATTTTCATTACAATTTGTGTTACTAATCTGGGCTAATATTTCAGGATTGTTCGATCGCCATTTGCGTAGGTTGAATTTGGCGGATGAAAGTATAGCCTGTACTGATTTGGCTACGTGTACAGTATCCGAAATAGTACTTCCCCCTCCCAAATAATCATCCACGTAAAAGTCACGTGATATGGCTGACTTTACTTTCTCGTCGGTAGTTTCAGCTGCTAAGCTGCTGAGACATTTGGTAGCTAGATATGGAGCCGAGGTCGTACCATACGTAACGGTATTCAGAGTGTAAGTACTAAGAGGGTCTTTTGGATCGAAACGAAAAATAATTTTTTGTAGAGGTCTTTGAACTGTATTAATTTCGATCGCCCTGTACATTTTTTCTATGTCCGCTGACACGACGTACCTGTGTTGACGAAAACGAATTAAAATGGAAAAAAGGTCGTCTTGAACCACAGGTCCGGTCATTTGGATGTCGTTTAGTGATGTACCGGAACTGGTAGGGGCCGAAGCATCAAACACCACCCTAAGCTTGGTTGTAGAACTTGATTCCCGGACAACACCGTGATGGGGAATAAAATAGTTGACTTGAGTGTTGTCGGAGTAAGTAAGGGGACTAGTGTCCTTTGACATATGGCCTAGATGTTCGTACTCACGCATACATTCTAAATATCTAGTTTTAAAAAGAGGTTCCCGTTGGAACCGACGTTCTAGGGATATAAAACGGTTTATTGCTGTATTAAAAGAATGCCCTAGGACACATGGGTCTTTTTTAAGAGGCATTGTGACTACAAAGCGACCTTCGTCGTTACGAAAGGTATTTTTCCGAAAACTATCTTCACAAGCCTTTTCCTCAATTGACATATAATGTTGACTAGGGACATTATCGAGTTCCCAAAATTTTGTAAGATCAAGAGAGGAATGGGTAAAGTTACAGAACTGAGAAGAGGTAAAATTATTAGTGTTATGTGAAATGCTACCGGAAACTAGCCAGCCAAGCTTGGTTTCACATAACCGAGGAAGATTTTTACCAAGTTCTATTGAGTTAGAACCTAAGACGTTCCAGAATACTTCGGCTCCTACCAGGATGTCAATGACCGACGGAATATTGAAATTCGGGTCAGCGAGCTTAAGACCTGATGGAATAGGGACGTGATTTATATTGATAAAAGAAGACGGTAGAACATTAGTTATCTCAGGCAAAATAAGACACTGAATATCCGTGACGTATGCACAGCATAAAGACTCGATTGTAAGATTACAAGACTGTGTACTAGTGGATACGTGATTATTGATACCTGTGACCTTGGTACTCGTACCGCATCGTGACAAACCCAGTTTATCACACAAGCTCATAGTAATGAAGTTGGCCGTACTACCGCTGTCGAGCAGCAGCCGTGCCGTAGACTTCTCACCGGTCGCGCTCACCACTCGCACCATCGCTGTGGACAGTAAAACATTCGAAGAAGTAGCAAGCTGCACAGAGTTAGCCGACAGTGCGACGTCATTAGAGGTGGACGGAGAAGGCAAAGGATTTATAAGTGGTTTAGCCTCATTCGTCTCTAAATGCAAAAGAGTATTGTGCTTATGTTTACGATACTTACAGTGTGTTAATTTGCAATGTTTAACACCGTGGCCTAAACGCAAACAGTTCAAACAAACTTTAAGATCCTTTGCTTTTTGGATACGATTTTCAATAGTTAGGTTACGAAAAGATTCACATGAAAATAAGGAGTGAGACTGGGAGCAAAGTGGACAAGTTATAGTATAAGATTTATTTAGTGATTTATTCTTACCTTTATATTGATTGTATTTTTGATTATTATTAGTATTAGGATAGTGCGTATTATTAAGAGCAACTATAGTATTATTCGTTAAATTATGGTTCGATTCAATTGATTCCAATAAGTCGGCCTTTCTGTTAATAAATGTACAAAATTGTGACAAAGTGGGATCATCAGTTAATGTGTTGCGATACTCTTCCCAGTGGCGACTAGTAGTGGAGTCTAATTTCTTAGCCATAACAAAGATAAGAAGTGTATCCCAATATTGAGTAGGCTGATTTAAAGTTTTAAGCGCCCTAGTGTTTTTATTTATTGTATCAACAAGGTTACGAAGGCTAATACTAGACTCTTTAAGTAATGGTTGGACATCAAAAATAGACTGGATGTGATTATTAATCAAAAGACGATTATTATTGAAGCGCTCGCAAAGTAAATCCCAAGCAATTTTGTAATTATCCCCCCGAAAATCAATGTTTTTAATAATTAATGCAGCTGTTCCCCTGAGTGAAGCTCTTAAGTAGTGGAACTTATTTATATCATCGATACAACTACTAGAGTGAATTAATGAAACAAACGTATCCCGAAATTCCAACCAACACTGATAGCTTCCGTCGAAATGTGGCAAATCAATTTTGGGCAAACGAACAAAATTATGTTTATTATTGTGTGCACCTGAGTAAGAGTTGTCCGAGTCCGACACTGAACCTGCGACTTTGGTGACCTGCAGCAAGCTGCGCGCGAGTGCTGAGAGCGCGAAGTACTGAGACTCGAACTCCTCGCGCTCAGCGACTGCCGGCTGCGGGTCTTCCGACAGGACTTCGATGTCGGTCTGTAAAGCATCGTATTCGGAATATAAGCATTCAAATTTATTAAAACGTTCCTCTAAGTCTAAACGTTGCATCTGAGAAAGGGGTGAAAGGTCTTTAATTGATTTTAAATAGTTGTTAAAAATAGTAAGCTTCGATTTCATAGAACTGCGTTTCTTATTTAAAGTTTTAATGTCCGCCATTTTGAAGTGAAGATGAAATCTAATCTAAGTGCAAAATGATGTGCAATATTGGCAATGAATACGAACTTAAGTAGCAAATCTAAAGGAATGCGCATAAAAAATATATAGGTCAACAGCTGTTTACGATAAGCGATCTATTGAATAGATCTTTTGTCAATCGATAAACAAAAGACTGTGGAATATGGATATCGGCTTAGTAGCAAGGTGCATGCGCACGTGGCTGGTGCTCGGTTGCGGAATATATTTCGCTTCGTGCAAATTAACGGGAATGATTTATGCAGTTATGGAATGAATTTATTAAGTTTAAGTGCTAAGTTAAAAAAAGTGATTAGTGGGGAACAACTAAGACCCGTGGTGCAGAAATGATTTTCAAATTGGCAAAAAAAAGGGATAGAAAGACTAATTGGAACGAACTCACTGTTTATCTGTACATATACTCCCAGAAAATAAGGTGACTCGGTTTCCTCGATGATGATCGTTCGAAGTGGTGACGTTCCCACGTTGGCAAGGTGAGGCAAGGTCGAAGTCCACTTGCGATCCGCGCTGCTTGCAGACGAATTAAATAACGATGATCGCGGTTTTCCGGCGAGATTAATTTAAAAGGACCATTATGAAGGATCCTTTATTTAAATAATAGAAAAGCGGACTGTATAAAAATTGATGTATTTTAAGATGTAATATAAATTGTATGGAAGGTAATATTGTCGCCCGCTCGCGCGCCGTGTGGATGGCCAAGTGGGGGCCGCCTCCGTCCGGTCCCAGGTTCGGGCCCGGTAGCCGACCGCCTCCGATGAATAACGAGCGCGCGGCTCGCGCTCCAACAATCACTTTTCTACGACATCGGCGTAAGTGTTCACGTGGTACTTTAAAGTATATACCATGCAGAAATGAAGGGACGTCCAAGACATTATTTATTATTTTATGAACTAGAATGGAATCAATGCAGTCAGGACGTACTTTCAAAGATTCCACACATCCGGTTTCCAGAAATACACATACTATTTTATTTATTCGACTACAAAGTGAGCATGTTTGTATGAAAATAACGCAGTGACCCGCTTTATTTGTCCGAGAGTGTATTTCAAACCCACAACATGAAGAAAAGATTTAGGCTGAGTCGCACCAGTTAACTCTTCTTGTATAATAAATTTTAATATTATTGACAAAAATGCTCATTAAATAAAAACTTCTGGGCCAAACTGAATCAAATTTTTATGGGACCAAAATGGCAAATATCCCCTGTCGAACAAAAAAAATGGCCAAGTACGTGTCAGGCCACGCGCAGTATTCGGTTCCGTAGTCAAAATACCACTAACATTTTTCGTCTGTAAAAATAACTTTGTTTTTTTGAGAAAAAACCGATTTAATCTTAATGTCATTTTTAAAGTCCTGTCTATAGACAACCCGCACGTATAGGTTTTAGGAAAATATTTTTTTCCTACTAACTTTTTTTCAGTTTTTGTTCCATGTATGGGGAATTTAACCCTTTGATCTCTTTCGCCCGTAATATACGGACTGACGGACATACAGATATACAGACATGACGAATCTATAAGGGTTCCGTTTTTTACCATTAGGCTACGGAACCCAAAAAAGAATCACGTACCCCGAACCATTTAACATTTCATTTGATCTTGCTTGTCGCCTTTACAAATTATAGAAATCTACTTCAAAAACGACGCTTTGGTATTTCTGTGGTTTGAGAGCCATTAATTAATGCTCTTTGAGAGCCACTGTCCTGTGGTCCTCTAAACAGCAGATCTAAAGCTTTCTCGATGAATAAGCAAATGTAGTATTGATCTGGCAACATCGCCAAGGGTCAGTAATCAGTATTGAGAAGCATTCGTCCTGAATACACTACCTGTATTTTATATGCTTGTACCATATCTGAGATCTAGGAGGATAACGATAATTCAAATTGTTATATGAAATAGTGAAAGAAAGAAAGAAAAATAAAACTAAAATCTAGTCACAGTCTTTTTGCTGAAATGGCCTCATCTCAGATAATGCCACAGCTTAGAATTCGGCGCTGGTTCAGATGCAGCCGTTTAGTTACATGACACAAGTTCAACTAAGAACTCTAACATTTAACGGAGTGTAATACGGAGTCTCGACGCACAAAACATCGATGCATGCTAATTCGATTCTACAAGATCGCGATGCACGTTAAGTCGAAAGATCGTGACTGCGATGCTGCAACACCATGATGCACGTTACCGCGATAAGTCATTATTGCAATAATATTGAATTATGACCAGTATCCCTTTTTGGAACCATTTCACCCAGCTCCCTAATTCCCTAATGAACTTTTGTTTGTTCTGTGCCTGGGTGATATCATCTGGGTGTATACATCATGGACAAGTCAACTCAACAAGTGGGTAGGTGTTTGTAGCGAACGGGAAGATTTGAGAGTCAAACCCATCTCATGGGTTATCGATCACCCCACCGTCGGCTCCTTGTTCTCAAGGAATTGGGGAACTGGGTGAAAGAAATTGTCCCAAAAAGGGATACTTGTCATTATTCAATGTTATTGCATTAATGACTTTTCGCGGTAACGTTCATCGAATGTGGTAGCATCGCAGTTACGATCTTTCGCAGTAGCGTGCATCGTGATCTTGTAGTATCGAATTAGCGTGCATCGATGTTTTGTGCATCGAGATTCCGTATTACACTCACCTTCAAGGTGCCACAGATCTTTTACGACTTGGTAGAGCATATAAAGGTGCAGTTTGGTAGTAAAATGTATAACTTCATTATCATAGCTACACTCAATGATATTTTATGTGGTTACTTGAAGCAGATTTGGCATACGAGCTCGCATTTATTTTATTTTATTTCATTAAAAGAAACACACAGCTCTCATCATACAGATAAATTTATTATAACTATAAGTAATTCATTAGCCAAAATAGTTTCCAACGATGATACTTACATAGCGAAGACTTTAATGAATAAACATTTTATAAGATAAAAATAAAAGAAAAGTAAAAGATTGAACAAGAAAATACACTACAAAAAAGCAACTAGTTTCATGTCGCTTCCCGTCAGGGCAAAGGGCAAAAATGCTATTTTTATGTGATAAATTAAAAAAAAAAATTATCACGTAATAATAGCATTGTTAAATGCAAAATTAAAAAGTTATTAAAGATTGAAATTGCACTATGAAAATTGGGAAGACCTTTTATGGGGTCTGAATCAAATTGCTATCTCTCATGTCCATGCTTTTTCGTGTCATTTGTCCTAGTTGTCAGTAAAGTATGACAGTTGTTCTGGTCACAGATTTCAACGAAAATTACTATGAAGGTAATACATATGTCGCAGCATCAGCACGGTGCTGCCCTCTATAATGGTAAAATTCATTCTTTTTTAAATCTACTACGAGCGTTTGCACACAGATTAGTTTTAAGCTAAATCGGAAACGTCAAGTGGTTGACATTGACATTTGGGTGAGGTCGATGCCGCGTTGTTAGCTGTCAGTTAGACGTTTCAGTTTGGCGGGAAACAGAAACGTCAATCATGTCATTTTAGCATTCTGTTTTTGGCTGCGATAGTGAACGGACGTGCCTAGTCTGACACGTGGTATCGAACTTGCCGCGTTACCGATTTAAATCCGTTTTCATCTGCAAAGTTTTTGGATATTTTGTAACGATTGTTGGTTCATTGCTGAAATACAGGCTTGTGATTGTTCGAGAGACTATTATTTCGTGTTACCGACGATGTCTGACCCTTCTGATAACGAGTTTAGCAATCATCCTCCGTTACATATACATATACAGGGTGTTAAAATCACGTATTCTCCCCATTGTTACTATAATTTTCTTGTGTGGGACCAAATCTGGGAATCTGATTGTAAAGGAGTTATTGAGGATCAAAGTCAATATTTATTTTTACAGATTATCGTTTAAAGTTACAAAACCGCAATGAATATCAAAACCAATCAAATAAAGACACACGCACACGATGTTGCACGCGTTTTTTTGCGTTTAAAAATAACACCCATGTTTTGAAGACGAAAAATAAAAATCGTTTTCCTGCTATTATTTACACATATTCTTATTTAGCTTGATGTTAACTACGCATACATTGCGGCTTCGGTATGGGTGTTTTAACACCCGGTATGTATAAAATATCATTGGCAGTTGGCTACACTTCATACACACGCCAGATTTGGCATTGTTAGGGTCTACGATGATGTTCGGAAACAATTGTGACACGTTAGCCTACAAAATTTTTCAAATATGCTGTCTTATGCTAGGGTTTTACTATTTGCAGTGGAAAGGTTTCAGTTTGCACAGTCATTGTTTTTCATTCACTAGCAGTCCCGTATAGGAGATGGATGTGCATCGTTATTTTTAACCGACTTCAAAAAAAGAAGGAGGTTATGAATTTGTCGCGTCGCGTCTTAAATATATATATACATATATATATATATATATATATATATATATATATATATATATATATATATATATATATATATATTATGTATGTTCACTGATTACTCGAGAACGCCTAAACCGATTGAAATGATTCAAACATTATAACTTCGAGTATGTTCCCAAGTTTGTCCCACTTTTTGAAATTTCGAAATCGGTTCAGTAGTTTTGAGGAAATCTTGAAAAACTTGCCCTTTCGTTTGACTCAAACTACTAGTTTAAGTCAAACCAAAAAATAACTCCAATAGGTTAGTTTTAACCTTTTGATTTTTGAAGTCGGTTTTTATGTTATACAAAGCTTCTTTTTTATAAAACGGTTTTAATTTACAATTTTTAGGGTTCCGTAGCCTAATGGCAAAAAAAGGAACCCTTATAGATTCGTCATGTCCGATGTATGTCACAGCCACTTTATTTTAGTACATTTATACATATTTATTTAAAGTACATTTTGTTCGGCCCATACTTAAGTATTAAGTCATCTATGTAACGCCTATTTGCCAACACGTACCTAATTGATATTTTTCAGGATTATGAAAAAAAACTACTTGCTCAATAAATTAATGGGACAAAACCAGGGGCCTTACCATCAACTGTAATGCAATTCATTTTAGGTTGTGAGATTGGGATGCTGCCATATGGCGCGTCTAGCGGCGTCCCGCACTGACTACCTCAAAGTAACCTAAAATGAATCGCATTACAGTTGATGGTAGGCCCCCTGGACTGTGTTCTATCAGCCAAAAAAATATTTTAAAAATCGGTTGACAATAATTGACGAAGCTTTGGAAAACATAAAAAAATACTGTCGAGTTGAGAATCTCTTCCTTTTTTTCAACTCAGTTAAAAATAATTATCTGAGCAAAGGGAAGCTAGTACATACACAACATAATTTTCTCAGTTAACAGTAAATATGTCAAAAACAACATACCGATCACGTGACCTATTATAACCGGCCGCCCAGCGGTCATGGGGAGTGTATCTGACACTAATCCCTCGCCCGCGGACTTTACAAAAGGTTTATCCGAAGCTTTGTGTCCCTGAAAATGTTATCTTAAGTGGGGAAACAAAGAACTTTGTCATACCAGATTATTATCGACCTCGTTATAAATGATTCTTTGCCTTTTGAAGCTTATTAAATAAAGAACAGAGTGGAAATATTTTAACCAATTACAATGTTTTAGATTTTTTTTAAATTGGTGTTTTTGCTGACCGCATTTTTTCTGTTTTTGTTAATATTGTAAATGTTAATTTCCTTTGTTTTTTTCTTAATTTTTTTGTCTTTTTCATATATTTTTTTCCTATTTGTGTAATAATGATATGAATGGATGTGTTTGTCTTATCAAATAAAGCTTTTTATCTATCTATCTATCTTAGATATTTTATATCGAAAGTAAGCATCGGCTTAGTGTAATTTTGAGAGTTCCGTATATTTATTTTCCATCCATCATCAGCCTGTGGACGTCCACTGCTGGACATAGGCCTCTCCTAGCTCACGCCTATTGTGGCGTTCATAGGAGGCTATTAGCCTACTGCTACCACGCTGGCCAGACGGGTTGATAGAGGGTTTGTTTCAAGTTTTCCTTCTCTCGCACAGGTGTTCAATGCGTCGAGCCTCTAAGTCGACTCTTACGACATCCCAGGCATATAAGGGAGTGGTGACATGTGTATTCTCATGCCGTCATCACACGGCACTTATTTATTTAATCTCATACTAGCGGACCCGGCGAACTTAACTACCGCCTCAAAGTTATTAAATGTTGTCTATATTCGTATCTCTTATACCTTAGAAGGTGTAATTTCCACATCAGGTGTAGGGACCAGATCTTAATTTTTTGTTATCATCATCATATCAGCCGCACGACGCCCACTGCATTCTGGGTATAGCCCCCACCCAAAGAACTCCACAATTATCGGTTCTGCGCTGCTGGCATCTAGCGGCTACCTTCACCAGATCGTCGGTCCACCTTGACGGGGGCCTACCCACAGAGCATCGCCCGGTGCGCGTTCACCATTCCGAAACCATTCTGCCCCAACTGCCATCAATTCTTATACCTAAACAGAAAGTGCTTCTGAAGCATCTTACCCAAGGCGCTATATTCGTATCTCTTATACTTAAGCTGGGCTGCCGGATTCTACATCAGGTGTGCCAGACCTTTATATACGTCAATTGAAAATACTTATCACGCTTTATTAATCGTAAAAAATCACCTAGCAACCAATTAGCAAACACTTGCGCGCTGTCATTAATGTCACATTTTAATACTGTATGACAGCCAAAATAGTGACGAAATTGAACTGAACTGAGCCGAGTTTCCATTAGATGATCAGCCCTCCGGTCACTCTTAACTTGAATCATCAAAATTTAGTAAGTAACTTTAAAGTAGAAAATAGGATATGTCCTAATTTGGGTCACGTCTATGTACAGCACCCCCAAAGATAGAGTAAAATTTACTGATTCGAGAAAAATACACTTAACGTTATATAATGCACGGTTATGTGTCACTGTCATTGAGTTCTACTCTGTTCTTCTTCTTCTTTTTGTGCAGTGGCGTTGCCCTTTTGGATTTCGCCAATGTCCAGTTTTGGCTCAGTAGATCTGTTTTCGACTGTAATTCTATTGACTGACAGTGACAGTGACAAAATGACATCTTCCACCATGATGTATTTTTTATGTGTGTTTGCATTATATAAATTTTTTCCTTCCAGAAAACAAATTGATTAAAAAAATATTGAATAATTAGACAGTCTTTATCGTGTCTTTAACTTTCTTTTGGTATACTGTACACATACGTGCTCAGACTTCATACATTTTTGGACAGCACGTTTCAAATTTTAAGTCGTCTTTGGTTTGGTATGTATGAAAGTATGCAGCAGTTACCAAATAGAGTCCCACCAGGGACCAGAGATGTCATGATAAACGACACACGACGTTTTCATTTGCTAAGAACGCGAGACAAAACTATGGACCCAACTGAGCAGCGAAATGTGACATCTGGACTCGTTGACAGATTTTATTTGACATCCTTTTGGGACCGTCCCACGGGTCAACTCGGGAACGTCCCTTGACTTCACATCGCGATTTTAGATTCTTTGTAGTCTTGTAGTTTTTTTTTACTAAGAGTAAAGGTAAGCACAAACTGTTGGAGTGCCGGCGAAGCGACTAAAGAAACGTTATCTGTTGAAATTTTAGTAGAGACATCGGTTGGACGTAAGTCCACTTTTGTGTTTTTTGTTACATCATGTACTAATATAGTATTATACAATCTGTGGCCATGTCATTTAAACTACTCAATCTGTATTAAAATGTTAGACGTATGTATCATATAATTCAGATTCTTATCAAAATCATTTAAGTATTCAGCGTAGGCTTTAATTCGTCATTTGCAAGCAGACACCGGTTTCCAGGGAACAATGGAATAACTATTGTGTCATAATCCGGCGCCTGGTAGGTTAAAAAGCTACGGCGAACGTCAAACTAGCTACGCCCTAAAAATTAAGAAAAAAGTTTTAATACTTAAGTTGAAATAAATAAAAGAGGATGGCACACGTAGAGAAGAAATTATTTCGTGTTAATCTACTCCCCATGCCGTCTGAGTTCGCGAGACAATTTCCGGTGACAATGACAAATGAAAGTCATCTCCGGGCTAAGATATAAATAAGATAATATAATAAACTTATGTATTTAACCTCAATTGGCCGAGGAGCGTAGAAGAGGTGTAAGATGGAGCAAGTTCGCCCAGATGAAGCCACGTTCACTTGCACCTTGAACAAGTTTGGGTTGTATTTATTGAGGTTGTAGCAAATATTGTGGCAAATATTCTTATTTTTTACTAACATAGGAGTTAAGCTAATTGTTACTAACAAAAATCGATGTAATATCTGAGAATTAAATAAATAATAATAATAATAATAAATATCCGGCACAAACAGCATCAAGCAGCTATAGTAAAAATGAAAAGAGGCTCGCTTCGCATCGTGCGATATCACTGCCACCCCTTTGCATACATAAGTTCTAACTGCGACGACGTTTGAAGAGTCACATAAGCAAAAACACATCTAGCCCGCTTCTCCTGCTGGGTCCTTATTCACTTGACCACTTAGCGATTGCTTGCTTAAACCAATGTCTTACTTGGTTTCGATATGACACCGTGACACTTACAAATTATATAGTTATTGTACAAGTAAAACAACTTTAAAATTTGATTTTGAGTGTCATACAGAAAATGAATTTTGAAAATTATGAAACCAAGTACGAGATTTTCTTGGTGGACTTTGAGCAAGGAATCGCTTTGTGGTCATAGTGGATACGAGCCCTTGTATAATCTCTATATCCGAAAACTACTTAGAAAGCGGTGCACGCACACAATTACTGTTATCAATTGTCGAGTCGCCGACATAAAAAGCACACAACTCCCGTCCCACCCACGTATCACGGGACTACAGGAACTATCTTTACGTACAACTGGAACGTGACATAAACAATAAGCTGGAACCATAGACATCAGAGCCCTGTAGACACCGCATCAATGAACTTCAATACAGAAACAATATCGCAATAAAATTTTGATTGGCTCTTTTGTAAATTAAGCCAATCAAATTTTGATACGTCACAATAACCATAGGTGCTGGTAGTAAGCACCTGCTAATAATACAAATACGAAATTATGTCAGTTTGTTTGTTTACTTTTCACACTAAAACTACTGAAAGGATTTGGATGAACTTTAACACAGATATTGTCAATAGTCTGGATTAAAACATAGGAACTTTTTATCCCTATATTCCTACGGGAACGGGAACCACGCGGGTAAAACCGCGGGCGGTTGCAAGTTATAAATAAGAATGTTTGTGAGGATGTTTGTTACACTTTCACGCATAAACTACCGAACGGTTTTAGATGAAACTTTACAGTAATATAGCTTATTCATCAGAATAACACATAGGCTACAATTTATCTCAATATCCCCGCGGGAACTGGAACCACGCGAGTGAAACCGCGAGAGGTCGCTAGTTGACAATCATTTTAACCACTTAAATGTGCTACCAGCACGTATGGACTACCTTTTTGTCTGAAATAAAAGATTTCTTATCAAATATTATTATTATTATGCTTGGCCAACGGCTGGTCTTTCCTGTCAATGCGATGTCTATTGGGCTCTGTTGTCTGTGGTTGTAACAAAAAGCGACGACGCTGCCCTAACTTTGGAGATTGGGAAGTTAGGCGGTTTTTGCTCGCGGTGTCGGTTTCAACGCGGATATCGGACAACTGAGATTAGATAACGGGCGGCAAATCTTGGGATGGGTTCGCTATAGTTTTTAGGCTGAAAGTAAATAACATAGGCCAGAAATATAATTTTGCTGAATAAAATATTACCTATGGTCTAAGTAATATTTTTGCGAATAAATTTATATTTCTTATATTAAGGCCCGGTTAAGCTAATCATTTTGTCTCTCTTTTTCTTTACATGTAAAGAGCAAGGAAAATAACCAAATTTTTTCGATGTTTTTCGTTGTTAGTTTCATCATATTATCCTTGAATAAAAATCATCAAATCAATAATAAGCAACTGCACAGTACTTTAAATTGTATGGTAGAATGCACTACGTTTTCTTTAGTATTTACGAAAAAAGATGTACGCAAATGCTTTTTAGACTTATGATAAATTTAAATAAATTTAAATTATTGGAAAAAATTAACTCGGCCACAAGTGAATTCTCAGATGGGAATCGAACCCGCGACCTTTGGAATTCCGGTCCAATGCTTGCTTTGCTTTTAGACAATGCTTTTTAGACGTTTAAGAAATTTTCTGGTTTTTTTAATCGTCTGTATGGTTTACACCCAATTTATTATTTGTAGCAACTAGACAAACTCTCATCATGTGTTTTTTGTGGCTACAACTTTTAGATGCACTTCCCATACCATGTTTTCATGTGATGACGATATTGATGGTTTAATTGTTACTACAGAATAGAATATAATAGTCATTATTTGCTAATACTGGGTTTACGTGTTGTTCAGTTTTTTTTTCATCTACCATACAGTATTTCCCTTTAATATATAGACATGCAAATAGTTATAAATTTAAATAAAAGAAAAATGGAAAATCATGTTCATTGTAGGCAATTTAAAAATACACTTTTTTTATGAACGACGTTGAGACTCTTAGCCTTCATCATACCTGATGTTAAGTATTGATAAGGCTGAAGATGGAAACGAGCCTCTCCCGGAGTCCTCAGCTTTGAGGAACTGGCTATCTTATCTCGAGAAAGATAAGATACACATTAAAAAGGAACATTGATTAGGAAATCGAGCTACAGATTTCACAGTACAATGTCAAATCTTATGGACTATTTTGTCATTTTATTATAAATTCAAATGTATTATTATAAAATATTGTAAAAAATGTCTTACAAATATTTTCGAATGTCATTTTTCTAATAGTAAAAAAATACAATAAAATGTAATAAAAGAATCAGATTAACACCAATTTGACAAAACATAAAATTATTATTATTATTATTACATTGTTAACAACTTTTGTATACTAACTACTCATTAATCAAGTAGAAACCCTGTTCTGTGAGCCAAGAGAGCAATGATTTCTTAAAAATATTTTTCTCTATGAAAGAAAAGAAGAAAGAAGAAAAGACTTGAGAAAGTTTTGTGCTAACTTATACATTTTTATCGCCATGCAGTTAACCTTTTCCTTTGAAAGAGTTTAATTAGAATGTTTAATATTTATAACTTCTAATTGTCGACTTGACTATTTCAGGGTAGGGTAACATTTATTCTTGAAACGTATACAACATTATTGTAGTCTAAAATCCTAACATTTCCCTTAAAATCTAAAACCAGTTTTAAAAAAGACCTGTAAAGTTTTCAAAGTACCTTGTCATCTCGTCCATCTACCAGCTGCTACATATCATATTTTGACGGTACTTTAGAATTTTACCTATTGAATAACAAAGGTGAATGGCCCATGTATCAGGAAATGTCCCGGTCTGTTCGGCGTGATCCGCCCCAAGTTCCGACAGGTGGGCCGTACAATGGCCCGCTCGTTTGGTGTTCGGGCCCGGATCTCTTTAGGCAGCTGTGCCTGTTGTTGCCGGATGTTTCGACCTGTTTGATGCTTATGTGCTTGTGTTCTCGCAATATTCTACTGTTCATCCTTTTTACTGTTTACGTCAGTATATGTTTATAGAGGAGCCCGTGGCGCAAGGTTTTGGGCGCTCGGCCTGCGATTGTTGAGGTTAAGCAACTTTCGCAATGGTCAATGGGATGGGTGACCAAAAGTTTAATATCTCGAGCTCCTCCGTGCTTCGGAAGGCACTTTAAGCCGTTGGTCCCGACTGTATTTGCAGTCGTTGGAACCCACCAATCCGCCAAATTTGGCCCGCGTGATGGGTCATGGCCTGCTCTCCTTATCCATCCATAATGAAGGCCAGTGCCCCAGCAGTGGGGAGATTAATAATGACCGATGACGATGACGATATGTTTATGGGCTCAATATAGCTTAGGCAAGTAGTTTAGCTTACTTAGATGTTTTTAAACTTTCTCAATGATTACAGAATTCTTCTTGGATTATGTATTGGCGTAACTTCCTCATTTAATTCGTCACTATAGGACAACGCTGACTATAGAACTATGGATTATCTATTGTGTCTCAAGGGCAGTTTAAGTTTACTAAACTTATTAGTTACTGACTAATTCCCAAAAATCATTATTTAAATGCAGCCAGTTTTCCCCGCACTGCTGAGGTTAGGCTTTTGGGTTTCCTATTACTACTACTTGTTCCATAATAATTGGCGTGAAGCAAAGGTGTGGCCAGACCCTATGGTCAGTTCTGTCACAGTTTTAAGAACCAAGACTGTTATGAACCGACTGCCACCCCAGCAGAGTGGGGTTATGAAACTGATTGATGATGAAACCGATCAAGTCAAAGTCAAAGATTTTTATTCAAATAGACTTATAGATAAGTGCTTTCGAATCGTCCAATTTTTTTTCCTACCAGCCATTCAGGACATCTTTTAACTGATAAGAAGAACGGCCGCAAGAAACTTATCAGCTTTAACAGAAGCAACAACATTTACAAAGGAACATGTCGTTGCCAAACACAAATCTTTAAACATATTTAATATAAGAGGAAAATTTTCTTATACTCTGTTATTAGAATATTTTCCTTTTATACAATTTTATTATTAAGTTAATAAGAAATAAACATTCCGAACAATATTAGGTACATTACAAAATAAGAAGGTACTACAAGTAGGACCATTTTACACGCTAGTGTACGAAATTCACTCATACCAATAAGGACCGCCATATTGCTAGTCTCCTGTCGCCTTGGGCACTAAAAAGTTATGGTTAATCATAGTTTGTATCGTTCAGTAAGTAAACCCATCGAGAGCACTTGTTTGCATCGATTTTAATAAACGATACTCGCCGAACTGGACTTCAAACTTACATATTTTCAAGTTTTGAGCTTTCTTTAAGTTATAACAAGTTTTGTATTTCATGATGGAAGTTCAAAATTGCTACTCGGAGTATTGTTCCTCGAATGTATTTGAAGAGTTTCTCCATCGAAACTGTTGTTTCAAGATATTGGTTCATACAGTTTTCATCACGGAGGAAATATTGCATTAGGATTTTGGAATGTGTTTTGCGAACGTATGTTGTCAGTATTTCGAATTACATTTTTATAGTAAACCACGTAAGTAGTTTCGTTATTATATGAGTATCTTGCTTGATCTCGATTAAAATTATTATTTTTAAGAAAAGTTCCAAGGAGGTATCGTTTGTTTTTTTTACATACTTATCTTTTATTCTATACTAGCGGACCCGGCGAACTCGGACCGCCTCAGAATTAATAAATGTTGTCTATATTCCTATCTCTTAAACCGCAGAAAGGCTGCTAGGATTAGCCCATCAGGTGTAGGTACCAGATTTTATTTTTTGTTATCTACTGCCTGCTGGGTATATGCCCCCCCCCCCCCTCCAAAGAACTCCACAACGGTCGATTCTGCGCTGCTCGCATCCAGCGGCTACCTGCAACCTTCACCAGATTGTCGGTTCGCCTTGACGGGGCAGGGGGTCCCTGCCCCGTCAAGGCGAACCGACAATGCACAGAGCATGGCCCGGTGCCATTCCGGAGCCATTCCGCCCCAACCGCCATCGATTCTTATACCTAAACAGAGAGTGCTCATTCGTATAGTGTGTTGACGTATGTTGTTTTAATTCAATGAACAGTGCGCGCCAAAACATAAGATATCGTATTTTAACATTAGTTATCTCAATAAGTCCACTAGTTATCAAATCCAGTTATAAACAATAAAAATGCTTATATAATAGCGATTAAAATGACATAAGCTATGTTGTTGTACAAAGAACTTGGTATCTGTACCAAAGCTCCAGAGAAAGTGGTTGTTCTCCTTTTGACTTTTAATATACCTCAGAACCAATTTTTCTACATTGTGATGCATTTACTAATTTTACACCGTCCTAATATAATTCTTTTCTTCACCTATAGAACCTATAAAGGGTAGGTTACGTCATAGTTATCGAATTAGGTAAATCTCCAAAACAAACACCCTTCTGGGCACGTGATCCTAATGTTGATGCAGAATCAATGAACTTCAGATATGAATGGTTCCCGACTATTGTAATTTAATGGAGGTTCTACTAATCGAATAGAGGTGCCACGTGATGTGATTTGAATTTCAAAACTTGAATGAAAACAGGCCAAATGGATTTTGACCGTTTCAAACTAGCTGTTCGACTGTTCGTTCTAAGTAGTGTACCACTATAGTGGTAGGAAAAAAATAAGGTGACGACCTAAAAATACTAACATTTTGATTCAATAAGACAGTGCCAATACAAAATCAAAACGATTGCTCAGAAGTAATTCTTAAATGTTATCTGCATTTGCAGTCAAATGGGCCTAATGCAGTTTATAGTAATAATATAAGCCAAGAGTAATCCCATTTTATGTAAAAAGTGTTATGATTGTCACATATTAAAAATGTTAAAGTTTGGAATTTACTCAACCACGCAGCAGCAGGCAGTGCTCCAGCTATGGGAACTTTACCCTGGAAACCCGCCTGACTTTTCTGATTATTCTATGAACGCCACAATAGGCGTGAGCTAGGAGAGGCCTATGTCCAGCAGTGGACGTCCACAGGCTGATGATGTACCCTTTAAAAATAAATACTTACATAATAACACTAGCTACAGTTTACAGCAGTGCCACTTTCACATATTGCTTTCATTATTCAATATTGAATAATGCGATACAGATTTCAGCCTGCCTTCAGCCAACCTTTACTAAATACAAATAAAAATTAAGTCCACATAAACCTTATTATGTAAGGTGGGTCCAGATATGAACAGGCAATTTGGACATTAGCATTCTTGGATCGTGACGTTGAATGAAACGGAGCTGCAGGTACGTTACGGACAAAAGAACATATCAGGGGCCTTACCATCAACTGTAATGCAATTCATTGTAGGTTGTGAGAGTGGGATTCTGCCATATGGCGCGTCTAGCAGCGTCTTACTACCTGAAAGTAACCTGAAATGAATCGCATTACAGTTGATGGTAGGCCCCCTGGACCCACACTAACTAAATTCAACTATTTAATGGTTCTAGAACTGCTACTTGCCACCAATAAATAAAAAAAGTTACTAGTAAATTCATGGCTTTCAACACTACAAATTGCATAATGACAATAGTAATGCCCAATAATTTTGTATGCTACCCGTAAACATACAGTAATGTAAGGTTATTATGTCATTCCCAGTGTTAGTGGTAACCCTAAGGTGGATTAACCCGGATACAACCGACACCGGCGGTGGCCCGAACCACAGTATAAAATTAAGTACACACAGTAGTTATAACTTTTTAATTTTGCGTTTTACAATGCCTATTTTTATGTGATAAATATTAATCAAGAAAATATACTAGAAAAATGCAATTAGTCTCATGTCGCCCTGACGGGATTGAGTGCATTAGGCCGGATTCCCAAGGATGCGGGTTCATACCCCGTTAGGGCGACATGAGACTAGTTGCTTTTTTCTAGTATATTTTCTTGTTCAATCTACATACAGTAGACTCACGCGCACTAGGCAGCCAGCCAATCAATAGAGATTTAGCTGCCGCAGTTAGGCTTTCGTTGCTACCTAATGCGCTAGATCCCATACTGTCTGTCATTTTCGACTTAATGCGCTATCGCTTTAAGTTGTCTTAGCCTTTTTCTTGATAAAAGTTATTATTGCAGCCGCGCGATACACAATAAGCGATTGGGCTGCCCGCCAACATAGATTAGCCATTACCACACGCTTACTGCGTACAAAACTTTCACAACATGCATTCGTTACCGCGGCACAAGACGAGAAACGTTTTGAACTGTAGTGAAATTTTTTAATTAAGTAATTTCGTTTTAATTAATATATAGTTGTGTTAGTGACTCGGACGCATGAAGTATTTTAACAATTCCTTGAAACTTTTCCTTGATGTAAAAACATTTGATTGAAAAAGTTTTTAGAATAATTATGCTCTATGTGTTTGTACAATTGGGGAACTTCCCGGTTGATCAGTAGTGTTTTTTTTTAAGAAAGTTATCTCAAAAAATAATAGCCATAGAAAGTGTTTATATCACAAATAATAGAGTTTTAATAGGTTTTTCATTCAATAAACTACTGTAACTTTAATACATTCCGAAATATCGTTTCTCTAAAAAACTCTCTGATCAACCGGGCTGTTCTCCGATTGTTCCTATAATTACACCTGTTGAAGTTACAGAGTTTCTTTTATTAACCTTTCAAAAAAAAAAATGGATCTAAAGCACTATAACCTACGGATGTGAAAAGCTAAATTAATTGTCCACTCTACTGAAGAGATGACGCTGTATTCGAGATAAAGCTGACGTCTCTATACCCTCCAAATAACTTACTCTATGTTCGATACTTAATCGTGGTTCATCGTCATCGCAGTTCGACATAATACAATACAACACGTCCGCAAGGAAACTCTTCCGCAGCAACAATTTAACGCTCGCAACACACATGCTCAAAGTTTTAATCAAACAGTTTGAAAAAGCTGTTTGGTCAAATAAAAATACGAAAATTTTTATTTCTTCAAGCCATTTGATTACTCATTAAATTTGATCAAATTTTACCACAGACAGTTATGCCAATTGGCCAAACTGTTTAAACATGTTTGATCAAATTACTTGAACGCCTATGGCGGCCATAAGACTCGTGCCGAGCTCTCACCGAACCGAGGCGCATCGAGTATTACCGGGTTCGACATAATACAATACAACACGTCCGCAAGGAAACTCTTCCGCAGCAACAATTTAACGCTCGCAACACACATGCTCAAAGTTTTAATGAAACAGTTTGAAAAAGCTGTTTGGTCAAATAAAAATACGAAAATTTATATTTCTTCAAGCCATTTGATTACTCATTAAATTTGATCAAATTTTACCACAGACAGTTATGCCAATTGGCCAAACTGTTTAAACTAGCCTGTTTGATCAAATTACTTGAACGTCTATGGCGGCTATAAGACTCGTGCCGAGCTCTCACCGAACCGAGGCGCATCGAGTATTACCACGTATTACTCGCGAGCGGACCTTTAGTAGGAAGACAAAATACTGTGTATATTTATACTTTGCCCGAACTGGCAACAAAACGGGAGGCAGGGTTAGTTACTTTGCCAGTTAGTTCATACGTTTCAAGCGTTCAGTTTATATTGCTCTGAGGCGACGAATGTGTCAGCGAGTTAACTTTGTTGTTACATTACAATATTAATAGCCGGGGATTTTAAGGGTTGAATGGGAATTTTGAATTGCATTTTAAACTTGTGTTAATGTTGCGTAGGTACAGACTTTAATAATTTGATTATGCGTTTACAGCAAGAAACTTTGACTTTGCTCCAAGGGACCAATAATTTAATTTGCTCACTAAATTCATATTCTTTAATGTGCATTTAAACTATTTAAATTGTCAATTAACTCATACATAATAAAAGTAGTTTGTGTAGAAATATCCCATGTTTCAATTAACTTAGCGTGCTCAAAATGGCAAAAGATGAAGGTTTAAATTACATGGTGTAAGTTTGTCAGTCCCATTCAAAATTTAAATGTGTTTAATAATTATGCATAAGCTGATTTTTTTTTAATTTAAGATTATCTCGTTTACACTATTTAAATATTGCTGACAAACATTCGATTTTAGATATAACTAGATAAGATTCTAGATCCAGTGGTAACAACCACCGCTTTCGGACCCAGCGGTTCCGGGTTCGATTCCCAGCAGGGGTACATTTTATATTCGGATTCGTTGGTAGGACTTGCTGTAAGTCCGCCTGGCTAGCTACCTCCATTTTATCTAAGTCTGACGCCATAACAACAATATTTTCAGCATTGTTGTGTTCCGGCAGTTAGAGATAATATAGCCAGTTCCTCAGTGATTGAAGATTCCGGGAGAGACTCGCTTCCATATTCAGCCTTATCGATACTTAACATCAAGTATGATGAAGGCTAAGAGTCTCCCCGTTGTTAATAAAAAAATCCTATTCAGCAAAAAAATATAGATCAAACATAATGAATATTCTTTAGCAAGACACACAGAATATCAATATTGGCATTGCCGTGTTTTACGTCCCCGAAAACAAAGCTCAAGAAAGAACATTATTAATATCCTCACGGCATCGTTCGCAACAGAATGACAAATAACCGTAGATTTCTGGCTAAAGTATTATATAAAGTTTGTTCATTATCTACGTATTCTGTGACTTTCGTAAGTACTCGAACATAAGCCGGCTTTGCCGAAAAGAAATATTATGATGTAAGAACTCTTGAATACTTATGAGGTTTTCGTAAAAGCGTTTTCTCGTCAACTGGAAGTTCGATCGATCATCGCTTTTCGACGACAGCGTGTTTACGTTAAATATTGACTTTAACTTTTTATAATAATAATTAAGAAGGAGCTACCATTTCCCACGAAAAAATTATGTTTTTTTTTATGAACAACGGAGAGACTCCTAGCATACATGACGTTAAGTATTAATAAGGCTGAAGACGGAAGCGAGCCTCTCCCGGAATCCTCATCACTGAGGAACTGGCTATCTTATCTCTAACTGCCGGGACACAACAATGCTGAAAACATTGTTGTTATGGCGTCAGGCTTAGATAAGATCGTCGTAGCTAGCCAGGCGGACTAACAGCAAGTCCCACCACCAACCAAACCGAATACAAATTGTACCCTCCCTGGAAATCTAACCCGGGACCACTGATTCTGATACCGGTGGGTGTTAGCACTAGACCACAGAGGCGGTTAAAATGATCCACTGAAAGTGAAACAGATAAGTAAAGAACCTACTTTTGAATCGTATTTTTTTCCTACCTCCCATTTAGGACGCCTTTTAGCTGGCAAGAAAGAAGGTACGTACATCTTATGTTTTGGCGCGCACTGTTCATTGAAATAAAACAACTTTTACGGATATCAAACGCGCTATATTTCCACGAACTAAGTTGTAATTGTCCGTATTTTTAGGTTTTTTAGGGTTTTTTTGATTTTCCCGACGTTTCGGCACCTTTACAGCTGCCGTGGTCACGGTAAAGGTTTGATATCCGTAAAAGTTGTTTTATTTCAAGAATGAAGGTTTTTGTTGCCAGTTAAAATTTGTCTGGTATACCGGCATAGAAGCCGCGTTGCTCTACGGTCCTAATAATTAGTTATTTGAAAGCAAATTGATTGTGTATGATTTTTGAATTCTCGACCACAAGTGAATTCTCAGATGGGACACGAACCCAAGACCTTTGGAAATCCGGTCCAATACTCTAACCACTGAGCTACCGAGACTTGCGAACCAACGTCGAAATTCTCTTATACTTTTATATTTTTAATACGCTGTAGGCCAGCGTTGTCACATCAATGCTAGGAATATCCTTGCATTCGAAAGAAACACCTTTTCAGGTGTTTAACGATCGATTAAGATGCAACAGCCAATAATTTATGATTTTTGAATTTTTGCATTTTTAATGCTATTTTTATATTTATGATAAATTTTAAATAGAAAAATATTGGAAAAAATTTACTCGGCCACAAGAGAATTCACTTGTGGCCGAGTTAATTTTAAGCTATTGCATAGCTTTTATCGCGGGCTTTAAGCGCGGCGACTGAATCATGAAATTCCGAAACGAAAAAAAAATCACCCCCACTCCGTGTCAAAGATTTTGGTTGCTTAGTTATGATTACGATTTTTTCCAGCTATCGCGGAAAAAATGCGGTACCAGATTTAAAAAAAAGTTTTATATTTTCACACAAGTTTTCATACAGTTTTTTTTCATCATTGATAATTTTGTTATTCACAATCGTAACTAAGCAACCAAAATCTATGATAAAAATGCTATGCAATAACTTTACCGCGGCAGTCCCCGAGTGGCACACGTATTTTTTTTCAATATTTTTCTATTTAAAAATTTATCATAAATTGTTTGTGGTTTTAGAAATGCGAATCTATCTTCATAGCTTTATTATTAGTATCACTATTACGAAAATATTGTTGTCATATTTTTTTTTATTACGATCTCGTGCTGGTTGCCTATTGGACCGCGTTACATTTTTTGTTCTAAATACATTTGTGCCATTTATCATGTCGGTAAGATAAGAGGATTGATGATGTAGCCAAAACATAAAATGGTGTTTTGCCGGAGATATTGCGCTTTTTGTGCTGTTTCGCTTTATCTGTGACTACATTCCTATGCTGCGGTGTGGAATTTACTGTTATGGAAAATATACTGCAGCAACGATAGAATAAAGGATGATTGGATCTCAGTGGTGCAGTGGTTAAAGCGTTTGTGGCGGTTAAGCTACTTTCGCAACGGTCAAACATGGGATGAATTACAAAAAAGTATTATCTCTAACTCTCTAAGCATTTTTTACGGGCAGACTCTTAGTCTACATCATATCTGATGTTAAGTATAGATAAGGCTGAAGATGGAAGCTAGCCTCTCCCGGAATCCTCAATCACTGAGGAACTGGCTATCTTATCTCTAACTGCCGAATTCCAACAATTCTGAAAACATTGTTGTTATGTCGACAGACTTAGATAAGATGGTGGTAGCTAGCCAGACAGATTCACAACAAGTCTTTCCGCCAACCAAACCGAATACAATGTGTATCCCCGCTGGGAAACGAACCCATGGATTGTACCACTAGACCACAGATCCGGTTAAAAGCTTGCCATTCCAGAACCTTTTCCGTCCAACGGCCATCGGTTCTTCTCGCTGTCTCCCGCCCATTATCTTCCTGTGCGTTATCTTGGGTTTTAAAAGCCTATAAGACAACAGTTAAGTTACCCCATACCTACCCCTGCTGTGTACTGTCGGCTTAGAATAGCACTACCCCTCTCATCCCGTGGGTGTCGTAAAAGGCGACTAAGGGACTCAGCCTTCAGGAGACGGGCAACAGCGTCTTCTACGAACTTGGCCATACTGCGATCGCCAACCCGCCTGCCAAGCGTGGCGATTATGGCAAACCCCTCCCTTTTGGGAGAGTCCTATACCCAGCAGTGGGTGTTATGTAGCTGAGACGACGATACCCACCCCACCCATGGTTTCAATAGAAAGACGTGTCTTCTGCAGCCAGTGACGCTCTATAATTTATCTCCCGCATTCAATCGGAATATTTGGCGGGAGTGGTCGAGTTGTGGGGTGCGGGGGGAGGCACTATTTGTGATATTGTGACCGGGAATGATTTATTAAGGAGGAAGAGGTTCGAACAATACTTCGTGTCTTTATCAATGTGGTTATGAATTTGTCAGGCTTTCTGCTCGATTGTGTCGATAAGAAATTTATTTGGGATATATGAGAGCACACAAGTTTCATTAATATAGTAGTATGTTTGTTTGTCATGATCTTGTTAATTCATTATATTGTATTTGGTTGTTTAATTTAAGTATAATGTAAGTCCTTTTTGCCTGAAACACAGGGTATTCCTAGTTCAGGCTAATTATATAATTATAGTTTTTGTAAAAAAAATCTAGGCTATAAGTTTTTAACACTGTAATGTTTTGATTATTGAATAAATTATTTATTATTATTATTAACTCTGTGTGAAAGTATAAAAGTTGTAATTACAAACGGTATTAGTCATTAAAATAAACTATTGTTTTATAAATGTGTATCGTCATAAAAAATCGTTTAAATAATATTATGCGACGGAAATTTGAAACAAGCGACGTTAAGAGAACTTTTTTATGAATACATATTTTGAATAAGTACTACATTGGATCCAAGCTAAAATTAAATACTTCGATGATTCAAGACAACGAAACAAAACATAATAAATAAAACGTAACAAGTCAGTATTTCCTACATATTAAAGCTATGGCATGATGAAGCAATTATAATTAATTTGCAATTAGGTACCTCTGCTACAGTCAATATTAAAGAACTAACAATAAAGGTTTTCTTTAACTACCTGGGAACAAGGATCATAATATTAACATTTATTGTGCTGGCCGTATTTAGTTCAACATAGGCCGGCATCACTAACTACTAATACAAGAGCGTCGAGTCCCACCTGGGATATTCCTGTCTACGATCTCAGAAGTCAAACAGTAATTATAGCGGCTAGAACTAGGCACCAGAACAAACAAAACTAAATGTCGCGGGACAACCGCCGACAATGGAAATATCCCAAATGTCTAGTTTAATAAGTATTCAGCTCTTTCTTCTTACCTATCAAATCAAGTCAAAGTCAAAATTATCTTCGTCCAATTCAACTCAGAATAAGAAGCGTTTTTGAATCGTCATCAAAATCATCTTCACTGCTGGGGCACAGCTTTTCTCATGCATACAGACGATAGTCCATAAAACCTTCAACAATGGCTCAATGTAGACCAAAGTGTACCGACGTCTGCAAAAACAGCCAGAACTATTAGCTTAATGAAGCTACAAGCACCAAAGAGCTCTTGCTAATAAATATTTGGCCACCTAGTCCGTGACTGACCACGCACAACTAACGTAATATTTGACCACGCTATAGAACGTCTTTGTTAATGTCTTCCTAAGTACTTTTACACAATAAAATATCGTTGAACGATTTATGTCTTTTGCGGCATTTTTATTGTTGACGAGCAGAAAGCACGACTTCTCCAATATTACCTGTTTAATTTTGATACTTTTGCGTCTTAACTTCAAAATAAAAAAATAATAATCTAAATAAACCAATTTCAGCGCATTTAGACCACTTATTCAAGTTATTTATAAAAAATGTTGTTGTACATCCAAGTTGTAACAAAACTAGATTTTTTTCAATAATCCCGTTTCGGCTAAGTTCCTGCCACAAGTGCTTGTCGGGGAAATAGGAAAACTTTGACGTGCCTATACTCGGCAGACCATATTAGTTTTCTGCACATCTGCCTCCATATGAAGAGCTAAAAAAATCCTGTTAAAATATTATCTAACAATAGCATGACCGTATTGTGAAACTTTGAAATAAAACAACTTTTACGGATTAAAACTGATTTTTTATTAACAGATTAGGCTTTTATAGTGCGTTATTTTATACTTTCTGGTTAGTGGGGTACTTTAGCTTGGTAGGCGTGACCAACCACGATCCATCTCTTATTTATCCGTAAGGAAAGTCAGTGCTCAGCAGTTGTGACAATAAAATGGCTGATGATATTTTTACGGTTTTTGGATATCCGGACGATTCGGCACCTCTCCAGGGGCATTAGTGTACCTTTGTTGATTCTATTCTTTAAAGATTACAACGAAATTGAAAAACTTATAAAATAATAACTTATATTTTCTCTCTCTCTCTCACACACACACTTACACACACACGCATGCTCGCACGCACTTTTGTTAATAGCGTTAGATAATAGTCTTAAAATATTATTGTTCCTCTAAAAATGCACCTCCAAAAGTGTTTATTATTTAAACTCAATTGTAATGTACGATGTGGAAGAGCGAGGTCTCTTGGCACAAGTATAATTAATTATACTTAAAAGGAGATCTCAGTTTAATGTGTTTTGTAAAAAAAAAAAACAGTTTTTTTAATTTTTTATTTTTGATATTTGTAACACAAATGATACGAGTAATATATATATTGTGTGAATTACTTTAATGTAATGTGATGTTGCCTGATTTTTCTATACTAATCTTATAAAGAGGAAAGTTTTGATTGTTTGTTTGTTTGCAACGAATAAACTCAAAAGCTACCAAACGGATTTGAATGAAATTTGGTACACAGATAGTAGATAGCCTGGTTATAAACATAAGATACTTTTTATCCCGATATTCCCACGGGAACGGGAACCACGCGGGTGAAACTAGTGTATAATAAATTTTGCTTTATAAACTAGAAATATGAACTGCTCAAATGGGATTATTATGTAATACACTAGTAACATGCTTCGTTACCACTTCCATCTAAGCATAGAATACTTAAACTACAGATGAAGGGTTCTCAGCAACATGGATTAGCAGTAATACTCAGACACCATCGACTTTGCAAATGCAATGAGTTTCATTCACTACAGCTTTGAGGATTAATAACGTTACAGCAGCCTCCATGCCTCCAGCTCAGACACCTGGCCAATTACCTGATGTAAAGATCTCAAGACTAACAGCTGCTCTAGGAACATGACTCTTATTTCGTACGTGATAAGGCTGTAGTCAAAGTTAACGTGAAGCTTTCTGCGTCGTCGATAGTAATAGACACCTGCTGTTGATACGAGGGAGAGGAAAATTAGATTATTAACAAACCTAAGTAAGGATTGTGAAACATTAATTTCGTTTTATTAAGGCACATCTGTCGTTACCGCATTTGATTTAACGGTTAATAATACTTAAGCTATGCATGTAGCATACTGGTTATAATTATAACAAAGCCTTATTATGATTTAATATATATATTAAGGATACGGAACAAACTGTAATAGGTAAAATGCGTTTTTATGTGATAAATATTAAACTAGAAAATATACTAGAAAAACAATCTTGTCTCATGTCGCTCTAACGGGATTCGAACCCGCATCCTTGGAATCCGGCCCAATGCACTAACGAATTATGCTACAGAGACCTATGAGGACACGTCAAATTTTTCCAGTATATTCACCTTTCTACGGTGTTGGCCACCGTCGTTTCATCAATGAGAGAATTAATATCCTCGCATTCGAAAGATTTTTTTCCCAAATGTTTGACTATCGATAAAGATGAATGTTTTCACCTTTATCGATAGTCAAACACTGTCACACAACAAACGATAGTCCTCATAGGTCTCTTAGCATAATTGGTTAGTGCATTGGGCCGGATTTCCAAGAATCCGGGTTCGAATCCCGTCAGGGCGACATGAGACAAGTTGTTTTTTTCTAGTATATTTTCTAGTTTAGTATTTATCACATAAAAATAGCATAGTAAAATGCAAACTTAAAAGTTATTAATAAAATGCGTTTTTATTTAAACCACATTATATTATATTATGTCTTATTTTAAGGCTTCTTGGATCTCCAAAGCTTCGACGTTTTTCCGAGCTGTGACCTGGTCACGGGATGACTGACGAATAAATAATGAAATAACAATTTATTTGCAATAATATCATTACAATTCAGATGATATTAAATAGTGATAGACCAACATAGTAGGTTGGGGGAAAAAGTTTCTTCGCATTGTTTAAGAAAATTCAAAACTTTTTTAATATAGTTTTATTTACATTTAACTAAAGTATGTAGATGCCATTTTGGTCGATAATTTTTGCCATCTTGTAGGTAGGGACATGATCCCATTGTTATAGAAATTTTGGGGATTCTGATCAAAATACCGCGACAAGTGGTTTTGGCAGTCCTCTCGTGAAATTAACTTGACAATGCCTAAAGAATTCTGAAAATACCGAAACATGTGGAAACCTGACGGTGCAAGGTCAAGACTATACGGCGAATGCATTAACATCTCCCAGTCAAACTCTCTTAATTTTTGCTGAGTGGCTAAAGATGTGTGAGGTCTAGCGATATCATGATGAAAAACCACACCCCTTCTGTTGATTAATTCCGGCCACTTTCTCTCAACTTCTTGCTTTAATCTCATCAGTTTGTTGCGTGTATAATACGCAACCGTGGTATTTTCACTCTCGAGACTGGAGTGAGGGTGTGTCTGGTGGTCTATTCACAGGACTGGGCTCAGGCCCTGTGTTGAATTCACCATCAACGACGCCAAGAACAGACCACGGGATACACCGTCGCCCCAGACACGATAGTGTTTTGTTTACCATTCTTTTGTGGCACTGATTTTAGTGTTACTAACCGTAGGTTCCTTGCGCACCGAGCTATTTCATTGCAGAATCATTCATTACACGTATTTACCAAAGTTTTAGCGTACATTCCGTAATATTTTGTTGTTTTCAATATTTTCACAATAACAACTACCAGTGTTATTGTTTTGAGTGGCTTTGACATTGACAGCGAATGACATGACATCTGACGTTTTACGTTTCGTAACAGGCAATAACTTAATGTTATAAATCACAACTTGCTGTCTTTGTGAAAGTTGCTCATTGCATATTTATTGCTATTGTCTAATGTTTTTTAATATTGTAATGGTTTAATTTACTTTCAGTATGTCTTCTGTATTTATTAAAATACATTTCAATTAGTTGTAGAATAAAAAATCTAAATTCTTTTTGTGGAAAATTCTGGAACAATATATCATTGTTTTTGGTTCGGCTCGTCTATGGTCGCCGGTGACGGTGACTTGCCTTGCTTTTCGATCCTCGGTGTCGGTCGATACGACATATAATATTGGAAGCAGAGAAATTTATATTGGGATCGTCCGATCCGTTGTTGGAGATGAGGTGGTGATTGTCCAAGATATGGCCTAGTGCCAATATATTTTTATTATATGAATCAAGAATTTTAATATGGAGCGGCAGGTGAGTTTTTCATACCGTTTCGTCTTGGTTGGAGTTTGTTTCAGAGAGCCGCTCCTTTGTTTTAATCCAGAAATTAAGTTGTTTTCTTTACATTTCTGACAACTTTCCCCGGACTGATGCACATGTCCCCTTGATGCAGTGTGTCTCGTCTCAGGCCACAGAATATAGAAGTGTTCTCCTCTGATGCATGGGAGAGTGAGTGCACCAACACCTTGGAGGATGGCTGCGTAAGCTAACAACGAACTCCGTATGTTACTTTTTGTTTGAGAATTTCATCGACATGTAAAACGGTTGTATTAATGTAATTTTAATATAGAAGTAACTTAGGATTAGCTTCAGAATAGATTCATGGAAGGACGCTTCCACTGATTCTTGTTTCCACAGGTCATGACCAAATAATTTACCATGTGTTTTTGAGTACCCACATGTAACTTTTATTCTTTAACTTTTAATGAGTTTTATTAACAGTGCCCATGTTTTCTGCTAATAATGTTTAGAAAGAATTGTTTGTAATTTTAAATAATGCCAGTGGTTTAACATCAATATACATAGAATTTTTGTCAGAAATGTATCACTTTGTTTGATTTATTCCAACACTCCTGTGTTGGTGGCGCCCTCTTTAGAAGTAAGAATTAGAACCTTTTAGTGAACTAATCTCCATATTTTCTTTCCGAGTGTAACAGCCATCAAGGTAGAACCCACGCACACTCCCATGAGTCTCGTGCCCATCTGAGCTAGCTGAGCAGACCGCATCTTGGAGGCAGTGGGTGTTGAATAAACACGGCTGTCCCCAAGTGCGTAACAAGTTGTTCGCAGAAGAGTTCAGAATCGATGATCCTGCCTGGTGGTAACAGCTCATAATGAATAATGTCCTTCCAATCCCACCACACACACAGCATCACCTTCTTGCGAGTTAACCCGGGTTTTGCCAGTCAGTGAAGCCTGGCCGGCCTTTGACCACGATCTTTTTCGCACGTTCTTGTCGTACGTGATCCACTTTTCATCACCAGTTATCAGCTTCTTCAAAAATGGTTCGGTTTCATTACTTCGTAATAAAGAAACACAAATGAGTACACGGTTCATTAGGTTTCTTTCAGTGAGCTCGTGAGGTACCCAAATATCGAGCTTTTTGTGAACCCCGTTTTATTAAAATGCGCCAAAACTGTTTTTTGGTATATTCCCAGTTCCTCAGCTACGTCGTAACTACTGATATGCCGATCTTGCTCCACTTTTTCAAAAATGGCATCCATTTTATCCCTAATAGGGCTATCAGAGCAACGTGCATCTTTGACATCAAAATTTCCGGATTGAAAATGCTTAAAAACCTAATTTGTACTACTCTCACGGATACTGCACTAACTCCATAAACATCGCAAATTCTTCCGCGGCTTGCGTTGCATTATCTTCTTTAGATTCACTCATTTTGACAGTCAGAAAAACAAATGAAAATCACACAATTTCCTAATTTGAATTATCTTTTTTAAAATTTAAACTTTTAATTATACCAAAACCAGCCAGATACAAATAGTATAGCCAAAGAGATTTTATTACAAGTTCATACATACTAACATAATATTACTTTGCCTTTAGTAACGTACAATTAAGTAACTAATGAATCTGAGTTAGGTTAGTTTATTATTTTGACATGGTTGTACCACAAAGGTTATTAAACTGTGGTGTGGTTTCACTGAATCGATGGTGGAGTGGGCAATGACCCAAAAGGTTTGATCCTTTCTTTTTTTTATGAGCGACGGGGAAACTTTTCGCCTATACCATACCTGATGTTAAGTATTGATAAGGCTGAAGATGGAAGCGAGTCTCTCCCGGAATTCTCAATCACTGAGGAACTGGCTATTTTATCTTTAACTGCCGGAACACAACATTGCTGAAAACATTGTTGTTATGGCGTCAGACTTGATAAGATCGTGGTAGCTAGCCAGGCGGACTTACAACAAGTCCTAACATCAACCAAACCGAATACAATATGAACCCCCGCTGGGATTCGAACCCGGGACCCCTGGGTCTGATACCGGTGGTTGTACCATTAGACCACAGAGGCGGTAAAAAAAAATCGGCAACATTCCTGAACATTAATGTATAACTTATAACTTCTCATATACAAAATAAATGCTCATCACAAAGTCAAAGTCAAAGATTTTTATTCAAATAGACTTATAGATAAGTACTTTCGAATAGTCCAACATTTTTTTCCCTACCAGCCATTCAGGACATCTTTTAACTGATAAGAAGAACGGCCGCAAGAAACTTATCAGCTTTAACAGAAACAACAACATTTACAATGGAACATGTTGTTGCCAAAAACAAATTTACTATTTTGAAATACATTTAATATAAAAGGAAAATATATAATGTAGGCACATAATGTAGGCTTCGAGTCGGGCTACAGCCTACAATCCCTATCTCAATACAATAGTCATTCGATATAGAAATCAGTACCACAGCATCGAGGAGCCCGTGGCGCAGTGGTTCGCGCTCTTGGCCTGCGATTGTTGAGGTTAAGCAACCTACGCAATGGTCGGTCACGGGATGGGTGACCAAAAATTTACTATTTCGAGCTCCTCCGTACTTCGGAAGGCACGTAAAGCCAAAGTCAAAGTCCCGGCTGCATTTGCAGTCGTTAAAACCCGCCAATCCGCATTGGGCCCGCGTGGTGGGTTATATCCCGTTCTACTTATCCATCCATAAGGAGGGCCAGTGCCCCAGCAGTGGTGACATTAAAAATGGCTGATAACGGCCACAGCATCAACAGGCTCGCCTCTTTAGGATTTTTCCCAAACAAAACCGTTTTAAATTGCCATTCAACAACAAAGATGAAAATATTATTATAATTGTCGACCAAGCTTCCTCTAAAGCGAAGCCGGAAACTTCTTCTGAATTGAGAAACAAACCGTTCCGTTTGATGCTGTCTTTTTCTAAAGGAAGTTTATCTTCAAATTGGGGGAGTAATAGCCGCCTAGAGCAATCTCCTAAATAAACATAAAAGGGATTGAATAATTGCAAGCCAATGACAGCTACAATCAACTTCGAACTTGGGATAGCGAATAAATAAACGTATTTTGCAGATCTAACAGAAATGTTTCATCAGTAAATTATTTATCTTTACTTGTAAAAAATTGGTGAAGCGGTTAAACAACTTTCACTGAGGTCAGAGTGGAGAGGTTTGGAAAGACACGTAAAGTTGAATGAATGAATGAATGAATGAATGAAATATTCTTTATTGTACACCCAAAAATACATTAAACATACATTAAGTAATTTAAATGGACAGCACAAGAGTGGTACAAATGGCGGCCTTATCGCTAAAGATTTCTTTCAGGCAACCATGTGTTTACAAGAATGGTTTTTTTATTATTAAGAAATGGGCAGTTGGTGTTTTTGGATAAAAAATATATATATATCCAAAAACAAAAAATATATATTTATATAAACCTACACATATAATAAAAATAATATACATACATATATGTACTTACTTAAATAAATATACTATAAATGCATTTTATATAGGATACTGTCTCAGGTATTAAAGCAAATACTGCTGTTTCTGGCTGAATTTTATAACGCAATTTCTCCTTATCCATCCTTATAGAAGATCTGTATATCAGCAGTGCACAGTGAGGATATTAGGTACTGATTACATTTAAAAATAAAAAGAAAGAGAAGATATGTGATTTTAGGAATGTAAAGAAAGGTTTTACTTTTATTGCGTTCTTGTATAAGCGCCGATACAATACTTCCCGGTTGACCAGTAAAGTTTTTTTGGGAAACGTTTTCTCGGAAAGTACTAAGGTTTAAGAAATAATTTATTATTCAATTGAAAAACCTCTTAATTGTCTATTATTTACGATATAAACATTTTCTAAATAAAAAAAATTTTTTTAAGTAAAGATCTCTGAAAAATCTCTTCTGGTCAACCGGGAAGATCCCCGTCTGCACATTGTCTTCTCAAATCTATATTCAACTTTTACTTCGTTTCGACTTCTGACTTTTTGTCTTCGTTCCAAATCACGGACAATCACCAATATGCAATAAAAATGATTGCTCTTTAAAATAAAAGCACCCTGACATCTTTAATGCGTTTAATCAGTACTAATTAGCAATCTCTTTTAAGCGCCACTCAAGATACTAGCTACAAAACTCATTCCATTTAGGTATTGAACCTCCTTAATTATCGATCTCAATGCACCGTCTAATGAAAAGGCCGTTTTCACGTCAATTTCATTTCTTTTGTGCCATCAGCAAATTGGCTACAGCAAAAAGCTAATCGCCTAAGTAAATTCGATTCGTAAATTGTACAGCTGTTAACTCACGGTCGAACAAATATAACACAAAGAAACAAGCGGTTTTGATTAAACCTAATAAAAGGCTTATAGACCGTGTTTTGGAGATCCTTTGCCTCTTTTAGTTTTCTACTGTAATAGAGATTCAATTAAAACACTTTTACTTTGCTGAAACACTATTTATTTATTATTACAATATAATGAATTATCTTATTCTTTTTAATGTTAATATTGAATTTGACATTTTAATACTTATGAATTATGTTCATATTAAAATTAATAATGACGCTTTTACTTTGTTAACACAGTTAAATTAAAAAAAAAAAATGCATGTCTGTCGTTTAATACCTATTTAAGATCAGTTTATACCATACCACGTTTAAGAGCAAATAAATATTTCTATTTCTATAAGCACATCTTAAGTTTCTTCGTGCACTCATAATTGAAATGAAACAACTTTTGCGGAATATTTAGTGCGATTTATTTACCCGAAATATATATTTGGTACTATAACTTTTCGGTTTATTTGGTTGTTTGGTTTCCCGACGTTTCGGCACCTGTTCAGGCTAAGTCTAAGGCTAAAGTCTCAACCCAAATCACACACTGCAAGACTTAAAGATACGGTTAGCTCTTTTTGTAGATAAATCACAAACATAAAGATGGAGGTCGGCCCGCTTTCGAAGTTTTCTTGGCAGTATCTTTCTTCGAAAGTCCTTCCAATTTGTGAACTGCCAATAAAATCATTAGTTTTTCTTTCTTTTGTTAATAATAAATAATTTAAATAGCAGACAATTCAAAATATTAAACACAATAATTGTTGCCATTGTAAAAATTATTAACATTTAATTAGTAATTATCTAACCGTTTCCGAACGCAATAATACATTTGTGAACGTATACTTATAAGTAGCTATCAACCCGTGACCACGGCAACTGAAAAGGTCCCGAAACGTCGGGAAACCAGAAGTAAACCGAATAATTATAGTACCAAATATATATTTCAGGTAAATAAATTACTCTTTATATGGTGAAGTTAAGTTTGTTTTTTTCTTTAAAATCTCACAGGCCTTACTTACAGAAGAGATAAAAGAGGTGTGTGACATTTGCAACAAAAAAAAAAATTAATGCCAATATCTCATCATTGTTGAGTGAGTGTGCCTAAAATGATGGACGTATTTTGATATCTTTATTCAAATAAAATGAAAATATTATTTACTGTCAAAAAACCATACAAAAACTACACAGGAAGTGCTTAAAATTAAGTACGGCTAAAGAAAAATATTCAATTTAGCAATTTTCATATAATTGCTGATTAATTGTGAATTATTAGGTATGTACGCCGTTATTGTGGTATGCATCAGATAATATTTTTTAATAGTTTGTAAGTAATAAGTGTGTTAATGTTTGCCATTTGGCTGAGTGAATAAATTATTAAATAAATAAATAAAAAATCCTAAGATACATTTTAAATAGAAAAATATTGGAAAAAATTACTTAACTTACTTAGAAGTCTCGGTAGCTCAGTGGTCAGAGCATTGGACTGGATTTCCAAAGGTCGTGGGTTCGAGTCCCATCTGAGAATTCACTTGTGGCCGAGTTAATTTTTTCCAATATTTTTCTATTTTAAATTTATCATAAGTATAAAAATAGCATTGAAAAATGCAAAAATTCAAAAATAATAAAAAAGAATATAAAGGCTCTATCTCAATAAAAAAAAAATAATTGACACATAGTTACTTGTATTTCAAGCTTTGCTTAGTAATAATAAGTATTATTAGCATATAAGGTTTTCATACAGACTTTCATCCTCTTATTTAAAAGGATTAACATCTTCATGACTTCTTATACAGATATACTTACTTTCTTACTCACATTGCTTACATTAATCATTTGGGCGGTTTGAATTCACTTTCATCTGCACAGATTCGAATACAGAGTACGAAACCTCAATAATTCGGTTCATGCCGAGCTTGCCCGTTTTTTGACGTCGCATTATTACAAAACATGTGAGCCCACGGTTCGTGATTAGAAAGCTGAACGTCGTTAGGGCGAATGCCTTTCGGATTCAAAGTGGGTTCTCTGATCGAACCTAATCAACTGATTCCTTGGAAATTTGGAAATTTCGTTGGGACAGGTTCCATTTGTACGTCAGCTTGTTGTGGGTTCGCTTTTTGTACCTCCGGAAATAGATTCGGGAGGATCTTGCTTCGTAGAAATGTTTGTGTGCATCTTCAATTAATCTTATGTAATTTTAAATTTAAGCTTGTATCCTCGCCTCCTGTAAAGTTGTTATTGGTGAAATGTTGGGGAATTCATAAATCTATCTAAAGAAGCGTCCTTTCTAAAGGCTTGTTTCAATTTAGTGTTAAGTGTGTAACACAAGGGAATTCAAATGTGAGAAGCATTTTGAAGAAAGAAATGAAAAGAGACATTGAAAGAGTCTCCTAATTTTCGATTTAGCGCGACTTTGACCACATCATCAGCCTGTGGACGTCCACTGCTGGACATAGGCCTCTCCTAGCTCACGCCTATTGTGGCGTTTATAGGAGGCTAATAGCCTACTGCACCATGCTGGCCAGGCGTGTTGGTAGAGGGTTTGTTTCAAGTTTTCCTTCTCTCGCACAGGTTCAATGCGTCGAGCCTCTTAGTCGACTCTTACGACATCCCAGGCATTAGGGACAGGTAAGGGAGTGGTGACACTTGTATTCTTAGGCCGTCACCACACGGCACACGACTTCGACCATCTGACACTAATCACAGTTAATGCTTTGATGATTAAAATGTAATTATGGCGTCCAGCAGAATACCACTGAGCTGATTATACTGTGCTGGCCACAGTTTTGGCATCATGCGACGATGCACAATGTTAGATATAGTCCAGTTGGAGTTAGTGTTTACTGTTTTAATTTGTAATGTTGTGTTGTTGTTGTTGTTGTGTGGTTCCGAAATAAATGTATTATCTTTCTTTTGTTTCAGAGTTGGCTTAAATGCAGCGTCACTGCCTAATCTAGGTGAATGCATATCCCTGGTAATGCCTCTGGTCTGTGGTCTAGTGGTAACAACCAACGGTATCAGACCCAGGGGTCCCGGGTTCGATTCCCAGTGGGGGGTACATATTGTATTCGGTTTGGTAGGGGGTAGGAATTATTGTGAGTCCGCCAGGCTAGCTCCCACCATCTTATCTAAGTCTGACGCCATAACAACAATGTTTTCAGCATTGTTGTGTTCCGGCAGTTAGAGATAACATAGCCAGTTCCTCAGTGGTTGAAGATTCCGAGAGAGGCTCATTTCCGTCTTCAGCCGTATCAATACTTAACATCAGGTATGATGAAGGCTAAAAGTCACCCCGTAGTGAATACAAAAAAACAACGGGTTGCACTCTGGGAGTGCCGGCAGAAGTGAAAACCGCTTTAACGAAAATAACGATCAAAAACCACTATATCTTGACCACAACTTCATAAAAAGTTGATGAAAAGGCAGACCAACTTGATTTGGCAGGTAAATCCATTAAAACTGACCTGGCATAAATATGAAAGTTGGTAGTAATGAGACATCTTTATATAATGGTTGTTATTAACTAATATACGATCTTTCAAGTGTGAGACTTTATGTAATTTGAAATAGGTCAACGGTAAATGGTCTTACGAATTTTCAATCAGGGTCACGTGTCCTGACGCGACTTTAACATTTTTTACCCATCCCAAAAAATAAAAACTCTGATGTGCACAACGCCGCTAAAGAAGTTTTCACTTCAAAAATGCATACTCTATATATTTTGTTTAGTTTATAGCCCGTCATAACCCCGTTTTTTGACAAAAGACAGAATCGAGCAAACATTTCCACACTACCGAAAAATAAAAGGTACCAGAAGGTAAGCTCCCGCACCATAAATTTGTTTTACTCAGTGTTGGTACTGTGGAGACCGTATGTCTCCGCACTACAGGCAGGCCAGTATACCGCCGTTGCTGGCTGGTTTTGTTTATAATACAAAATTAAAAAAAGAGAGGGCCGTCGTACGTAGATATGGACGGTCGCCTTTTCAGATAAAATAAATTGTAAAATTGTGAATTATTATAATGTACAGTATCGATATAGAGATCGTTTCAATTATAAAAGTAACGCACACGAGTTTTAACTACGTAGGTTATTTGTGTGTAACCCTACACAATACCTAATATTATTGACACTGGTTAAGGGGCCAGCGACCGGTGAGCTTTCCATACTAACTTAATTTCAAGATGATTTGCAATGAGAGCATTATTTGCTGTACTTGTGATATTATTCAGATTAAGACAGTATTTATCTAGTTCGCATTAAAAAAATAATCCAAATTACTTACCCAATTAAAAATAATTTCAGTGTTGTACTTCCCAGCAGCGCCACTGTGTTGTACAAGTTTAAAATTGATCTCAAATGAACAAGCATACATTGTTTTAAATTGACCATTGTCTCAAAAAATTGTTCGAATGATAGTTTCCGAGATAAAAACACTTTTGTGTGGCGCTGCCAGGAAGTATACTTCCTAGCAACCTCACGGCATACAACTGTGCAAATCACTTTAAAATATCGGGAATAAATTGTTCGTAATAAATGTAATTGGCATTAGTTTTTTTATGGGTAGATATTTTTTATTTATTTTTTTATATGGATCTAGATAAACTCTGTCTTAATTCGAATAACATTCGAGCGCGATTGCGAATTGTCAATCATTCTGAAATTTAAAATTATTTTGGTATTATGTTTGTATGGGAAACTGCCGTGTCGCAGGCCTCTTAAGACTATTTGCTAGTTGTTTCGTCGTCATCATCACCAGCCATTTTAATGCCCGTACTGCTGGGGCACTAACCTTCCTTATGCATAATTGATGAGATTTAATGACTGCAGATACAGCCGGTACCAACGGCTTAACGTGCCTTCCGATTCAGAAACACGAAGGAGTTCGAGATAATACTTTTTTGATCACCTGTCCTGTAATCGACCATTGCAAAAGTTGCTTAACGTCTATAATCGCAGGTCGAGCGTGCGAAGGCGAACCACTGCAACTGCGCTAGCGAGCTCCTCAAGCTTATTATAGCAAACGACGAGCTTCTGAATACTTCTGAAAGTGGCTTAGAACGCCATACAGGGCCCTATTTAATAAACGTTACACATTGTACATTGTCATTGTAGATTACAACTTGTAAATTTCTGTTTATTAAAAAAGATAATTTACAAATTTACCATGGTAGAAAATCAACAGAATTTTAGCTACAATTCTACATATTCTCATTCTATTTAATAATCATTCTCTCTCTCGAATTCTATTTAATGAACATTGTTTCTATAAAGGTGTTAATTTACATATTTGTAGAGAAAACTGCTTTAATAAACGCAAAATTGTAATTAAAGTTTACAGATTTGTAAAATGTAGAAAAAAACCCTGTGTCAAAATTTTACATATTTTTTCGTCTATATTTTTTTTTGTTTTAACGACTGCAAATGCAGCCGGGACTTCCGAAGTACGGTGAAACTCGAACCAGTAGATTTTTGCTCACCCATCCCCTGACCGACCATTACGAAAGTTGCTTAACCGGCATTATCGCAGGCCGTCATTCAAAATTGTAACTTTGATTAACAAATATATATATATAATATTATTTATAGCATTAAAAAATGGTACAATTTGTAATTTTTTTTTATGGTATCTCTTTTACGTAATTGTAAAGTTTTTACAAATATGTTGTATTGTAAGTTTTATTAAATGCCCGAGGGGCATAGATTTATCATTGGTCTCCGCGTCTCCACTAGATACTGTCATCTTTTAGAATCTATCATGACATAAGAACGTTTTGTTTGAGTTTTGTTTTCAATACTTTTCAAATTCGTACCCTGCCAAAGTAAAATTTTGTCATTCCTGCCCATCGAGATATATCTATAGATATGAAATATCTACAAAAAATACTTGCCTATCATCACTCGATAATACTTTGTAATGGCGGAATAAACTAGGCAGCTACTGAACAATTGCGAGAAAAAAAAACGGTATCGAAATACTTATACTTAACGTATAATTTAAGTTTCTAAAATAAACTATCTCAGTTCCATGTACTATTTAAAGCCGGATCCACATTTTTGTGGTGTGGTGTCTCGTGACGCGTTATGACGACATCAGATGACGTCATAACGCGTCACGACACACCACACTACCAAAATGTGGATCCGCCTTTATCATTGTTCCTGATAACGATCAAACTGAAGTTGTAATTTTTTTAACACACTTCACACTTTAAAGGCACAAAACTTCTGTCGGAAAATAAGCTTATTTTAAGAGGGTCGTGGTACGAAATAGCATTGGTATGATTGAAACAATACTGCGCTAAGATATGGCGGTAAGTCTGCTGAAAAGATATGTACATATTATCTACTAAGCTTCACTCTACTTGTGCGTCTGCCATTCTACGTACTCTATGACACTATATTTTCCGCATGGAATACGTGCAACATTTGACTTTCAAAGCTCGCGTACAAAGCTTTTGAATTTCAACCCAATGAAAATTCAAAGAGTTCTCGTAATCATATTACATTGTATTCCTTGCAGTTACTGTTTCGTTTTGATAGGGTTATACTGCTTTGGTATAGAAAAAAATATGATGTTATCTTAATGAACAGCTTCCTAAAAAATATAGAAATTTGTTACATACCTACGTATTTTCTACTAAACTTTACTTTTTGATACTTTAAAACTCATACATTGCTCATTTTATTCACGCAATGGGTGATCTTTTGAACATTGATTACGCTACAGACTTGAAGAGAAGCGTTATTCACTAAAATATATAAAGTAGATGTTTCGTAGATGTGGTTGTAGATGTTATGAAATTCTATACATAAAATTTGTATCTGTCGTGTCAGTTAAGTGTCATATTATCATGAAGCCACCTGACAGCAGCGTGTAGGCGAACATCGAAGTTCTTACGTTCGAACTGAATGACGTTCGGATTGACTTGATCAGTGAGATATGAAGTACTTTCCGATATGAAAACCTACAGACAAAGAAAATAATAAGTAACTAACTTTATACTTACAATAGACGCATTCAACCGCCTCTGTGGTCTAGTGGTACAACCACCGGTAGCAGACCCAGGAGTCCCGGGTTTGATTCCCAGCGGGGAATTCCCTGTTTGGTTGGTGGTAGGCCTTTTTGTAAGTCCGCCTGGCTAGCTACCACCATCTTATCTAAGTATGACGCCTTAACAACAATGTTTTCAGCATTGTTGTGTTCCAGCAGTTAGAGAAAATACAAATATAATTTACTTTCGCAAAACAAAATGTTCATACTTTTTCTGTAATCTAGTTATTATGTTTCTCTCCAATAGTTACGATGCTGAAAATATTCCTTAAATGTCATGGTCAATTCCACTTGGCATTTAACTGAAGCAAAAAGAACTTTAGGCTTCTTAAATTGATACTAGGGAAACACCTTGGAGGAAATGGCCATTGTTTTTTTTGGGAAAATGTCACGGCATTTAGCTTACTGTCTTTGGTATGATGTACATTCGACAGCTTACTGATTTCACTGAAGTTGTTTAACTACCACTACTGTATAATAATTATGCTCTTACATTATAGGTACTCATAATTGACATCAAACAGTAAGAAGAAAATTATAATGATTGTTTCTTAAAACATATAAAAAAAGAGTGACTCCTACTGTTTTTAGAAGAAAACGAAAAATATGTAGCTTAATTCTGCTAATTTCTATTTCTACTAAGATACGGATTTCCACCAAATAACGCTCGATTCTGATCACTGCTTTTATTACAATAATTACTTAAATCATATTTTAATTTACGGTAGTGGTTTTGTCACTCGAGTATGACTAGTTAGCCGAGTGTTTATTAAACATTTGTAAGTACTCGTGGTCGATTAAAATATTTGCATGCATTAAAACCATTTTTTATTTAATATTTTCAAACTAATCAGCAATTTCATATGTAAAGTTAGTTATAATGATATTATAGAAAACCAAGAATTTAATAAAATGAATAACTAATCAGTTTTAGGCTAAGTGCTCAGAAACTAAGATAATTTAAATCCATTTCAACCCTTTTATCGCTAACACCAAAAGTTTTGCATTATAATAATAACCAAAAGTTTTGCATTATAATAATAACCAGTACTTAATACCCGCTGTTAAGGCGAGGATCAAAACATTCCGAGTTACTTCGATTCAGTGCTAAACGGTGCGCCGTTTTGCAGAGATTTCAATAAAATGTCTGGTTTCCCCCGGCTTGCAGTCAATTTTAAGATGCGGTTACGAGTGCAGCGATTTGTGTCTTTTCATATAAAAATGAAAATGTTATTTATTGAATTGAGAATATTACACGCCTTTTTGAATTGTCAGTTTTGCGCTACCATCCGTTTCAGACTCTTTTAGCTGACAAGAAAAAACGGACGCAAAAAAACATACATGCAAGCACCAATGTATCGCATCACTAATGTATGCACATCTAATGTATCACTGCAACGAACAGGAGAGGGGCAGACATTTAGAAACTTTTTTCCTCAAAGTATTCATTAATGGAATAGTAAGCTTTTCCTACAAGCAGCTTTTTAAGCTCCAGATACTCTGGCAACTTTACAAAGATTTTAAAGGACATCGGGTAGGTACCCAAACTATGCAATGCTAATTTAAATCTTATTTGCAAATTTTTTATATTGAGGCATGTTGTGCTGGAGCGCGTCTGTGACTTTGGTGTAAAAATTTTAGTGTTTCCTGACAAACTTACACATTTCTAGTATATATAAGCACGGTAATGATAGTATACTGAGGTTCCGAAAATGGGGCTTGCTGCTCTCCCTGTGAAACCTCACATGTAATTTTTTTATAAATTATGTATATAATAAATACTAAGAACATAATACCCGCTGTGACTTGTGTAGATACTTCGATTCAGTGCTAAACGGCGCAGCTTTGCAGGGATTTCAATAAAATGTCTGGTATCCGCCGGCTTACAGTCAATTTTAGGTTGTGGTTACGAGTACAGCGATTTTGAGTTTTCCCATAATTGCAAACTGTTGTTATTTTTTTCTTATTTTATGACATTCTTCAATAAGAAATAAATGATTTTTATAAATATCTATAAAATAGATAATGAACTGCTTTCTTACCTGCGAACAATATCTTTTTCACCTCACACGCTCTGAAAAGGAGGTTTTGTCAATCAGTTTAGGCGTAGAAAATCGCTTTTTGCGGCCTAGCGCGGCAAAGTACTTTTTTAATTTAATACCTAAAAATATTTCATAATGCGTTCCGAATAGGACTATTGACTTTTTTGTTATATTTAATTCTTATTTTAAATAGCTTTAAATTATTTATAATACTCCGTTTTGGTTTTATTATATTATTTTAGTTCATTGAATCATAAAAACAATAACAATAAGATTAAACTATTTGTTATAAGAATTTTATATTAGGCTGGGTCAATTTATATTTCACAAACTTTAATTGGATTTCGGACTGTGATATAAATATTTATTTTTAAATTGTCTTTGTCTTGTACCTCATGTTAGTGTCAACATTTACGGAATCGTTTTTATTCTTATTAATAAGTAACAATATATTCCTACTTTAAATAACTTTGAATTAACAATAATACTCCATTTTTTATTATTTTAGTTTTTTATATCATTAAAACAACGAGAATAAGGTATATTAAGATTAAACTTTATGTTTAAAGATTTTTTACCAGAAGTTGACCGCGTAAACAACCATAAAATGTTCCTCGCTGTTGTGAGTAAAAAAATTGTGTGTTGCGCTCGGCAGAAAAGTTTTTAGCGTCTTGTACCTTTGAAATCCTCGCTTCGCTCAGGATTCAATCTTTCTTCCATCCATCCTAGAATCTTTCACTTGCTCAGATTTCAATAGAGGTAACTCGCCGTTAAATAACCAACTTTCCAGCCTTGCATAACAAATAACTATTAATGTTGCATGTGTCCCCAGGCAAGGAGGAGAATTAATATTATAGGTATATTTGGCGTTATAAAGTATAATTCAACATTAATGTATACTATATAGATAGGTACTACCTCTAAAATAGGACAGTACCTAAGTATTATTAGTAAATGACTGCACGAGTTGTGACGAAATATGAGGGCCTACCGCGGAAGTGCCGTCGGCATCGATGTCGACTACCTCTTTTCCCTCTCTCTTTTCTTGTCTCTTTCAGAGGTATGTGATTGTAGTATTTTCGTCTGTCATATTGCTTGGACAGTTCAATTTCGTTTATTCCATACCTTTTAAAACGCGTCCCAATCTCAATCCCTTTCAAATGTCAAATAGTGACGGCCTGAATATCTTTCAAATTACGAATTGAAAGGGATTGCGATAAATTTTAAATTAGACAATTAGCCCCCTGGTGGTCAACTCCAGTTATGAAGACCACGGTTATCAAACTGACAGTTGGTGAAATTGGCTCTAAATAATCAAATTATTATGATCTCGCCCCAACAATGGCTGTATCCGAGGCCGCATTGTTAACATTTTCATATAGTACCTTCCATTTACATAAGCGAAGTTAATAGTCATAGCGACAGCGAGCGGCGAGTGTGTGTGTGAGCGCGTCATATCGGCCGAGTACAACGACTGTTTATTGGAATAAATAAATAAATATTTGCATACAATCACACCAATTATCTAGCCCACCGTTAAGTTTCATGAAGAACTTGTGTTAAGGATACTAGATAACGGATAAACATACTTGTATACGTTTTTTGGAAATACATACATAATATACATTCTAAACACCCAGACCAAGACAAATAGACATGTTCATGCACACTAATATTTGTCTTGTCCGGGGATCGAACCCGTGACCTCTGGCGCAGAAGGCAGGCTTAGTACCCCTGCGCCAAACAGGTCGTCGTTATTATGTTTAGACTGCGGTGAACGCTGTGTCCGAGGCCACAACCTTATCCTCAAGTTGATACGAAACGAGAGCAACGCCCTGTCAACTATCGCAGACGGAACTAGCCGGTTAAGCTCGAACTTTGCTAATAAAACTATCAGAAAAGAACTAAACAACAAAATCCGAATATCTTTGAACATTATTCTGGATATTGGTTCAAGCAACATTGTTGCTTCGACTTCGTTGTTTTGTAAGTTTATAATGAAATAAAATTTTCTTTAGCTATTTCGTATATTTTCGCACATTACCCAAGATTTTAATAAAATCACAAATGATTTTAAGTTAATAGTTTGCTTTTTAATCAATGAAGTTTGGCAAACCAGGTTCGCATGACTTTGATACACTTACGCGTCTCATACTAATAAAAACGCAAGATCTTCGTCAGACAAGAGTATTTTTAAAGTGAAAACTTCTTTAGCGATGTTGTGCACATCAGTTTTAATTTTTTGGGATGGGTAAAAAATGTTAAAGTCGCGTCAGGACACGTGACCTTGATTGAAAATTCGTAAGACCATTTACCGTTGACCTATTTCAAATTACATAAAGTCTCACATTTGAAAAATCTACGTATATTAGTTAATAACAACCATTATATAAAGATCTATCATTACTATCAACTTTCATTTTGATGCCAGGTCAGTTTTAATGGATTTACCTGCCAAATCAAGTTGGTCTCCGTTTTCATCAACTTTTTATGAAGTTGTGGTCAAGATATAGTGAATTTGGATCGTTATTGCCAATGTAAAGGTCAGCAGGAGGCTTAAAACTGTAGTCAGCATTTACACAGGGTTTAGTTCCATTTCGATCATCAAGTAGCTTAGTTATTTTTATTTATTAAATGCTGTTTCGTTTAAGCGGTTTTCACTTCTGCCGGCACTCCCGGAGTGCAACCCTTTGTTTTTTTTAATGTAATCTCATTGGTTGTAAGTGATTTCTGGTGCATTCATTTTCATACAAAAGTTTAATCTAGATTTAGGTGTAGGTGTGGATCAGAAACTTTATATGACCTCGTTCCGTATTGTTTCGCCCTGAGTGTGGCAACTCCATAACTTTTATTTTTAAACTACGATAAAAATATTATTATGAACAAAAAGCTTGACTGCACTTTCAGGTCAAATAAATTCGTTCATATGTAAAAATGCCCGAAGGTATTAATAACAAAATTATTTACACGGGTTTGTTGTTATTTTATTTCATGATAATTTCTGTAGTTATACTAAAAGCCTCGAGTTGGGATCTATATAATGGATGAATCGCAATTATTGGCATAATAATTTTTCATGGTTAGGTAATTGTATTTTCCAGCTAAAGCTCTGCCCTGTGTTCCTTAATTTTTTTTAATGGCCGCAGTGCTTGTCTTGAAAAGAAAAATGTTTACTGACTGTCGCCACAAAAACATTTGAGTGCATCGCTCATTAAATCAAATCGCATCATGTACCTGTTCATTCATTTAATAATATTATTTTTTATTTTTTATTACATATTTTTTCTACGTGTACATATAAATTATTTTATTGTTAATTAATATTTATTGTAATGCAATGATCACCAATAATTATTCTTTATATATATTTTAAATTTAATAATTCATTTCATTTAGAGCTACAAAAACATTATTATTATTGCGCGCTCTTCTGTTCCAGGGTGGGAACTGAAAATCAGCGCTTTACTTTCGGAGTAAAGGTATCGCTGAGTTTTCACCCATTTGCATCGCTGCGGCACACATCGTTCGAATTTTTGTGTGTCATGTGTAATTTTAAGTTTATTTTGTAATGTTTGTGTAAAATGTCTGTAATTTTTTTTTTTATCTATTTCGATTTCGTTTGTGTCAATTTAAATTTCGTTTGTGTATTGTTATGTGTGCATGCTGATGCAAATAAATGATTTATCTATCTATCTATCTACCTTACCCATTTCGCTGGGCAAGCCGATATCCAATATTACCTTAAAGCTGATAATAATGATGATCATGATCAAAAGTTGCAATCTGTATATTATGTCTACCCGATTCTTCAGTAGCGACGAGTTTATTAGTATTTTATTATAGGGCCTTACTTCGTTCAATGTATTTCACTGTTACGTTACGATTTTGTTGTGCTGTGCTGTGTAGTGCTGAGCTGAATAGTGTCGGCTTAGAATAGCACTACCTCCTCTCATCCCGTGGGTGTCGTAAAAGGCGACTAAGGGACTCAGCCTTCAGGAGACGGGCAGCAGCGTCTCCTACAAACTTGGCCATACTCCGATCGCCAACCCTCCTGCCAAGCGTGGGGATTATGGCAAACCCCCCTTTGGGGGAGGCGTATACCCAGCAGTGGGTGTTATGTGGCTGAGACGACCACGACGATACGATTCGGATTGGCGTGCAATGGAGAGGGCTATGCTCGGCTTTTCCCTACATGATCGATCGATCAGAATTAAAGAGATCCGTAGGAGAACTAACGTAACCGACATCGCTCGAAGGATTGCTCAGCTGAAGTGGCAGTGCGCGGGACACATAGCGAAAAGAACCGATTGCCGTTGGGGCGTAGAGGTTCGGTCATTGCCAAGTCAAGGCATTCTACATTGCACTTCTATTAACTTTATTTTTATTTTTCTTGCCTTGGCTGGCACCGACTGCAAAAGTTTAATTTTCTAAGTTTTTGGAGTCGTTTTTTTATAAATAGTTTATTATGACACATTTAGAAGAATTATTAAAATTGGATACATATTAAATCTTGAGCGATATGAAGGTTCTGTAGTTAGTTTCCGAACGTAGTGAGGGAATTAAGATGTTAATGTTGGAATTAAGGTGTTGTTATGGTAAGAATCCTGTAATCAAGCGAATGATTCAAGTCTGCCCAAGGCTAAGACACTTTTATCCCCGAGGAGCATACTCTACTTTATACACCTACTGTGCCTACTGTGACCTTAAATAAAAAACAAATTATAAATATTATAAAACTAATAAATGACAACAATTTAACAATGCGCGGAAAAAAAATGAAAGGATCGAAAATCATCGAATATTTCTTTAGAAATTTAGTTCCGAAGGCAATGCAAAAATAATTTTCATTATATCTGTGATCAAGAGTCAAGACTACACAAATTCACAATTTGATGATTTGTCATGTTTTACTGATAAGTAACACAAAAGACACGAAAAAGCACAGAAATTAAAGAGATAGCTTTACATTATATTGAATGAGTGCACAATATTACATAATTCCAATTTCAATTGTTTTCTTGGTGCTAGGGACCCCGATACATACAGCCATGTTTATATTTTTCGTAGGAGTAAAGTCTATTTGAAGTGTCAATTTAGTTAAAAACCAGAGTGTCAATTTGGACCAGGAAGTTTTCCCTTGAACAGCCTTGGGAATTGTAGGTGGACGAGTTAGGAAGTGGACGAGATAGGAAAGTCGAACTAAAGGTGAACTGACAAGCAGACATATTATGTCTGTAATTCAAATGTCAGTCAAGTGTCAAGCAGACATATTATGTCTGCAAAGTGTCACCTCCTGTTTCATAAAAATTCATCATACCTGATGTTATTTAGTTTATATTTAGTTAGTTTAGTTCGCTTTTATTTAGTTTATAACGTGTTATTTAATAAATAAAAAAAAAACCAATTTGCATTTGTGTTTTATAAAGTTTTAAATAAACCACTAAATCTTAACCTATTTTTCAGTTCAAGCCAATTTCAGGAACTTTGTTCTCAGTCTCTTAATGAAAAAAATTGATATGAAAGCATGTGTGTTTAACTTTCATTATTGTAGAACAACTTTATGCAAAAATAAGTAATTACTTCTTTAATTTGTTGTTTTATTTACAAGATCTAAGGGTATAAACATAAAAAAAAATTGAAAAAAACAATCTACCTACTTTAGCTAAAGATTGAAAAAAAAAACAAAAGCCTCCATGGTTTGAATTATTCAAGAACTAGCTAGCTTGTTTTATGACAAACTCGACGATATAAGTTACATGTGCAGAACCCTCATAGTTTCGGAGAATTCGACGTTATTGTAATCCGAGTCGGATAAGTGGTTCAAATTCGCGGGGGGTTTTGGCACGGGCGCCATGATAGTTTTTCAAGTGCTTAGCACGACACCGGATATATATATATATATATATATATATATATATATATATATAAACATCCATGACTCAGGTACAAATGTTCATTATTCATCAGTATTCATCATACAAACATTTGCCCCTACCGGGATTCCAACCCAGGACCGCAGAGTAGGCGACTCCATGAAACCGGTGTACGTAGGTACCACTCTACCACGGAGGTCGTCATGTTTGAAGTGGCTCTCTATCGAGCCGACCTATGAAATGAAATTCTACTATAATTAAATGCATTTCCTTTCCGACGCAGGAATCCATTCCCTTTGAATGGAGCAGCAGTGTGTGACGCATGGTTGCACGCAAATTAAATTGCAAAATGCAAACGACGAATAATATTTTCTGATCCGCTATTAAAGGGTTGACTGGTGGTACGAGGAATAAGATGAAGGCGATTTTTGTAGTAAATATTTGTTAAACTCTGTATATTTTATTACCAAGTCACCTTGTACCGTAAGTAGGTTTAAAGGAAAAACCATCAAAAAGTAGGTACCAAGGTTGTTCCGCAAATTGATAGCCACAGAATGAATACAACCGCTTCTTTCATGAAACTATTTTGAATTGACGGCTAATTTCAACACAAACCTCCTTTGTGAAAATCACTGGCCACCTATGTGTAGTTTTTTTTAATTTATGTTTAAAATTATCTGTCACTCTTTTGTTTGCAACAATGGACGTCTTGCGGGGAGCTTTTCATGCTATGATTTTCTATGATTATAAATGAGGTTTGACCTTCAGAAAATCTCAAGAAAATTTACAAGTTGCTTTTGGGGAGTCTGCTCCTGTATTAGCAACAAGTACTTATTGGTTTCGTAAATTTAAACTTAGAGAAAAAGAGAACTTTAACGATGACCCCAGACCCGGCCGACCAACTGCAGTAACTCATGAAAACGTCATCAGGGTTTTTTTTTATTTTTTTTTATTTATTTATTCATTTGCCAATAAACATGTTACATTCATGGTTTAGTAGTATCTTAAAAACCTAAATTAAGTTTATCTAGATACTAGGTTCTCAACAATAACTTAATAAAGAGCAACCAACAACAGAATTATAAAACATAATTAATTTTAAACAATCGGGTAGGTATACATAAGTATTTATCATACAGAATGTTTGAGCGAGTGGCCATACCCACAAACTTAGAATAATAACGCCGAAGAGTTATTAATCTAAGCCCACAGAGAAAAAAAATAAAACAACGAGTTTCAAGACAGCAGCGCATGCATAAAATCAATAGAACAAGAGTGCGCTTGTGAAGGTTGCTCCTATTCCTCGACATAACAAATTTCTTTTTTTAAGTTTGGAAATATACTTTAAGAATTCTTTTAATGTTATTATGATTGACTTTATCTTTGATTGCGATTGGTAAGTTATTCATAAGACGGGGTATCAAATATTGAGATGTTCTTTTACCGTATTCGTTGTTAGATATGGGAATATAAAGTTCTTTGTTAGTTAGGGTAGAGTGGCTATTGCGAGAGAATAGACATATTACACATCGAGAGATACAGGCTGAGCTGATTGGATCACAGGCAGTTTTCACCATTCTGCATAACACCTTAAAGTTAGGAAGCTTGCTTCGCGATGGATACTCATTCTCTCACCTAAGAGCAAAAATGCCGTCGTGTTGATGGGTGCAAATTTATGTTAGAAAAGTTTGAAGTAGAAACTTCACAAAACGTATCCTACAATCTTACAACTGACGAATCATGGATATATAGCTACGATCCTCACACGAAGCAGCAATCCTTGCAATGGGTGTTTGAAGAGGACGATTTGCCCACAAAAGTTGTAGGAGCGTTACAAAAAAAATGATAGCGGTTTTTTTTCGACGCAGTTGACCAGTAGCATTAATTCCGCTTGAAGACCGTAGAACAGTTTCTAGTGAATGATATCGTGAAGTTTGTCTGCGTCAAGCTTTCGTGGAGTTGGATAGCGAGCGCCCAAGGAGCGGCGTCCGTGGCATTCTTTTTCACCAAGATAACGCGCCCGCACACAGCTGCTAGAACCATGGACTATTTGACAACTTCGGGGAACTTCGGGGATACAAATCCTCCATACAGCCCAGATTAAGCTCCAAGCGATTTTTTTTTATTTCCCACGGTAAAAATAATGCTTCGTGGGCGAAAATTTAGCATTGCAGACGAGGCCGTCGAAGAATTTCGGCGGTTATTTTTCGACCTGCAGCAAGACACGTTTTTTAAATGTTATGAAAACTGGTTCACCCGAATTCATAAGTGCATTGGGATTGAAGGAGGATATTTTGAAAAGCTGTAAAGGGTCGCCTATTCTGAGGTCCTGGGTTCGTATCCCGGTAGGGGCAAATGTTTGTATGATGAATACGAGCATTTGTACCTGAGTCATGAATGTTCAATATATATATTAGTATCCCATAACACAAGCCTAACAGGCAGTGTTTATTTTGGGGCTAGGTTAATTGGTGTTAATGTAAAAATATTTATTTATTTATTTCAAAGACTTATATCGAGATAGACGAAAATTCTATGAGTTTCAAACTGTATGAGAACCTAGCGTGTCAAATTTTTCGTATGTACCATACCATGACGTCACGAGCGAGATTTAGTGATGTGGAAATATTATTGACGAGCATGAAAGCCCAATTAACCATTTTCGTTTCTAAGTGACACGTGTTTTCATGGCAATGGTCACAAGCGGACTGACTTAGGTCGGAAAATATTAAACGTGGATCAAACTTTTGACACGCAAGGTTGGTACACTTTTACCGTCTATCTCGATATAGGTCTGTGATTTATTTTATTTTAATTTTTCGTACTACAAATCTCTTAAAGTAAGCTTGTTTTTGAAGGAAGTGTTGTGACGTCTTCGCTCAATCATCGCCTCTAAAGTATGAAGTGTGTCATATTTGACAACTGCAATAAAAACAAAACGTTTTTGACATGATGGTTTCTATTCTAATAAATGATGGTAGGCCCGCTGGTAATATTTTGAATCGTTTTATTTGAATAAAAACGCTTTCGCCCTCCACTCATAAATTGCACTAATAGTAAACTGTAAGCTCTTATAAAATAGGGAGAAATTAAAATGTAAAGAAAAAAATTTTTTCTGAAAGTACATATGTGCCACAAAGCAGAATTTTACATTTTACAGTTACTTACTACGTCATTTAATGAATTTAGTTATACACTCGAAAAAATAAGAACTGCATCCAGATCTTCTGATAACATCATATTTTGTTAATTTCGAAGAAAATCTCCTTATAAACAAAACCGTTTTCAAGCGTATTTTTCAGAAAAATCTTTTCCCTTCTTCCTGCCAAGTCGTCAGATATACAAAACACAATACGATCCGACCACTTGATATAAGTAATATTCTAGACACTTGACCCTATTACTCCTCACCTTTTTCTCGAAACGTCCGCGAAAATATCTCCGTAACAAGGTGACGGCCCTGCCGAAGCGAAAACCCTTGTCCAGGGCCCTAATGAACGGTATAGCTTGCTCAGAACAAGGCTTTTCGAATTGCCTCCCTGTGTTCTTTGGCAACCTTAAAGCCTAAACAAAACAACACAGCAAACGAAAACCTACCTTATTCCGCAACAAAATAAAGACCAATTCCAATGAACTACATTTTGGTTGATAAGTACGACAATAGGGCTGCGCCACCGCCTTATTTTTATAAGCGTCCACTTAAAGTTGCAATCGTACTCGCCAAGGGAAAAATAGGTGATTTCTTTTTATAAATAGATACTTGGCAAATGGAACACATTATATCCATTACTTCATTTGGGGAGAGTGTTGTGATAATCGGAGTTAGTGACAAAAGCAAAATAGAGTATAAATCCAGGTTTCTTTAGCAACTGTTACCTACTTTGTAGTTGTTTATTGTGTCAATCAGGTTCTTAACGACGAACAGACAGTTAAATTTTCAATTGAAAGTTTGTAGGGTTTTGTGGTATTGCCGCACGCGCACGAAGTGAAAAACTAAAATTTCAATCCAACTCAGCAGTTCATATCAGCCTCAACTGCCACTTTATTGTCCCTAGTTTTAGGGGTTTTTCTTAGGGAAAAGATTATTTTCCAAGGCGCTTTATTTACTATCACACTTTATTATACCTACCCAATTTTATTTTACTGGGGCGTTGGATGGTTGCCTCCCGCGGCGCGCCCTGACAGACTAGAGACTCTAACGCAGTCTCAAGTGCCGGCTAAAACCATCCCCTCGCGAGCTAACGAATACGCAAGCGACAACATGTCTGATTACGAAGGCGAAAATAACTTCATGAACTACATGCCCGGTGGCAGATTCGGCCGGACTCTGATACAGGTTCTGAAGAAGAGGGAGACCCGGTATGCCTTGGGTCCTTCGCCTCCATCAGAGACTTCGACTCAGCCATATAACACCCACTGCTGGGTATAGGCGTCCCCCAAAAGGGGGGTTTGCCATAATCGCCACGCTTGGCAGGCGGGTTTGCGATCGCAATATGGCCAAGTTTGTAGGAGACGCTACTGCCCGTCTCCTGAAGGCTGAGTCCCTTAGTCGCCTTTTACGACACCCACGGGATGAGAGGGGGTAGTGCTAACCCTTGTTGGCGGCTCGCAGAAGGGCCAAGTGCGGGCCTTAACAAGGAGCTAAAGGCTCGCATTGTTCACCTTTGCTCATTAACGATCACCGCCTGCGAAACTGGACCTAAATAAACCTTTAGCGACTACACCACCAAGAATGTCACCACCACCCCAACTGGAAACTCCCAAGATTTGAACATCATTGTAAAGTCCCTGGCTGCTTTAACAAGCAAAATTTACCGAATTGAAAATCAAATTAAGGAAACGCACACCGCTACTAGAATAAACCCACCCCAGCAGATTACATACATTTCAGCTACTAAAATCAACAACACTTTAGTCTATGATTTTTTAATTGTTGCATTTTTCACTGCTATTTTTATACTTATGATAAATTTAAAATCCAATGCTCTTCATTGGACCGGATTTCCAAAGGTCGTGGGTTCGATTCCCATCTGAGAATTCAATTGTGGCCGAGTTAATTTTTTCCAATATTTTTCTATTTGAAATTTATCATAAACACTAGAGTCCTCTGCTATGCAGATATGACTGTATGGAATCGCAGTCCGGTCTGTTTTCATGGCCCGATTACACTTTTGAGGAGTTGTCCTCTTTCTGATAAAACCCACTCATAAAGTGAATTTCATAATAATTCCCTAATCATTACAAATTAAAGTTTTGCAAAAAAGAAACTAGCTTTCCGCGACTTCATCCGCGTAGAATTTTCAAAACTTTTCCGTGCGATTTTTATTTAATAAAATAATTGAAGAATAATTATCTACTACCAGTAGATATGTTTCTGCAAATAATTGTAAAGATGTTAGCACTGTTTTTGACAATCAGGTCATATTTAGCACGAAACCGTATACTATATACATTCAGAACTGCCGAATAAAAATTATCACATAAAAATAGCATTGTAAAATGCAAAATTAAAAAGTTATAATTGGAGATTGCTGTTTCATCTTAATCGATAGTTAAATATCTGTTAAGATGTTTCCTTCGAATGCGAGGACATTTCTCTCATTGATGAAACGACGGTGGCCAACACCGTAGAAAAAAAAGGTGAATATACTAGAGAATTTCAACGTGTTCTCATAGGTCTCTGTAGCATAATTGGTCAGTGCATTGGGCCGGATTCCCAAGGATGCGGGTTCGAGTCCCGTCAGGGCGACATGAGACAAGATGCTTTTTTCTAGTATATTTACTTTTTTAAAAATTATCACATTAAAATTGATATGTTTTTAAATTATTAATCCGTATTTTACTCAATTTATATAACCGCCTCCGTGGTCTAGTGGTACAACCACCAGTATCAGACCCAGGGGTCCCGGGTTCGATTCCCAGCGGGGGTACATATTGTATTCGGTTTAGTTGGTGGTAGGACTTGTTGTAAGTCCGCCTGGCTAGCTACCACCATCTTATCTAAGTCTGACGCCATAACAACAATGTTTTCAGCATTGTTGTGTTCCGGCAGTTAAAGATAAGATAGCTAGTTCCTCAGTGATTAGGGATTCCGGGAGAGTCTCGCTTCCATCTTCAGCCTTATCAATACTTAACATCAGGTATAATGAATGATGATAAAACAATATATATATATATATATATATGAGGGTTTAATTAATGAATCCGAGAACTGTTCAAATTATGATTCAAAATAAGGAGCTTAATTAAATACCAATCAACAACGCCGTTATCTAAACAAACAGTTTTTAAAGACAGGCCTTATTTACAGATAGTCACTTCTTCAATAAAGGCACTTAATGAACATTTTTTGGAGTTCGTACGGAACGAATAAATAAATATTTATTCGTTCAAATACTTTCACGAGGAATCCATATTGATTCATTGCCACTTAGGCGCGTCATCTGTTGAGAAAAGGGCTTGTTTTGTCCGAGACCGACGGAAATTCTATAGTTTATTGACTGAATGGTGTCCAGAAAAGTAATGGATTCTTTTATTAATTGCCAGACAGCGGGGAATAGAAGCCGACGAAATAATCGGCAGAATTCTCGAGGATCATTTGTTTCCGAACAATTGTGTTAAAACAATTTATAGCTCTGTTATAAATGGCGAATATGGAAATGTATTATATTGTCATAATATAGCCTACAATTAGGCTATATGACATGTCATTGCTCCACGTGTGCAACTGAGATCATCGACCTTTTATTACATAATTTAGTTTTGGTTACTTTTTCTCATTTCAGTGTTTGTTGTTTGTTGTTATAATATGTAGGTAAATCAAGCTATTAATCCTTTATATTTATTGCAAGCTAATTTATGTCTAAAGCAGGCTCGTCCAACATACGGCCCCCGGGCCATAATGTGGCCAGCATAAGTCCTTCATCCGGCCCGCGAAGACATCAATAGCTAGAAGAATGCTTACTTAATCCTTCCCTACTGGGCTTTTCTTTTGGCCCGTTACGGACACAAAAATACTAAACCCGGCCCGCCACAAAATTATGTTGGACACCCCTGGTCTAAAGCATTATCGCGTTCAGATTCATAACCGTCCCACCTACAAGACTAAATAAACCATATATCTCGACTTTTAAACTGGCATAACCAGAAGCGATGACCCTCGGGAGAGTCATGCCGTTAAGCATGGGGAACTTTACGATGGCTCCCCAGCGCCAGTTCACATTTTAACTCAAATGACTTTTAATCTTTTGTTAAAAAATACTACCTGTGATACTTTGTTTTCTGCAGAACGCTTTTTAAAAGACTTAGGGGTCAAGTCGTCCCTATCTAAACCTGGGACCAGGGACCAGTTGCCTCCGTTGAAATTTTATAATAGGCAACAGGGCCCACATCGATCGAGACTTTGGGACGATTTGCACCTTTAATGTAGGTACCGATTCCAAAAATTATAGGTATGTAGGTACCTACCTTCACATACATTTTGTTGTAACTTATATAGGTACGCATTCAATTTGATCAATCAATAGTTTCAATTCTTACAATAAATAGAAGTAGCTAGACGTCTGACAAATATTATACTTTAGAAAATTACATTTTATGCTTACTTTGACAATAAAAATGAAAATGGCTATTTTATTCCTCTATGAATACATAATTTCACGCCTTAATATTGTAATGCAAGCGAAACTTTTGCACAAAAAGATACAGCTATGAATATATTTAAGTCCCTATTATACAAGTTCTTAAATAAAGTATGAGAATCCATTATGGAAAAAGATGTTTCGAAAATAATAGACAGAATTATAACGAATATTGCGAAATGATACAACTTGACGAATTTTTCGCATAAAAGCGCTTTTGAGAGTGCAGTAAAGAAGCAAGATACATAAAATAGAAAGCAGTTCGATGTGAGTGGAGGCGTTTAGGAAAACTTTTCTGTAAACGAGCAGTTTTATCTACCTGGACATCTTTATGGAAAAAATCCATCTTGAATCTGAGACTTTGGGCTGGAGTTTGAGTGATAGCGATTTTGTTTAGGCAAGATGAAAATAGAGCATAACATTTTTACAAAACAGGATTGAATTCAATGATGTTTTTTAATCTAAAAGGAATATTTATTTGAAACACATAAATAAAAAATTACAACAAAAATAAAAACAACAACAAGAAATTAAAAGTAAAGCAAATAATAAAATATATATCAATAATCTAAATTAATCGAATATACCGCCCCGAATCATACCGAGCACAAAGGTTCCCATGACACTTATGGCATTTCCTCGCTGGATGGCGATAATGTTACTGTGTCAAGACTGACACACATTAACAACTGGCATGTAGGACAAAAGACACGAAAAAGCACGGAAATGAAATAGTAGCAAATTTAATCAAATCCCTCATAGGATCTTCCCAATTTTCACAACGCGAGCTTGTTTGACATCTGTTTCAAGTACACACATATAATATTCACACCAAATACGTAGGTAAGCGTTCTACCTATGGATGTATTTTTAACCGACTTCAAAAAAGGAGGAGGTTCTCAATTCGGTTGGTATTTTTTTTTTTATATGTATGTACACCGATTACGCCGAGATTTCTGAACCGATTTCCATGATTCTTTTTTTGTTCGATGCAGAATAGTTGCCAATTGGTCCCATAAAAATTTTGTTTCGTTTGACCCAGTACTTTTTATGTTATGAGCATTTTTATATATATCATTTCATTGTTGACTTGGACGATGTAGTATTTACGATAATTTTGTTTATAATGTACATGAAACCTTATCTAATCTATAAAAACCCTGCTGTGTTGATGTAGGTAAAGCTTTTATCTGTCAAAAGAAATGTTTGCGGGCCATATGTGGTTCTCCACCCGATGAACCCTGCAGACCTCTTTTTAGATTGCTCAAAATACTACCTTTGCCCTGTATTTACATCTTGGAGACTGCCAAATTTGTCAAATTAAATATGTCCCACTTTAAACAAGCGAAGGATGTGTACTTGCGAAGCACACGGAATGGTCATCGACTGGTCTCTGCCACGGTTCCTAGGAGCACCCTTTATCAGAGAAACTGTAACTGGTGGTCCATTTAAATTTTCAATAAAATACCTGAAAGTATAAAACAATTACCCTTTAGCAGGTTTAAGACTGCATTATATAACTGTCTTTCTGAGAGGATGTTCTATAGTGTAAAGGAATTCTTGGGTGATAATAATTAATAAACCTACCTTCAACAAACAGAATTGCGATTGAACATGTGCTGTGCTGCCATATGCTGTCGGCCACGCTACGTGCATATACTACATACATACAATAGCACGTGTGAATCAAGTCTCAAACCATGTCAATTGTCGGGAATCATTTATTATAAGTATAAATTATACTTTTGAACATTTTTAATAGGCTCAATAATTTCCGATTGCAGATTAATTTCCATTTGCAATTTTGACATATCACTTATCTTTCACTTTTTTTTTTATCTATATCACAATAATATTGACAAAGGTTTCGAGACTTTCAAATGCACAAAATGTATTTGTATTGACATTGTTGTAATTGTAGACTGACATGAGAATTTAATTGTATATTGAAATTAATTTATTTTATTTCTTATTTGACATTTATTATCATACATTTTTTTTAATTAATTTATTTCTAGATTTTATTTTATGACATTTCGATCAGTTTCTTAATGTTAATCTAATTAAATCTAATGGCTAAATAGGTTAAGCTCCATTTTTTTACACAATTGTACTAAACAACATTACTGTAACCCTATTTAGAGCAAATAAAAATATTTGTATTTGTAGTTTACAAAACAGCCTATTACAGACACTAAAAAGTAAATAAGCCTTTTGGAGTCGGTGGCAGCCAAGACATTCTACTTTAAGCTCCTATTCTTTTATTTTTCTTGCCTTGGCTGGCACCGACTCCAAAAGGCTTATTTTTTGCTTTTTAGTTTTTGAAGTCGATTTTTTTAACGCAGTTTTAATGTTGGTACTTGATCGACATGAACCGATAAATAATATATGTTACCGACAGACAGAAGAAGTAGCCTAACTTTTTATAAGAATTTTTGTAATAATGATGATTATAAAGGTTCTTAAATTACGATGGAACCTATATTAATTAAATGGTATTTTACCATCCAAAAGCAACACTGATTAAAATGGTATTACGAATAAATAACATTACAGAAACACAACTTATAGTAGTATTTAGTATAATAAAAAATCAAACAAAACCATCTGAAAACAAGTATTTAAATTTAATACAATCTACTTACAAAATAGTTTTACATTCACAAACAAATGAATATGTTTAAATACGTTTAATTTCCTGTTTATGACACAATATTGTTTGATTCCGTCTCAAAATACTCAATACTTAATAGTTTATTGCAAAACCATAATGTACATGTAGATGTTATAAAATAATGTAAGACCAGTGTAATGGACCCGGTTGGGCATGCAATTAGGCCTAGAAGGGAGAGGGGCCGTATTTCATCTGAGAATTAGTTTTGATTCCGTTGTGAATAACCAATATTCTATGATTACTTTGTCAGAATTTGACACAACAATAATGCTAGTTTTCTAAAGATAGTCGTGGTAGGCATCCTTATAATAAACTTGTCCTGTTTCACATTCTACAACAGGAAAAATTTATGAAGTAACTTTTAAAGTAAAATCCAAACTTTATTTATTGGACTTGGTGAAACGAACCCCTAATGTCGAATAGAACACCGCTTTCATCAGAACCGCGGCTCTCACTGGTGCGTTTGGCCAGCCATCCTCGAAGGTCCCATGAGAGATTTTGAATTGCCACTTCCGTGCACGCAGGATAGTTGGCTGTTGGAGCCACGTGGGGAGCGAGAGTTCACGTAAAAGTTTTACTTTCTAGGACTACGAGTTGATATTTACCGTCAGCGTTTTCGCCAACTATTAGAGGCTCAACTCATTCCGGTAACGCGTCTATGGATATGAAAGTGACAAAGCGGTAGTTTTTAAAAACTATTATAGTTTGCCAAACTTGTACCAAAGAATACTATTACTAATTTGTACCAAAGAATACTATTACTAACGTGTACCAAAGAATACTATTACTAACTTGTACCAAAGAATACTATTACTAACTTGTACCAAATAACACTATTACTAACTTGTACCAAAGAATACTATTACTAACTTGAACCAAAGAATACTATTACTAACTTGTACCAAAGAATATTATTACTAACGTACCCGTACTAAGGGCCAAGGGTTTTAAGCGAGATGGCGCTATATCAGCAGTACAGTGAATACATAATTTGAATAGAAAAATGAGTTGCTTCTGATTGGTGCAGTTATATTTTTTTTACACACCAATTATCTAGTCCATGTTAAGTTTCATGAAGAACTTGTGTTATGGATACTAGATAACGGATAAACATACTTATATACGATTTTTTTCATATTCAACACCCAGACCAAGACAATTAGACATGTTCATGCACACAAATATTTATCTTGTCCGGGATCGAACCCGGGACCTCTGGCGCAGAAGGCAGGCTTAGTGCCCCTGCGCCAAACAGGTCGTCATTCACTTTGAATTTAGGACAAATTAGCATCATCTTCGTAATAAGAAACTTTAATATGTCCCCACTACACATGGTGGGTCACACGCCTTCATTATGAATGGATTTAAATCGGATCATGCCATGACAGTACTCCAGTGCGGTTTGATGGGTGGCAACGACTACAAATGCAATCAAGACCTAGGCATAGCGTGCCTTCCGAAGTACGGAAGAGCTGGAGATAATGAATTTGGGTCACCCATCCTGTGACCATCCATCAATAGTTGCATTGCAGCTCGATTCCTAACCACTGGTAGGGATTATTCTAGTATACACTACGTTACTTATATCATTTAAATATTGGTCTAACGCAAGAAAAGGGCGACTTTTAAGGCGATACTCGAAAAAAATATGCTGAAGCAAGATGGCAATGAGAAAACGGCGCGCACGGGAGCGAGACCGATTTTGCAGATTAGGCAAAAAAAACACAAAATCACTTCGTATTAAAAACTACAGCGATTTAACGATTATGCTTCTATACGATCTTAAATATTTTTGGTGTCCACTTATTAAACCAATTTCCAGTAGTGTAAGTAACCCCATTTAAGAATAATCTTGAAGTTTCGTATTTTTTAGAGGTCTTTTCGAAAAGAAAAAGTGTCGAGGCAAAATCATAAAATCGTGTTTTTGAAACTATACGACTCTAGATAAGGGTATGAAGAATTTAGGTTCGCAAAATTTGTGACGACTCGATAGGAACTTTGGAGCGTAGTACGCGGCCGAGTAAGGTATCAAATTAAAGGTACTCGAGTCTATTTGTTCCAAAAACTATAAAATATACAAAATGTTAAACGTGATGATCACAAACTGCAATTAAAGATTTTCGCATAATTTGGAATTTTTCGTCGATCGACGAACCCGAGTATCGGGTTGTAACCGCCCTAGTATATGTTATTACCAGATTTGTTACAACTGTAACCGTGCTATAGTTTTATATAAAAAAGTCCATACTTTTTCCTAGTAGCGCCTTAAGACGCATTGACGCATATTTATGTTTATTGTTAGCGTTCAATATTACAAACTGTATAATAAAAAAAATGTTGGTTTTGATACATTGCAATAATGCCATGCCATACACAGACGACTCAAATATTTTAAAATAAATCAGACTATTTTAACGAGAGATTCTTACAAATATCGCATTTTCTATGGCTTCGTTCGTAATGTCTGAATACGTTCAGAGGAGGCAGGGTTTTATTTAGTGTGAACTCATATATTAAGCCGGCAGGTCAGCCCTGTCCCTTTATGACTTACGGGATGGGCCATTTCCTACAAATGTTTGAAGGATTCTACTGAATGGGTTTTTTATTTTTCCAGTTATTTACAAACAGAATATGTAAGAGTGTTTAAACTACTAATATTATAAATGCGAAAGTTTGTGAGGATGTTTGTTGCTCTTTCACGCTAAAACTACTGATCGGATTTGGTTGAATTTTGGTACTCAAATAGAAAATAGCCTGGATTCAAATATAGGATACTTTTTATCCCGATATTCCCACGAGAACGGGAACCACGCGGGTGGAACGGCGAGCGGCCGCTAGTATTCGATTAACAGTTGTACTATGAACTTTTATTGAAAGAACTCCCAGATAAGCCTACTGTCCTATATATAGGTCACCTTACACAAATAAAATATTTCAACTGCCTTAATTAATTACGTTAATTCTTTGGTGTCAAAAGTGGACGAGGAACTATGTACTATCGAATGAAAAATAGATATTTAGATTATTTTTAAGGATAAATTGATATTATTATATTTGCTTGTAAAATCTGTATTTAATTTGATTGATATCAGTAACAAAAAGTATATAAAACATTACACATTTAGATTTACTTATTGATGTCGGTGTTCAGTTGTTTTTCAAGTTATGTACTTAATATCTGAGCAGAAAAAATAAGATAATAATAAAAAAAACAGTGAGGGACGCCAGTAAATATTGGTGTTCTTTATAAAGGACAGTAGGATAATACATAGTATATTAGCTTTCAAATTCTAGATGCCCTAGAAAACTATTCAGATGATGATGTGGTCGACACCAGGGGGCCTAATATGTATTCTTCCAACCTCCTGTGAACCCTGATTGTCCTACTGATGAAGAGCATTTTCACCCCTACATGAACACTACTGCGAAGACGAAGACATGATATCTGATTACGGGAGACATGGTAACGCGGATTGAACCATAACAATGATATGGTTCTAATCCATGAGATTTATCCATGGATTCCATTCCTGAACGGAGAGCGGGAAGCTGATTATCTAACGGAATAATGTATCAAGGCATCGTCTACGTTATGGAGAGAAAATGCTCTATTTTAATCAGTAGGACTCATTTCATATCCTCCACAAGAAGAATTTGCTGAGGGAGACATAACAATGTCGCCCTTGGCAAATTCTTCTTGACGGCATACTTATGATTTCGAAACTAAAAGAGTTATGACACTCGAACATAAAGTTTTCGAACTACTCAATGTGACTTTTCTCTTGGACAGGTCCACAGGCCTTTGCGCAGTAGACCATTCGAGCATTGGTATCATCAAATCCTGTGTCTTCCAAGCGTAAGAGCGCCTACGTTTAGCCGGACGGACAGACGTTTTCACCTTTTCATCACCTTCGGGTTCATCACTTGCAGGATTTTCGGCCTCAATATTTTTTGTGCAGATGTTGGAACAACACATTTCTGTAACTAATGTATTCATATGGGCATTGTCGTCGTCCCCTAAGTTTGTATTAGTAAGACAAGTAAGGTTCACAGGAGGAGGAAGAATATCATTCAAACGTTTGCTCATTCCCCAACCAAAACAAACTCGCTGTCGTCAATGTTACAAAAATGCTTGACTTGCTCCAAACATTGTTATGTTGGAGTATGTGTCAATGTTTTGAGACCTATCAAACATAAATATTAATTTATTATTATCGTATCATAGCTGTAATAAAGTTTTGTTAAACTTTTTGGAATAAATAGAGTTCATTTCCTACATAATTATCTACATTTGATTCATTTTCTTATAAGTGTTTTACTGCCGATTATCCTATTAGTCCTACATATAGGACTGGGTTTTCCCTAAAAGCCTTTAAGTCAAACATTTTTTCACCATTTTTTACATCTTACCTGATGCCTATTTAACTGGATAAACACACCAAATTAAAGTATTTAAAAACAAAGTTTTACAAAATCGGGGTTAAGCGCGTTCAATATCAACGTGTAAAGCTTGACATGCCGTCGCTTTTTACATCCGACATTGACGATATAGACTCCAAACAATAATTACCTTTGTTTAAACTTCAGGCATTCCTAGAAAGATCCAGAAAGTCTTAAGCTACCTACGTCGTTGAAGCATCAACTTTACCGGTCTAAACGACAGGCCTAACCAAAGAATCAGCAAATCCTCTGACATATTACTGCGTGTTCTAATTGAAAAAGGAAACTTTGTAAAAACAAACATTTCTAGAAAGATACAAAAAGTCTTAAGCTACTCCAGTGGGGCATCAATCTAAACGGTCTTAACGTTAAGTAACTTTGTTAAAAAACTCTACAGGTTTTTGAAAAGATCCAGAAACGTAGCTGCGCCAATGAGATAACCGAAGAACCAGCAAATCCTTTGACACATTACTGCGTATTACTGCCTTTACTAGCCGATAGACGTTAGCCTGTCGAACAAAGAATACTACTGAGGTGAGGTGAATCTAAACGGTCCAAACCGAAGGCCTAACACCATATTGATTCTATAGAAAACAGTACTTTTGATAAAAATCTCCAGACATTTCTGTCTTAGATTATGCCAGTGATGCATCAATTTAAACGGTAGGTAAGTAGCTTTGTTAAAAACTCCAGACATTTTCTAGAAGTTTCAGCAAGTCTTAAGGCATCAATCTTACGGGTCTAAACGGCAGGCCTAACCGAAGAACCAGCAAATCCTCTGACATATTACTGCGTGTTACTGCCTAACAGTCTTATTTACTGCAGCCGATAGACGTAAGCCTGTCGAGCAAAGATTAATACCGGCTCTTAATGGATTACTGTGACAAATCTACAATATCATCCTGGATTTCGGGTTGGCTTATTTATTGGGAGGTTTTGGTTTGGTTTTGTTCTTGTAGTGTTATTAGCACAATGTCAACATTTTACCGATATAACCGCCTCTGTAGTCTAGTGGTACAACCACCGGTATCAGACCCAGGGGCCCGGGTTTGATTCCCAGCGGGGGTACAAATTGTATTCGGTTTGGTTGGTGGTAGGACTTGTTCTAAGTCCTCTGGCTAGTTACCACCATCTTATCTAAATTTGACGCCATAACAACAATGTTTTCAGCATTGTTGTGTTCCGGCAGTTACAGATAAGATAGCCAGTTGCTCAGTGATTGAGGATTCCGGGAGAGGCTCGCTTCCATCTTCTGCCTTATCAATACTTAAGATCTGGGCCCGTATTCACTATGACCACTTACCGATTCCTTGCTCAAACCAGGCGAATGTCGTATTTGGTTTCTGCATTTTCAAAATTCGTTTTCTCTATGACACTTACAAATGTTAAAGTTATTTTACTTGTTTCATAATTATTCAACTTGTGACTATCAAGTACTTGTACAATAATTTTATAATTTGGGAGTATCATGGAGAAAACTAATTTTAAAAATGTCAAAACCAAGTACGACATTGGCGTGGTTTGAGCAAGGAATCGCTAAGTGGTCATAGTGAATAAGGGAACAGGTATGATGAAGGCGTGATGAAAGAGTCTCCCCGTCGTTCATAAAAAAAACATTGACGGATTTAGTAGTGCACCATATTTCACCGTTAATACATTTCTTGTCAATTTGGTGTTATTTTGTGTTAATCTGCTTTCCAGGAACCGTACTGAAATGGTGTGAAAGGTCAGCAAAACCCAAATAATACCAAACCCAAAAGCAATATGATTACTGAGTATTGTTATTGAAAAATATTTGTTAAGTAAATATTTATCAAAATTGAGAGATGCAGAAAATATTTAAATGTTATTTCATGACTTATTGCACTTCATGTTGTTGAATATTCACAACTAAAGCTGTATAAAGGAAAATGGGTAAGTGCCATAGAAAACCCACATTCAAGCATCCAGCATCAACAAAAACCAAATCTATCCCATATCATCACAAATGTTAGCCTTATATATTTTACATTATTTGTTTGTTTGTTTGATACTACTGTAGGATGAGAGGTAGAAGGAAGTGTTATTATCCATATAACACTTGGTATTAATGAAAACAACATTATGTGTAATATTGTTTATTTATTTAAACCGGTTCTGTGGCAATGAATATCTATGGTCTAGTGGTAACAACTAGTATCAGACCCAGAGGTACCAGGTTCGATTTCCAGTTGGGGTGGGTAACATATTATTTTCCGTTTGGTTGGTGGTTGGACTTATGAAGATCCATTCCGTGACAATCCAAAAATATGTTTGACCCTCTGTTCACCCCCTGCGATGTTTTCTATATCGCGAAAGAGATCAAACTATTGGTTGGATTTGTACGTAATAATATTTGTATATACTGTATTTTAATGATTAAGATCAAAACTTTAGTTTTAGCCCGAATTCTGAACACCACGTTTTGTTTGATTATACCCTATCCACCTTTTTTTATTTTTATTAACGACGGGGAGACTCTTACACCCATATTCTAAGTCGTTCCTCCAAAACTTACTCGTCCTCGACTTAACGAAACCTCATTGAAAACCTCTTCGAAATTCTAAGTCATAACTCCGTAAGGACCGGGAGGAGCCAAAGAGTACGTAGCCACTCCGTGTTAGGCCTAGCGCACACTACCATTTTTACCCACGACGAGGTTGAGTGGAGTGTAAAAAGTTTTGGAGGAACGACTTAGAATATGGGGGTTAGTCTTCATCATACCTGATAATAAGGCTGATGATGGAAGCGAGCCTCTCCCGGAATCCTCAACCACTGAGGAACTGGCTATCTTATCTCTAACTGCCGGAACACAACATGCTGAAAACATTGTTATTACGGCGTCAGACTTAGATAAGATGGTGGTAGTTAGCCAGGAGGACTCACAACAAGTCCTCCCTTCAACGAAACCGAATACAAATTGTACCCCCGCTGGGAATCGAACCCGGGACCCCTGGATCTGATACCGGTGGTTGTTACCACTAGACCACAGAGGCGGTTAAATTGTATATAATTGTTGCAAAGCAAGACTAAAAAACTGAAATATAACTCGTTTCTGTTGGTCTCTAGGTGAATTAAACCCAATCACCTTCAATTCAATCAAATATAGCTTTTGTATTGTAATATTAATATTGTTCAAGCCGATTATTTTTTTAACAATAGCTGGAAATACTACTCAGATTGGGATTTTTTGTATAGAGAAAGCTTGGACCAAGAAGACCTTTAGTACCCGTTGTTACGTAAATACCTTTTAAACTATACGGATTAAGAGGCATAGTAAATAAATGGCTTTGCTCTTATTTAACTGGAAGAACGCAACACGTAGAAATTACAAATATATAAAAATAAAGCAAATCAAATCAATGCCAAAATCAAAAAATCTCGGTTTACCACAGGGAAGCATACTGGGTCCATTATTATTCTTACTTTATATAAATGATCTCCCAGATGCCACGAATTACCACTGTACGCTTTTTGCTGATGACGTATCTGTTGTTATACCATGTAATGACACTAACAAATATAATGACGAAGTTAATGATACAATTTATAATATAATAAACTGGTTAGAAAACAATGAATTGAAAGTAAATTTAAGTAAAACGACATTCATCCAATTTATTAATAAAAACGGTAGAAAACATAATTTAACTTTGACATTTAAAAATGAAATAATTAAAGAATCTTCACAAACACAATTTTTAGGTTTAATAGTCGATGACAAATGTTCTTGGAAAGAGCATATAAATAAACTGTGTGCCAAAATAAATTCGTTCGCATACGCCTTAAGGAGATTAACTAGGATTAGTAGCAGACTTATAGCTATCCAGGCATATCACGGATACGCAGCTAGTTTGCTAAGATATCATATTCTCCTTTGGGGCAACTCGTGTCACTCAAACCAAGCGTTCATAGCCCAGAAGCAATGGATTCGACCCATTTGCAACATTGATACCCGAACATCCTGTAGGCCATTCTTCAAACAGCTTAAGTTATTGACAGTACCATGCATGTACATTTACGAATTATGTGTATTTGTCAAAAGTAATCCTCATTTATTCACAAGGAAAAAGGAACACTGTAATTTCAGTACTAGATACCCTAATAAATTAGTTCATCCCTTAAAAACGACAACTCTTTACAGCAAAAACGCGTATAATATGTCTATAAGTACATACAACAGATTGCCTGATGTTCTCAAGATTTTACCTATAAATGCTTTTAAAAACAAACTGAAGAACTGGCTGGTTGAGAACTGTTTTTATTCAATCGATGAATTTAATGATTTTTTTAACAGACGACGATAATTTTTAATCTATTTTTATAATTAATTTTTATGAATTATTGTACTGACAAAAACTGAATTTTAATATTAACAAATAATGCTTTAAAATAAATAATAATGTAATTAATTATATTTGCATGCCAGTATCTGGAGAAAAGTGTGCGGCTTCACATACATTGTAACATCTTTTATATTTACCACTTTTTAAGCAAATAAAAACATATTCTATTCTATTCTATTCTAAATGGGGTACTGTCGATCACATATATTGATAGCTGTGTAGTGTCGGCTAAGAATAGCACTACTCCCTCTCATCCCGTGGGTGTCGTAAAAGGCGACTAAGGGACTTAGCCTTCAGGAGACGGGCAGAAGCGTCTCCTACGAAGTTGGCTATACTGCGATCGCCAACACGCCTGCCAAGCGTGGCGATTATGGCAAACCCCCCTTTTGAGGGAGGCCTATACCCAGTAGTGGATGTTATGTGGCTGAGACGACGACGACGACTGTCGATCATGAATTTGAAAAATGTAGACTAGACTGTAGGCTCTAGTTTAGAGTCTTACTATAATCTAGACAAGAATTTAGTAAGACTCTAAACTGGACTACAATAAGACCCCGTTTTTCAGCTGCAAAATACTTTAATTGATCAAAAATATGTAAAAGTAATTGCTATGCCTTTGTCTTTACTAAAAAACCCTAACGCCCGAAATTAATAATCAATGGGCTATCTGAGATAGTTGCCTAGGATATTGTTGTTAATATGACCAAAATAACGACGGTTGGTAGACAACGAACCCAGTATCCTAGGCAACTGTCTCAGATAGCGCAATTCATATCTACAGATAGGTTACATATTAAACAAGAAAATATACTAGAAAAAAGCAACTAGTCTCATGTCGCCCTGACATGAGACTAGTTGCTTTTTTCTAGTATATATTCTTGTTTAATATGTATCACATAAAAATAGCACTGTAAAATGAAAAATTAAAAGGTAATATACAGATAGGTTATTAATTTCGGCCGTTAGTCCATTTCGTGACAATGAAACTTCGTTCAAGAAAGAAGATCAAAATTGATGCTGGTATAATCTTTATGACGAATCACACAGTCCGCAAAGTGTTGACATAAAAAAGCACTCAAGGGCAGGTAAAGATATCAATTGTTGAATTTCGACATTCCACCAGGATAAAAGTTGAGTGAAAGTTGTCCCTCGAGTAATATTTCAATGTAAAAAAACTAAGCGAGTCTTTGTTTTTCCTTTCAGGTTTATATAAAGGAAATCGAACTGTTGATTCGATATTTATGGTTGATGTTGCGAACATCTGACTATTTCTCTTTGTCTAGAACGAAATTGTTGAGCTTTTGTAAATAATATTATGCTCTATAGTGGAACGAGTTTTTTGGATCATAGATTACAATAAAGCTGTTTCTGAGACGCATTACATCTTAAAACACGCAGCATAGGTAATTGTTTATTTCTAAATATATTTTTTTACTTATAACAGGGCTCGTAGACAAAGTAACATCGTTATGTAGCGAAACGATAATTCGATTCGTTATTGTCTATATGCGCCAATTAACTTGCGGTAAGACCACTTTGAATTCGACCTACAGATTCCTTCCCTTACTTCAAGGAATTGAAAATTATGACAGTACCGTGTCATATCTATGAAGTTTGTATATTTGTGATATGTAATTTGAACCTATTTGAAACGTTTTCATCGTTAAGACATAAAGATAAGCTACGTCAAATACCGCACAAAACGGTTCTGTTTCAAAATAATATGTATGGTATTGCACTTACACTTTATAATAAATTACCAAAGGACATAAAAGTAATTAATAATTTAATGCAATATAAACAGACTGTAATTTTTTGTTAAACAAAGCATATTATACTTTAAATGAATAGGTACCTATGTGATCCTGATATTTGAGCTGTGCTGTAATTTATTGTGTTTAATTAAATTTTTGTTGACATTTAAAATTATATGATGACTTTTACAAAAACTTTGCATGCTATGTGATATGGCTAAATAGGATTAAGAAACTTTATATAATTGTTAACTTGATATCATCTATATACACCCTATTTTTGCAAATAAAGAAATTGAATTGAATTGAATTGTTACTTTTGCTAGGGGCTCTGGACAGGCATTTGACCAATATTAGAAACTACTTAGATTTTTTTGTAACAGTCACATACCTATTGTCAGTCGAAATAAAACAACTATTTTAAGTGCACACACTTGAACTTGTATCCGTAAAAGTTGATTTATTTCAGTAAGCGAAGAAACTTAAGATGTGCTTAGTTTGTCAGTTATTTTATCATCGAAAGTGAATTTAGTTAACTTGATATGATGAATAAATATGTAGAAACTGTAAACAAATTGTCAAATATAGCAGTACGATATTACAGGTCTTTACAACAGAAATGTAGATAGTACCTATCATCATCATCATCATCATCAGCCTGTGAATGTCCACTACTGGACATAGGCCTCTCCTAGCTCACGCCTATTGTGGCGTTCATAGGTTATTAGCCTACTGCTACCACGCTGGCCAGACGGGTTGGTTTGGTTGGTTGGTTTGTTTCAAGTTTTCCTTCTCTCGCATAGGTGTTCAATGTGAGTAGTATTACATAGTATACCTATGTAGAATGTAAAAAAATAATAAGCTTTCCATGTGTTTCATTATACCTAGGTAGAATCTTAATTCTAATCCTAATCCTAACAAATATTATAAATGCGAAAGTGTGTTTGTTTTTCCTTCCTTCAAGCCCAAACTAAACAACCAGTCGACTTCATTTTTGGTTTAGAGTTAGTTGAAAGGATGGAGAGTTATATAGGCTACATTTTATCCCGATATTCCCACGGGAACGGGAACCACGCGCGTGAAACCGCGGCTCGTAAATAAATGCTTTATGCCCAATGTTTTGTATGAACACTAGGTTAACTTATGTCATATATTAAAACAATTTTTACGGATATCAATCTGCCGTGGTCACTGGATGACCTGATGACCACGGCAGCTGAAAAGGTGCCGAAACGTCGGGATAATCAAAAAACCCCAAAAATCTTAAAAATACGGACAGTTACAACTTAGTTTGTGAAATATAGCGCGTTTGATATCCGTAATAGTTGTTTTATTTCAATGAACAGGGGCCTTACCATCAACTGTAATGCGATTCATTTTAGGTCATTTTTAAGTTGAGAGCGCGGGATGCTGTCATACGGCGCGTATAGCGGCGTCTCATTCTTGCTACCTAAAATAAATCGCAATACAGTTGATGGTAGGCCCCCAGGGGGGCTACCATCGACTGTAATACGATTCATTTTAGGTTACTTTCAGGTAGTAAGAGCGGGACGCCGCTAGACGCGCCATATGGCAGCATCCCACTCTCACAACCTACAATGAATTGCATTACAGTTGATGGTAAGGCCCCAGTGCGCGCCAAAACTTAAGATATACGTATTATGTCATATTTATTGTCTTTTGTTCAGATTACAATGAATTAAGTGGTAAAAAATGCTGTAAATTATCATCAATATTAGAAATTATCAATAAAAACTTGAGAGGTGTCAAGGGACACCCGGATGGAACGAAGTTCTCGCTTTCTATGAGAGAGAGAGACAGAGACAGACAGAGAAACACGCGTACACAGCCCCCTTTCGCAACGCGCGATAAGGAACTTCGTTCCAAAAAGTTTAACGACATAATACATGAAATTGACACCAGTCGACGAAGATCAAACAACAAGACATTATTTGTACTATGATAAATTTTAAATAAAATCGCATTGAAAAATGCTAAAAATTCAAAAATCATAAAATACATTTTTTTTTGTTTATTTATTTATCAAGTGGTATGTTACAATTATCACTATAATTTCCCGCTCCGGATATGCGCTCTTTTACAAGTATTTACACATACCTACCTCATCAAACATGCAATTTAATAATAAACGTAAGTATTATTTTTTCAGTTAAGACCAAAATATTTAAAATATTTGTATTCACTATCGTTTCCTTTCTGATAAAATAGCTACCTCGATTACCGGAAAACAAGGCACATGACAAGGTTTGGCATTGCTTTGTGTGTTTTGTGATTCAAATGGGACAACTTAGATTTTTTTATGTTACAAGTGTTAGCGTAACTCTGTTATGTTATTGTGAAGGATTTTATTTGCTAGTTATTGTTAGAATATTTTAAAGTAGTAAATAATTGTTTGGAGTATTCACTTTAATGTGAATATTTCAAACAATTATATATTAATGCAATGCCGATGCGGTAAACAAAAAAAATAAAAATATGACGGGAAAAACGGAGAATGATTTAAAATGAGAAATAATATCTTTTTAAGTTTGGTTTGGTTTTTTTCTCACGCTTTACATTTGTTGGAGGCTGGAGAGAGATCCCGAGAAAGGTACTCTCGCACACAAGGCAAACCGCGTTAGTGCTTCCGTGATTTTTCAGCACGCGCCCCGGTATTTTCCCGAAACATAAACTAAAAGAAAGTAAAAGCTGAAGAAAATTAGTGTCCGAAGAAAGGAAAGCACAAATACAGGGAGTATACAGTGTCCTTACCTATTTATCTAATAGGTATAAAGTAAAAACATTGTGGAAAAAAAATAGATCGAGTAGTCAATTGTTTCGCCGGCCATTTCGATGAATCTGTAGAAAAATTTAATGAGCAATTCCAGGCGCTAGCCGTGTACAAAAAATGCACTAGCCCTGAAGAAGAACTACTTTTGTTGCTGTCATTTCACGGCATTCAGCGCAGAAATACAAGTTCAGATAACAATAAATCAAAATTACCTAATTATATTATACCTACATAAATCCTCGGAATGCTCCTTCGCCATTATAACTATAATTAGAAACTTAAGTTTCTTTGCGCACTCATAATTGAAACAAAACTTCTTTTGATTGAGTCAACCCGTGACCACGGCAACTGAAAAGGTGCCGAAACGTCGGTAAACCAAAAAACCTCAAATAAACCGAAAAATTATAGTACCAAATATATATTTCGGGTAAATAAATCGCACAAAATTTCCGCAAAAGTTGTTTTATTTCAACTATAATAAACTTACACCCATATTCTAAGTCGTTCCTCCAAAACTTACTCGTCCTCGACTTAACGAAACCTCACTGAAAACCTCTTCGAAATACTCCTCGAAATCGGTATTCTAAGTCATAACTCCATAAGAACCTGGAGGAGCCAAAGAGTACGTAGCCACTCCGTGTTAGGCCTAGCGCACACTACCATTTTTACCCACGACGAGGTTGAGTGGAGTGTAAAAAGTTTTGGAGGAACGACTTAGAATATGGGGGTTATTATTACATACAACTGTATTTTATTATAGTCTGTAGGTAAGTATTAATGAGCAACACCCTACCAGGGTTGTATTCAGTCCGTCACATCTTTGTTACTTACATCTTTTTTATGTGAAAGTGAAACTGTTACGATGCTCAAATAAATAAATTAAGAAGTAGTAAATAAAGTGTAAGAAGAATTTGGAGAGTGTGACTATTCTGAGCTATTTTATGACACGCGAGACCAAAAAAGTCTTAACGAATATTTTTATCATTTATCTCAGGAGGCTAGCAAAATAAAAATTTTGAAAGACGCCATTTTTATTATACAGTTTCAAAAAGGATTAAAATCATATTATAAAGCCGAATTGACTAATTCATAAAATCAAATAATATATATTTAAGGGAAGTACTAGTTCAGATAGAGAAAGTCTATCCACAAGCACGAGATGTACAATAGAAAGTGAGACTTAATACTGCCGCGTTGGTCCACAAGTTTTTTCTTGATGATGGGAGAGGTGACCATAGGCCTCCCACTCCTTTTAATTCGCCAATGGGTCCATCACAACATGTACGCCGCGCTGCACCCTTGACACCGCAACAGAATCCGCCGAATCCTAGCTATAATTTACATTTTAATCCTAGGCCCACGCAATCGCAGCCAAACTTTTGATTGCGTCGAAATTGAGGGAGGAGGAGGGAAATATATAGATAAACTTAACGTAATTTCAATTTAGTTACCATTTCAAATATTTGGGTCCACGGGACCCGCAACTATAGACAAGCTAATATATATATATTATTTTTCACCACTATAAATAAGGGTTAACATGACGTTGCCTTTCAGTCATTCGTTTGAAGTCATGTGGGAATGCGATGTTTAAATATGTTTAGAGTTAAACGTATTTAAAATCAATTGGTGAAAATCCGCCTTAGTTTTTAAAATGTAGGTATACCGAGGAGAGGAGATTGTCAAGGACTCCGGTATGATGAAGGCAAGCGTCTCCCGGTTGTATATATAAAAAAAAACTCAATTTCGCAGGTGAAAAATCTGGGTATTTCTCTCAGCGAAACAACGAGTCTACGGTTATTTAGCGAGATTATTTATCAAAAACCGGACAAGTGCGAGTCGGAATCGCTCGAGGGTTTACACAAATGTACCTACTGTCTAGGTCTATGTAGCTCTCGCAGATTTATTCGATGTTTTCCCGAAATTCAGTTTCTAAAACTTAAGACTATTTTCAAGATTTAATTACAAATGTCTAGTTTTCAGTTTTTGTCCTGTTTTAAAAGACAATATTACTTGCCAAATTTCATAGTCCTAGGTTAACGGAAAGTATCCCATGAATTTTGATTCCTTTGAGAGTGTCGAAATATAAGTTTTTGCGGCATAATTGGCCTTACCTTTTATAAAGTTAATTTTAAAGTTTGATTTTTTACAGCTTTAAGATATGGGTGACGTGAATATAAGGTTCTAATTTCGAATGTCTCCACGCGTTCCCGAGTTTTGCCCCGAAATTCAGTTTCCGAAACTAAAGACAATATTTTTATGATTTAATTACAAATTTAATGTTTTTTTCTGTATTCGTAATAAAAAAAAATATTACTTGCCAAATTTCATAGTTCTAGATCAACGGGAAGTACCCAATGAATTTTGATACTCTTGAGATTGTCGAAATATAAGTTTTTTGGGTGATAAACTGCCCTATCTTTCTTTTAAGTTAATTTACAAGTTTGATTTTTTACAGCTCCAACAGACTGTTGACCTAAATATATGGTTTTAATTTTAACTCGATACTTCCACGCGTTCCTGAGATAACGCGTTTAGGACGGATGGGCAACAAAGTGATTCTATAAGGGTTCCGTTATTTTCTTTTGAGGTTTGGAACCCTAAAAAATATGGCGAGATTCACCCAGATTTTTGAAATGTACGAAGAGTGCAGCATCTGCCCTTGATTTCACTTATATAATCTCTGTGGGTGCCCTTCGACTCGCCTTAACTCATTAGTCCTAACTTCATTTGGCCGAATATTTTCGCCTTAACTTCTTCAGCACAATTATTCTCTAGCCAAACAGGATTTTGCATTCTTATAAAAATCTCTAATAATAATTGAGTCATCATAAACTAGCTATAATTTGATAAATTTTAAATAAAAAATATGGGAAAAAAACAACTCGGCCACAAGTGAATTCTCAGATGGGACTCGAACCCACGGTCTTTGGAAATCCGGTCCAATGCTCTAACCACTGAGCTACCGAGACTTGCGGACCACCGTCGAAATGAGAAATGAGAATTCACTTGTAGCCGATTTGTTTTTTACCAATATTTTTCTATTTAAAATTTATCACAAACATAAAAAAGCATTGAAAAATACAAAAATTTAAAAATCATAAAATATAATTTGATATATTGAACCTGGCCCAGACTCCATACATTTAAAGACACATTTGTCAGTTTTGTAATGCCTGACCAATATTTTATAATAAAACAAATTAATATCATTAAGCCCGACCTGCTGTTGACCGTACAACATTAATTCTAACCCGAGTTCGAAGTGTAAATTAGATACCCTAAGTTGAGATCTAGCAATCTAATCTCTGGATAGTCTATTTGTTTCAATTAAGCTATTTCGAATACTGCCCTTAATGATGTTGTGTTCCCAGAAGTGTTAGCTTAATTGAGCAAGTTTCGGAAAACGCTTAAAATGAAATATTCCTTCGTTCCGTAACGCAGGATGTTGGGAACTATGCCTCAAACATCAATCAGGAGTGGGGATTAGGGAATTTCTCGTGATGATTTTTGTGCCTTGATTTTTTTTTATTTTTTATTTATACCCAAAATAGAGTTGCAGCAATAATCTACATAGGTACTGTGATCGTATATGTCTCCGCACTACAAGAAGGCCGCTACACCGCCGTTGCTGGCTGGTTTTGTTTATAATAAAATTAAGAATGGGAGGCCCGTCGTGCGTAGATGTGGACGGTTGCCTTGTCAAATAAAATATTGATAAAATTGTAAAAATACTAAATTGATTCAATATAAAAACAATACCGAGTTAAACATCATTTTAAGCACGCCCCCGTTATAGTATAGATACATAAAATGAATTGCTATGCGTTAGTCTCAACATGGTTTAACATGGTTTTGAAATGTTTGTCGTAGTCCAGGAAAGGTTAGATAATAAGGAAAAATTGCGAGGAATATAGTGAACAAAACTATTTCCTGTTCCCATAAAAACTGTTTCTACTTACTTACCTGTCAAACATAGTGTCACTCGAGTGACATTGGATGTCACATATTTGTCAAGGTGATACGAAGTACACCGGGGTCTTAAAGTCATAATAAAAAAAATAAGTAGAAATATTTTCCTTATTCATCTCTAAAGGGTTTCTGAACGAGCCTTACTTAAGCATATAGGAGTCATATCGGAGTAATGTAAGTTTATATATAAGAAATGTATGGTATGAAATTTGGTCTATAATTTATTGTTAAAATAATAGCACATAGTTATATTTAAAAAAAACAAAAATAATAAAGAGATCAAGAAGTCCATCCTACAGGTACTTAAGTTTTCAAAAAGACAGCTACATATTGATCCAAAAAAAAATATTAAATACTGGGTATAATCGATCCAGGCCCTACGTCTAGTTTTTTCACCCAGTTACCAAATTTACAAAACTGACAGTGACATGAACTGAAATGCGTTCGAAACAAAATTAGACCTACAACCGCTTCATATAGGGTTTATATTTGCAAAATGATAAACAGACCTTCTTCATCTTTTATTCGGCAATGCGAAGAGTCAAAAAATAAGGATTATGAAAATATCTAAGTAGAATGTATGGGGGATTACTGTCGGCACGAGCAACACTCGACAATGTGTCGCTTTATTTATAGATAGCTAATACGACTGTGTTGCAGACGATAAGTTAAAGTTTTATACCTTAAAAAAATGTAAGTGAATTAATTTCAAAACAAATATAGAAAGAAAAAAAGAAGAATGCAAGAAAAATCTTTTATTAACACACGGATAAAAAAAATGAAAACATAATAGAACAAGAAAAATAAAAATAAATATTAAAATCTTACTATTATACATGAAGGCATTACATACTAGAAAATAAGATAAAGATAAGGCGAAAAAAAAAAATACTTTTACCATCAAGTTGTATTAACACTAGAGTACACGCGCGCCCCTTTTTTTACATAAGGGCTCACGCGCTCTGCTATAGTAGATCAGTTTATATTTATTATAAAATATTATAACTTGGACTTCTATTCAAATTAATGGTGTTTCTCGTAGCATTATTTTTGTTTTAGTATTGTGATTATCATATCTCATTAATAAGTGAACAATCTTGAAATAAGTCTTATTAGCCCAAATCTGGCATTTTTAGGGTTTCGTAGCCTAAAGGCAAAAAACGAAACCCTTATAGATTCGGCCAAACCGATGTATGTCACACCCTTTTTATTCCAAAACTATGAGGATTACACAGTTGAAACTTGGTAGGTAGATGTATTCTGTAACCCGTTTTACGGTTTTTACACAAAAATAAAAAAATATATGAATTAAGGGGGGGCTACATACTTACATGGAACTGACACTGAAATTTTTTTTTCATCAAACCTATACGTATGGGGTATCTATAGATAGGTCTTTAAAAATTGCATTGAAGTTTCTAAAACGATTTTTTCTCAAAGTCAACCGTTTGAAAGATGTACACTTCCAAAGTGGTAAAATATGTCCCCCCCCCCCCCTCTAACCTTTGAAATAAGAGAGTAAAAAATTAAAAAAATATATATATGCTGTAGATTTTAATAAAAACTTTCAACGAAAATTGGTTTGAACGAAATATGGTTGTCAGTTTTAGAAATATAGCATTTTTCCCGAAAGGGATTTAAAAAAAAAAATTTTTTTGTCAAACCTATACTTGAGGCGTATCTATACGATAGGTCTTTCAAAATTACATTGAAGTTTCTATTACAGTTTTTTCTTAAAATCAACCGTTTGAAAGATATACACTTCCAAAGTGGTAAGATGTCACAGCCACTTTATTCCAAAACTATAAGGATCACACAGTTGAAACTTGGTCGGTAGATGTATGCTGTAAACCGCTATACGGTTTTTACTCTAAAATAAAAAAAAAATTGAATGGGGTATCCCCATACATGGAACTGTTACTGAATTATTTTTTTTCATCAAACCAATACGTGTGGGATATCATTAGATAGATCTTTAAAAATTACATTGATGCTTCAAAAACAGTTTTTTCTCAAAGTCAACCGTTTGAAAGTTATACACTTCCAAAGTGGAAAAATGTGTGTCCCCCCCCTCTAACTTTTAAAATAAGTAAGTGAAAAATAAAAAAAAATATATATGATGTAGATCTTTATAAAAACTTTTAATGAAATTTGGTTTGAACGAAACTTATTAAGTAGTTTCAGAGCTATAGCACATTTTCCAAAACCGCAAATATAACTTTGTCATTCATACAAACACTATGAAAAACCAAACTTATTTTTGCGAACGAAAAATTATTTTGGCAGTAATAATAATAGAAACTTTATTGCACACGATACAAACACAAACACATACAGAGAAAATGTCAAAAAAGAGGAACACACAATAGGCGGCCTTATAGTTACGTAGCAGTCTCTTCCAGTCAACCTTGGGTGAGAGGCGAAACCCTTCATGTGCGAAATCGACTTGCCCTTGGCCAATTTTTATATTAAATAATATATAATTGCGACATCAACATTAATAAAGAAGTGAAAATTTATTCATTCAAGTATATTCCTTTGAATTCATAATATTAGGACTATTATGCAGCTTAGTAATGAAATCTAGGCAGAGTTTTAGTGTTTTATTACAGCGACAGGTACAGTTAACAGAACCTACGGCTTAACATTTGCACTACGAAAACCACCGCTATTACGAGCGACGTAAGGGCGTTCTCAAGGTCAAAGTGTAAAGCCGTAGCTGCTGTTGACTGTACAATCTGCAAAAGGGCGTATTGATAATTATTTGTCGCACTATTTCATAGATTAGACTTACCTGTCCCCATATCGTGATAATCTATAAAGTTACGAATAATTTTATGACCGTGCACGCGCGTGCACTTTAGTGTTAACTAAGTTTTGTTTTATCAAAATAGTTTTTAAAACTACTTAACATAAGTTTAACTCAAATTCCTTAAACATTTAAATTTTGTATTTTCTTTTTCTTAAATAGTTATGGAAAAAATTACTACTCATTTCTTAAAAAAAAAAAACTTTTCTTTCTTGTCTAAAACAACTTATTGCCTTGAGAGACCCTCCTACATGATCAAAAATTTAAATATTACTGATTTTATTAGTTTAGGATTAACCATTTATTTTTGTTTGTAAAATAATAAAAAAATGGGGTATTATGCCATTATTGCAGATGGGTTTTCAATCGCATTCTTCATACTAAACTTTATGAAGACGCGCCCGTTTTATTATTCATGTACCCTTGTTGTGACACACGGGTATGGAAAGAGTGTGGTATTATTCTAGACTGATACAGTTAAGTAACTAGAATCAAAACATCAAAAACCATCAACATTGAAAACCACAGCACACAGGAATGCATTTATTAAAATTTTGTTACTTACTCTCCCCACACTTTTTTTAGAGAACTCACCAAATCTGTAATTATTTTGTACGTTTACACTTAAGTCATCTCTTAATTAGTCCAATTTATTAGATTGCTGTGAACGAAATTACAGTAAAGTTATATTTTTAATTAATTTAGAACACGATTCTGAGAATTCCGCCGTTTTGAAGAAAGTCTGAAATAAGACAGTATCCGCAACATCTATATAACAGAGTGAGCTTTGAGATTAAGTTGGCACGTGCTGCAAAAGCTCCCAGTAACTTTGATTTATTTGTTTTTTCTTATTGTGAAACACTAATGTTTAGTTAGAAACTTAACATTTTGTTCTAGTTATCAGATAAAAAGAGGAGAAAGTAAAGTAGGTTAGCAAATAAAATAGAAACTTTAAGCTTTTTTGCTGAAAAATGCCGTAAAATATATACTTTTGTATTTTGTTATAGCTTAGATTATAACTTATCATAAATCATTTAGTTATTAAGTATACTGGAAAACACACGTACTGGTTTGCATATAAGAAATTGTAAAAAAAGCATGGAAAGGCTTTCTTAATTTCCACGGGGAGGAACCTCCTCCTTTTCTGAAGTTGGTTAAAAGTATTTTTCTATGGGAAAAAGTATAGGTGTTTTCGAAATACGCCTATACATTATAAGTTCTGTCGACGAATCATTCGGCGGTGAAAGATACTATTGGCGAATCGTTCGTAGACGAAAGGTTCTGTAGGTGAAAAAACATTGTCGGTGATTCATTATGCGGAGAATACCTTAAAGCCAACCAATGTCAAATGTGGCTCTGGATATGGCTATGAGAGTGATATTAAAGATTGAGTGATGTTAAAGACTGATTGATGAAAAAACCCTTATGGTGAGAGTCAGCCTGTCTGTCACAAATGGTGTAGCGACGAGGGATTTGCAAGTAATGTTGAAAAACTCGAAATGAAAAGTATTATTTTAAACATATGAAAAAAACGCTTAATTAATTTGAAAATGCAATGTTACAAAATGTGAGCGAACAAAGTAGTGTGGTGGCAAAACATTGGTGAATTTGGAACATAGACAAATGACACGCAGTATAAAAATATGAAATGCCAAGAGGATGTAATCATTATGTATAGAGTAAAAATACTACTCATGCTATCAACTTGAAATTTGGAATAGTTTTAGATGACGTTTGCCCAACTATTTTGCAAATAAGAGAGAAATAAAAAAATATATATAATTTTTTGTAACAGGGACTGGAAGGGACTCATAAAAATTCACAGTCGGGCTACTTGGGCATGTGAGGTATGATATGAAAGAGCGCTGCTCGCACATTTTTTAGATTTTTTTTTCTTTTTTTTTGCCTTATAGTTTTCGACTTTTAATGAAAATTGAAAAAAATAATACCGTTCCCTCCTCGTTATCTCCGAAGTTTACATAGAGAATAATCTGAAATTATTCTATGTGATAGAAGCTTATGTAAAAAATACAGGAAAATAAAACGATGTCTCAAAATTATAGCTACGATGGGGCTGGCATGTAACTCTGCACAAAAGCTCCTAAATACAATAAAGATAAAAAAAATAGCATACTTTTTCAGAAATCTTAAAATAAGAGTTTTCATACTTATTGGCTTTTGGTTTGGTTTTTCGATGTATGGGGACAATATATGATGATACGGAACCGGGACGGAACGAGCCCGATTGGCTCTTGACCGGTTTTTTATTAGTCTCAAACTGTACTTTTAATGCTCTGCGTAATGGTATGGTATATTAAGACTGCGCCGACCCTAATGACATTATGAGTTTTTACATTTAAATTATTAGAGAAAATAATCTTTTAAACGCCAACACAGGTTTTTGAAGATTTTGTGCAGCTTTAGATGAATTCAATATAAAAACTGTGCGCTATTTAAAAATTTGGCCTCACAAACAGTGTAGACACATTATCTGTAGTAGTAACTATGTAAACTTTAACTGTGTAAATAAACTATTTTCATTAATATCCAGTTAAACGTAACTGTGCTTTTTCCCTAAAAAGGTCTTAAGTCGCTTCGCTCAAAGATTTAGATTTATTTATACGAATAACAGGGATTTATTTATACGAATATCAGTTTGGGACTTCAAAAGTGATATTTCAGTCCCAATTCATCCAACATTGCTAACTATTCGGTGTGGCTGGGTTATTTGGGTCTGTTATCTAACTATGCAGATTTCGTGATAGACTTATACGGTCCGATTTAAAGCAAATAGTTCTTGAGCTTAGCTTAAATTGGATTAGATATTTGCTTAGAGACGTTTGAGAACTTTATAAGTCTGGTATGTGCATAACAATTTTGATAGAATAGTCGAGGACAGAGAGAAAGTGAAACTCTTGAAACTCATTCGTAGTTCTGGAGTTAAGGGATCAAACAATATATTGAAATAATTGCAATAAAAAAAACAAACGCGAAAACAAAAAATAACTTCCGCTTTATTGTAATAATATCTAGAGAACAACCGCCTCTGTGGTCTAGTGGTACAATCACCGGTATCAGACCCAGGGGTCCCGGGTTCGACTTACAGCGGGGGTACATATTGTATTCGGTTTAGTTGGTGGTAGGACTTGTTGTAAGTCCACCTGGCTAGCTACCACCATCTTATCTAAGTCTGACGATATAACAACAACGTTTTCAGTATTGTGTTCCGGCAATTCGAGATAAGAAAGCCAGTTCCTCAGCGGCTGAGGATTCCGGGAGAGGCTCGCTTCCATCTTAACTATCAACTAGGGCGGTTACAACCCGATACTCGGGTTCGTCGATCGACGAAAAATTCCAAATTATGCGAAAATCTTTAATTGCAGTTTGTGATCATCACGTTTAACATTTTGTATATTTTATAGTTTTCGGAACAAATAGACTCGAGTACCTTTAATTTGATACCTTACTCGGCCGCGTACTACGCGCCAAAGTCCCTATCGAGTCGTCATAAATTTTGCGAACCTGAATTAAGTATATAGATACTTAACATCAGGTATGATGATCTCCCCGTCGTTCATGAAAAACAAAAATTATACGGAATTTTCGTAATTACGAAATAGATGCGAATTTATGCGAACATTTTGATTCATCAGTCATTTTTTATGTCCCTACTGCTAGGGCACTGGCCTTCCTTATGGATGGAGAAAGAGACTGGGTCATGACCCACCACGCGGGCCCAATGCGGATTGGTGGGTTTTGACGACTGCAAATGTAGCCGGTACCAACGGCTTAACGTGCCTTCCGAAGCACGGAGGAGCTCGAGATAGTAAATTTTTGTTAAAGTTGCTTAAGGCGATATTCGAAAAAAATATGCTGAAGCGAAATAGCAATGAGAAAAAGACGCGCACGGGAGCGAGACCGATTTTGCAGATTAGGCAAAAAAACACACTCACTTCGTATTAAAAAAAACTAGAGCGATTTAAAAAAAATGCTTCCATACGATCCAAAATATTATTGATGTCCACTTATTTCCACAGCCAATTTCCAACAACCAACCATGTAACCCCATTAAAGAATATTAATAAATATTTCGTATTTTTAGAGGTGTAGAGGCAAAATCATAAAACCATGTTTTTGAAACTATACGAATCTAGATAAAGGTATAAAGAAATATATATGTTATTACCAGATTTGTAACAACTGTAACCATGCTACAGTTTTATATCAAAAAGTCCATACTTTTTGCGAGTAGCGCCTTAACCTCAACGATCGCAGGCTGAGCGCGCGCACCACTGCACGACGGGCTCCTCAAATTTTGATATAAATGCGTTAAATACGAATAAAGACATTGTAAGTATTTTAAACAGTGACTGCGGATGATTTTTATATTTTATATACACTTTGTTTAAAATTAATAATAAACAAACGAAACCTTTTGAAGTGGCCTATGTAAAAAAACGCAGGTTAACTGGAGTCAAGTCTAGCCAACAGCGTGTACGCACAACAGTTTTTCTGTTAGTTGAAGTACAATGGAATGTCGTCGTAACAGACCGAAGATCATGAAGTAGAATGTTGAAATGGCAACCATGTTAGGATTTAATTAATGTTAATATATTGTTTCTTCCAAAAAATAAACCCTTTTTGTTATTATGATTGATAGGAACTTAAATAAATGCGAAACAGTTGCGAAATTTCTCTAACTTGAAAAAAATTAAAGCGCATGTTTGTTATTTGCAAAAATTCCGCGCCTCTAATAATATCTGTAGAAATAGCCGCATGTCACTATGCTCGCTTTTTTTAAATACATTTTACAGAATGAATTTCGAATATCAGCCCTATCGTTTTGTTAATAAGGTTCAACGCTTGCTTGACCCAAAAGGGTCGATGAATGCAGTCTGTTCCCCAATTTAATCACAATAAACAAAACAGCCATGTCAGTGGGGCAATTAATATTTCGTTATACTGCCGCAGGTCGCACTTGGTGCATTCATTGTTTTTGCATATAGCAAGATGAAATACGCGATCGGCCATTTTAATTTCCCCAAAATGCTCTGTTATCAGCCTTCCTTAGGTCTAGTTTACATGTTACGAGCTTGGACGAATTAATTTTGCGAGCTAATGTCTATACAGTAGACAGTTACTCTGATTGTCTACTCGTTCTGTATGCTGGGTGCGAGTTTTATCTACTAACGGTCGATAATGGCACGTTAGGTTTTTGTATGACGTTGGCGTAGTCCGTGGCGTAATCCGCTAGATGGCGGCCGCTAATTACATGCAAAAATCGTCGCGTTCACGATCGACTGTGCACTAAGCACTCTGTAGTCGCCGGCTCTTTCAACCTTAATCATAGGGATTTATCATTTATGCGCTCGTGGCCGCGCTTGACAGACTGATCGTAATCGATCACGTTTGTTAAGCAACGTTCGATCCGGTCAGGTGTCGGATGGGTGACCGTAAAGTGGCATTACAACTGAGCGTTTCCGTGCTTCGGAAGGTACGTTAAACCGTAGGTCCCGGCTGTTGTCGTCTGATAACTGTTGTTAAGTCAATTCAGAGGGCTTTTAGGCGGCTTGATAAACTCCGACACCAGAGATGGCCACTTAATCCTCATACGATAAGGAGAAATAGATAGGGATTTTATTTGCACCGATTGGGCTATGGGGGTATTTTATTTGTTATCTGCTATGGAAAATATAAATCAGTTTTACTGCGTAGGTACAGAGCTAATTTGAGATTGTAGTTTCCAATTTAATATTTGGTTCAGAAGCATACTAAGCTATTAAAACTTTGTTTTTATTGTATATGTATTATATGTATTTTATTGTATATCTATTTATATATTAGATGATATGTTATTTTCTTTTAATTTGTTTGTTGCGCACCAACTACCCTCATCCCTTCTACCAGTTTATGTGTCATATGGGTTGCCTGGAAGAAATCGCTGCTAAGCGATAAGGCCGCCCTTTGTACAACAAATATTGTTTATTGTTTTTTCTTTTATACATGTATTTTCTGTCTGTGTGTGTGCAAATAAAGTGATATAAACAATGATTTCAAAAGGAAGGATGCGCCCATCGGAACATTTGACATAAAACTGTCTCATACCAGTAAAATCAGAGCCATCTGTGAGCAACTCTCTCGAACTTTTCGCGTCGCATAGGTGTATTCGAGGTGGGCAAAAAAGATTATAGAAGTGAACGATTTCGTTCAATTGGAGCTATCTTATCTATCACTCATCTAGTTTATTTGGGGAGCTAATACTATTTTTAAATGTTTTAATATTGTTTAACTAATTCAAAATAAAAACGTATGTTTCAAATTAAAATTATCTTTTTTCCTCGATCTGACAACACTGCAATTATTTTGTGGGCACTCAGTATCATTTATTTACGTACTTATTATATAACATTTCTTTTATATATATATATATATTTATTACATTTAATTTCATTTACACAATACAAGTATTCACACTGCACACAAAACTCATCCGGCATTTCGTGCTACCTGATTGCCGTCCGTAGCAACGGACTCGCGCTCTCGTCGATCGGCCTATTGTTCTAACATTCTTTCGAGAACCGGTCGGCGCACGCGCAGCCTGCGTGTCGCCCCGCGCGCCAGTCAGGATCATAACCCGACGCAAACCGCACGCCGCTTTTGCCTCCGTCGCGACTTTGTCGAGTGTCTACCGCCATAAGGACGTTTATGCTTACTGTATTGATTTAATATAAACTTTTCACTCTCTCCGCTGTCTCTTCTACTTTTCTATAAACTGTGCTTTGTGCTTGTCAACTGTTTCTCCTTCTGTGTTTTGTGCTTTGTGCTATTTGTGTGCTTGTGCTTGGAACATTATACCATCACACGTAAGTCGGACTTTAATTTCTAAACCGAACATACAAACCCCAAACTGGTGACCCCGATCGAACACTATAAGATCAGAACAAGTGCAAAAATGAGCGACAGCAGTGACTCTGCAAAAACTACTACCTCTACAACCGCCCAACGTCCCGGCCGGCGTCATCGCGAAGAGCGCGTTTCCACTCCACCATCCGACATTTGCCGCGTCGGAATACGAGTCCCGCCGTTTTGGCCTGAGGAACCTGAGATATGGTTTGCGCAGGTTGAAGGTCAATTCGCCATATCCGGTATCACATCAGACGCCACGAAGTTCAACTATGTGATCGGCCATTTGGATCCGCAGTTTTCTAAGGAGGTCAAAGACATCATTGTGGCCCCACCGCTCGAAAACAGATATGAAAAGCTTAAGTTCGAGCTCATTAAGCGATTGACTGCTTCAAGGGAGAAGAAAGTGCAGCAACTTCTCATGCATGAGGAGTTAGGTGACAGGAAGCCATCACAGTTCCTGAGGCATCTACAAAGTTTGGCCGGCTCAGAAGTGCCAGAGGATTTTATACGCACTTTATGGTGCAGCCGCCTTCCTAGCAACATTCAGGCACTGATAGCATCACAGCCCACTACGTCCTTAGAAGCGCTAGCGGACTTAGCCGACAGAGTACAAGACATCGTGTCACCTATGCGTCAAGTAGCTGCCGCAACCGCACCAGCAGCATCATCGTCGAGCACTATGGAGACCATGGCACTGGAGATAGCCGAGCTGAAACAAGCTGTCAAAAATTTGACACTCCAGCTTGATAGAGGTGACAGAGAGTCCAGACCACGGCACCGCTCCAGGGACCACCAAAGAAGCCGTTCATCTTCACGATCCAGCTCCAACTACCGCAGATTCCCGATATGCTGGTACCACTACAAATTCGGCTCAAAAGCAACGAAGTGCATCAAGCCCTGTGACCATGCGAAGTCGGGAAATGCTCAAGGCAGTCGATAATGGCGACAAACGACTGCCCGTCTTCCAGTGGTCGCCTTTTCGTCACTGACCGCAAAACCAAAACACAGTTTTTGGTGGACACCGGAAGCGACCTCTGCGTATACCCGCGATCTGCGCTACACGAACGACGCCAGAAGACTACGTACCAATTGTCGGCAGCCAACGGTAGTATCATCGACACATATGGTTTTCTCCAATTAAACTTAGATTTAGGCCTTAGACGTAGCTTTACTTGGAATTTTGTCGTTGCTAACGTAACCAAAGCCATTATTGGAGTTGATTTCCTTAGGCATTATAATTTAATTGTTGATGTTAGTAACCACCGCTTGATCGATAATTTGACCTCACTTTGTACCGTAGCTAATGTTAATAATGCTTTAAATTCGGTTTTATCGGTCAAGGTCCTGACAGGCGATACACGATACCACGCGATCCTTAACGAATTTCCCGAGATCACGCGTCCGTCTGGTACACCACGTGTTACACCACCACATAATACAGTACACCACATTCGCACCACTCCAGGCCCTCCTGTCTTTTGTGCCCCCCGCAGGTTAGCTCCCGATAAGATGAAGATTGCTCGTAACGAGTTCCAGCTGATGTTGGATAGCGGCACCGCGCGTCCTTCAGAAAGTCCGTGGGCATCAGCGCTGCACCTAGCACCCAAAAAGGACAACAGCTGGCGACCCTGCGGCGATTACCGTGCTTTAAACGCACGTACCATACCCGACAGGTACCCAATCCGACATATTCACGACTTCGCTCACAGCATCTCAGGCTGCAAGGTGTTTTCCACGATAGACCTGGTGAAGGCCTATAATCAGATCCCGGTCTTCGAGGAAGATATCCAGAAGACTGCCATCACGACACCCTTTGGCCTGTTCGAGTTCCCTTACATGACCTTTGGTCTAAGGAACGCAGGCCAAACTTTCCAAAGGTTTGTCGACGAGATGACGAGAGGGCTAGACTTCTGCTACTCTTATCTTGATGACTTCCTCGTCTTTTCCCGGAATCAGGCCCAGCATGAGGATCACCTTCGTCAACTGTTTGAGCGGATGAAAGAGTACGGCATTTTGGTCAACACCTCTAAGTGCGTATTCGGAGCATCTGAAGTCTCTTTTCTGGGATATCAAATCTCACCGGAAGGTACCAAACCTCAGGAGACGAAAGTCCAGGCCATTAAAGAATGTCCACCCCCCAAAAACATACGGGAACTTAGGAGATTTTTGGGGATGGTAAATTTTTATCGGCGATTTTTACCTAACGCCGCGCAGAGTCAAGCACCCCTCAACGCTCTCCTCACCGGTTCAGTCAAGGCTTCGCACCCGGTAAGTATCACGGGGCCAGCACGGGCAGCATTCGAGCAATGCAAGCAGGAGCTCTGCAACGCAGCAATGTTGTCACACCCTGACTGCGACGCCCAACTTGCTCTCGTCACAGATGCCTCTGACATCGCATTAGGAGCAGTTTTACAGCAAATGAAGGAAGACGTCTGGCAACCCTTGGCATTTTTCTCACGCAAGCTAAGCCCAGCACAGCGGAAGTATTCACCTTACGATCGAGAACTTCTCGCCATTTATGAAGGCATAAAATACTTCCGCCATATGCTGGAGGCCAGACACTTCACAGTGTACACTGACCACAAACCGCTTAGCTTCGCGTTCAGTGACCGGAAACGAACTTGCTCACCCCGTCAGTACCGCCATCTCGATTATATATCGCAATTCTCCACAGACATCCGACACATATCCGGTCGCGACAACGTGGTTGCTGATACTCTTTCTCGCATCGAGGAGATCCAACCAGCCATCGACTATGAAGAGTTGGCAAAGTCTCAATCATCGGACTCTGAGCTTGTCAACCTTCTCACCGAACAGACATCACTTCGTCTGAAAAAGATCCCGCTAGAAGGCAACTGCCATATATACTGTGACGTGAGCAAGTCACCCCTCAGACCGTTCGTGACCAAACCATTGCGAAAGCAAGTTTTCGACTGCCTTCATAGCTTAAGTCACCCCGGCCCGAACGCAACTGCTAAATTGGTTGCGGAGCGTTACGTGTGGCCGGGTATTCGCAAAGACTGCCGTGAGTGGGCGCAATGCTGCGTAGATTGCCAGCGCGCCAAGGTGAGTCGCCATGTGTCTGCTCCATTGGGCACATTCGATTTGCCTCGTGCTAGGTTCTCGGTGATCCACATTGACCTAATCGGACCTTTACCACCTTCACAAGGCTACCGCTACTGCCTCACTTGCGTAGATCGCTTCACTCGATGGCCAGAGGTTGTCCCAATAGTCGACATGACGGCGGAAACGGTAGGACGCGCTCTCTTGTCTGGTTGGATTGCGCGTTTCGGATCTCCAACCGACATAGTTACTGGCCGCGGTCGACAATTCGAATCCAATCTGTTTGCATTCTTGGGAAAAATAGCTGGATTCAAACATCGTCGAACCACGGCCTACCATCCTGCATGTAACGGCTTAGTCGAGCGGTTCCACCGACAGCTAAAGGCCGCCATAGTATGCCATGCCGACAACAACTGGACCGAGTCATTGCCATTGGTTCTACTCGGCATCCGCTCAGCGTTCAAAAAAGACTTGCAAACCTCTTCAGCGGAACTACTTTATGGCGAGCCCTTGCGCCTACCGGGAGATTTTTTCCAAAGTGAGGTGCAGACAACTACCGACGTAACAGATTTTACCGCCCGTATCCGATCGTTTGCAGAGAAAGTACAGCCATCTCCAGCTTCACGTCACTGCAGTGACAAAATTTTCATATTCGAGGACCTTAAGACTTCTAGTCATGTATTTCTTAGGGAAGACTTACTAAGACCAGCATTAAGTCCTGCGTATTCTGGTCCCTTCCAGGTTTTAGAAAGATCGGACAAAGTTTTTAAAATTTTAGTAAGGGGTAAATCTGTTTCGGTGTCGATTGACCGCCTTAAGCCGGCATACATTTTCACCAAAGCCGTCCCCAACAGTAATAGTAATAGTCCAGCAAGTGCCAACGAAAACCCTGAACCCGAACCAGAAATCATTAAAACCACCCGTTCGGGCAGGCGTGTCAGATTCCCAGACTATTATCGCCCGTAGTGACGGTCTCTGGAGGGGAGTGATGTGGGCACTCAGTATCATTTATTTACGTACTTATTATATAACATTTCTTTTATATATATATATATTTATTACATTTAATTTCATTTACACAATACAAGTATTCACACTGCACACAAAACTCATCCGGCATTTCGTGCTACCTGATTGCCGTCCGTAGCAACGGACTCGCGCTCTCGTCGATCGGCCTATTGTTCTAACATTCTTTCGAGAACCGGTCGGCGCACGCGCAGCCTGCGTGTCGCCCCGCGCGCCAGTCAGGATCATAACCCGACGCAAACCGCACGCCGCTTTTGCCTCCGTCATAAACTTTTCACTCTCTCCGCTGTCTCTTCTACTTTTCTATAAACTGTGCTTTGTGCTTGTCAACTGTTTCTCCTTCTGTGTTTTGTGCTTTGTGCTATTTGTGTGCTTGTGCTTGGAACATTATACCATCACACGTAAGTCGGACTTTAATTTCTAAACCGAACATACAAACCCCAAAATTTTATATAGAAATAAACGAAAAATATTTTTATTTAAAAATAATATTATCATCTTATAGAAGGACTATTGAGTAACTTCTCAATATTTTCCAAAAAACTTTGATGCAATATTAGACATAGGTAATAACACCGTAAACCGTGCAATTGTCTCGCTTCCATACGCGGTGTTCGTAACCTACCTTTATTTTCGATTAACTATCGTTCTTTGAGTTAATTAACTATGGAACTAAAGGCCCAGCTTTCCATAGAAAGACTTCACTAAAATGCAGCTGATACAAAGTGAAAGAAAAAAAAAACTGTATGAGTTGAAAAAATCCTCTAAGTCACAATATGTTTAAAATAGCATCACAAAACATACTTTAAGTTTTACTCTATTGGCTCTTTGGCTATGAAAATATTTCCATAGAAACTAGCGCCTTTGGTAGAACGGTGGGAGCAACTGAAAAAAAGTAACTCTTTGTCGCTATGAAGGTACTATTTCTATAAAAACCGGCACCTGGTAATCGGTGATAGCGACTGAGTTTTCATAGTTTCGTTACATTTTGGCCTTACTTCATTGGTTTTAGTTCCTTTGACAATGACAGCCTACAAGTGTTTCCACTGTCGTTATGTCAAGAATACGTTCGTTTCATAGTTCGTTTCATGACGACCGGTACGTATGTATACCGGTTTCAAGGTGTCGCCTACCTGTGAGGACCTGAGTTCGAATCCCGGTAGGGACAAATGTTTGTATGATGAATACGAGCATCTGTACCTGAGTCATGGACGTTTATATATATATTTCTAATTCATAAATACTTATATATATATATATAATTACATGTATTTATATCCGATACCTTAGTATCCCATAATATAACACAAGCCTTACAGTACCTACTATGGGGTAATAGGTAAATAGGTGAGAGTTTAAGATATAAAAGTATATATTTATATTAAAAAAATATATAAAAAATTGGCTAGATTTAAAATTTTAATAATTACGTGAGGACATTCGGATTTTTAAGCTTCGCCAATTAATCTCATTATGCCAGCTGCTTATCTAGGGAATTTTGAACCGTCTCCTTTCATACTAGACTAATGATTCATTCATTCAGTTTTTATGAATCGTTCATAATAATGTCCCATCTCTAGTGCTGTGATCTTCTGCCATTAACCCGGCAAGTGGTCGCACGGATTACATATTTGCTCATTCCGGTAGAATAACAGAACAATATCACATTTTTTGCATTACCTACTGCTCAATATAAGGGAAAAGGGATTAAGTTCTTGAAATTGTTTCATCTACAATAGCTTCAAATCCTATCAATCGAAAACATTGTATAGTGCTAATCTGAAGATGTTTATTCCTCGAAGTCAACTTATACTTATGGAAATAATGTGCGTGACCCCTTATATACTTCTTCAAATTAATGCGTTATTTACACGAGTGACTGGACTTAGTTTTTCAGAATTAAGGACCCAGCAAATGGGTACGTGTAGACAAGATTGGGCAGTAGTCTCAGCTGGACAGCACGTCAGTGCTGTTGCGCCTGTCCTGTCTCGATAGGAGCTATCAAATATTGCATTCTCTCAGTCGCCGCATTATACGTTTAAATAATATTTTCTTGAAACGGCGGGTCCCGTTATTCAAACTTTTATACTTTTTGAATTCAGTACATCGATATTTGAACTTCGTACTTTAGTATGACGGTCAATATTATGACATAATTATCCTCCGGTAAAATAACATATTTTTTCTTTTATCATATATATTTTGCAGACACCTGTATTCCTCGCGACGACATCGCGACCAATCAGGTAATTTTAGTACGCGACGACCACTCTAGGGTTAAGACTGTCTTCGAACAATTCTTGTAACAGTTAATATCGTTTAAATAAAATTGTTAGTCATGCAACAAAAATCATGTAAAGCTATTTACGGATGATACGATATTCTATGGATCTTGTTAACTATTGGGTCATAATTTTTGAACCATTTTACTACACAAATTCGGCATTTTTATGAAATGACAGCTAACGTCTTTCAACTTCAGTCTCCTGTAGACAACTGCATCGCCGTTGGCCCTAAACTGATATTTTAGGGCCAACGATTTGGCACGCTTTTTAGCACCGTTGGCCGGGTCCTTACGCTAGTAATATATAAGTCAAAGGATATAAATAAATAAAATAAATAAAAATCCAAATTTAATAAAACCAAAATATACTCGTAATAATCTTTATGGAAAACGTTCATTAGAATATAAAGTCCCAGATCTGATAAATAATTTACCACCTCACTTAAAAACTAAAAAAAAACTGAATTAAAAACACTTTTCAAATTTTAAAGCTTAAAATAATCCATTTATATCATACTAGCAGATCCTCGCGCATGGTGCCCGTCCCCGTGGGAATATCGGGATAAAATATAGCCTATGTAACTTGGGAGAAATGTAGCTTTCTAATGGTCTAAGAATTTTCTAAACAAACAAACTCTTCAGCTTTATAATATTAGTACAGATATAGTAATAGTAAAGATTCTGAAACCTCGACACTATTAACCCACTCTATTCCGTAAAACAACATTTAATCCTAAAAATAAAATCACCCATGTCACCAAGACTATACATCTAGCCATTGACGAGTGACGTCACCCATCCGGGTGAGGCTTGCTGGTGCGGTACACGACCGACGCATGAACAGTGCTATTGCTATTATGTTACTTGTATTTTGATTAAGTATAGTTTGTTCACTAATTATTCTTTCTTAAGATCTAGAATAAGAGGACTCCAGAAGCTCTATTTTTGATTCACTCGTCTCGAGGATTCTACTCATTCGAGAAATTTGGTATTCATAGTTGCAAAAAATCTCCTCCACTCTAATTTTTCCTCACTAGAGTGTAATAATTAGAACTTTTTGCTAGAGTCGAGGAGACAACTGTCAAACTTTGCGACAGACTGTGCGTTTCAGAAAACTCGAGAATATTTACGCCATTTTTTCTATTTGTTAACTTTTAAGTGACCATAGCCAAACAATATAAAATTTATGGTGAAATCTATACCCATCTTCTCCATTCGAAATGTTTCCATAATTTTAAAAACCCCCGACTTAATTATCCGTCCGGGGCTACCATTAAATGAACTATAGTTTTGTAGTTTTATAGTGACGTGTATGGAGATATTTTATTGTAATACTTATTTATATTTGTTGAACTTTAAAATAGTGAGGGCAGCCTCCGACGTATAATTAAGTTGGGGGTTTTTAATTATTTAACCTTTTTCATTTACGTTTTAACAGCAGTGGGTTTTTTCAAAAATTAAAATTTTGGCTTTATTTAAAAAAAAATAGTGAGCATGGTATTATGTACTCTGCACTAATAAACGCCATTACTGAAAACCACATCAAATTCAGACTAGTTGTTTTGGTTTTGCACAATCAAATGTTTACTGCAGCGCCCCCTGGTGAGTTGTCACCATAACACCTATCTTAGAACATAGCACTAATCAAACCCGATCCCATCACTGAAAACCGCATGAAAATCTGACAAGTAGTCTTGGAGATAAATGGCAACATTGGTTTGCACAAACAAACAAACAAACATCCTCTCACCCCAAACGCATAAAACCATATCCGTACCGTCTCGTCGTGGGTAAAAATGGTAGTGTGCGCTAGACATAACACGGAGTGACTACGTACTCTTTGTCTCCTCCAGGTCCTTACGTTACTCTCCCGAAATCCTCAATCACTGAGGAACTGGCTATCTTATCACTAACTGTCTGCACACAACAATGCTGAAAACATTGTTGTTATGGCGTCAGACTTAGATAAGATGGTGGTAGCCAGCCAGGCGGACTTAGAACAAGTCCTACCACCAACCAAACCCAATTTCAATATTACCCGTCTTAAGTAAAATATTTGAAAAAATAATACTCGAAAAGTTATTAACGCACTTTAATATGAATCATCTCTTGCATAATAAACAATTTGGTTTTACAAAGGGTCGGTCTACAACTGATGCTGGGGTCGCGCTATTAAAACACGTCTTTAAGGCCTGGGAGGAGTCGCAGAATGCTCTAGGCATTTTTTGCGACTTATCCAAAGCTTTCGATTGCGTAGATCATCAGACGCTGCTGTTGAAGCTTAACCACTACGGTGTAAAGGACAATGCTGAGAAGTTGTTACTGTCGTATCGTACTCAGTTCGAGGACACTAACCGTTGATATTAATGGCGTAAAATCGTCCGGCTGTCTTGTAAAGATGGGCGTGCCTCAAGGCTCTATCTTAGGTCCGTTCCTATTTTTAATTTACTTAAATGATTTACCATTCTTCGCAGATAAATTTTGTGAGATTGTCTTGTTTGCGGATGATACTTCCCTTATTTTTAACATTGACAGAAGTCAAACTCATTATGACGATGTAAACATGGCACTCTCTCAAATTCTTACTTGGTTTGATGCAAATAACTTACAACTTAATGCAAGGAAAACCAAATGTATCCAATTTTCTTTGCCTAATGTAAAAGTCCTGCCAATAGATGTTGAAATTAAAAAAGAAAAATTAGATTTAGTCGATTCAACTGTTTTCTTGGGTGTAACTCTAGACACTAAACTCCAATGGGCTCCACATATCGCATCATTAGCTGGTAGACTTGGCTCGGTTGCATATGCTATTAGAAAAATTAGACAGTTAACAGATGTTGAAACTGCTAGGATTGTATATTTTAGTTATTTCCATAGCATCATGTCTTATGGTATTCTTTTGTGGGGGACAGCAGCTGATATAAACACTATATTCATTTTACAAAAACGAGCAATAAGAGCCATTTATCAGCTAGGGTCTAAAACATCTCTTAGGGATAAGTTCAAAGAGATAGGTATATTAACAGCTGCATGTCAATTTATTTTGAACTGTATAATTTTTGTTCGTCGCAATCTATCAGAATATACCAAACATAGTGATGTGCACAATCTTAATACGAGAAATAAAAATAAACTTGTAATGCCTCGATACAGGCTAAAAAAGGTTCAAGGATCTTTCTTGGGTCTAGGTGTAAATTTTTTCAATAAAATTCCACAATGTATTTTGGATTTGCCTTTTGAAAAGTTTAAGATTCATGTAAAAGATTGTCTACTAAAGAAAGGATATTATACTATAAAGGATTATTTGAATGACAAAACAGCTTGGTCATAAATGTTTTGTTTTATTTTTTCGAAGTTGTAGCCGTGTCATTAATTTGTTTAGTATAGTATTAGATTAAACTTTTAACGCAGGTAGCTTGAGTATGTCATGCTCTCTTTAAACATTTCTACGGTGGTGTCGTGTGAGGCGGGTCGCTACGTTCCCTAAAATATGGTTGAGCGAAGCGATGGCTGGTTCACGCGTCATGCTCGTGAACGGGTGCTGCCAGTGGGATGGGTCTGCTCTTGTCTGATTGTGTTAAAATGTGTTGAGATATTTATATATTTGTTTCAATTTTATAAATTCTATGTTATTTGTGATGTTTTGAATTGAGAACGTGGCACTGCTTGATCAGAATAAATAAAAATAAGTAATGTTCTCCAATTATTGTAATTAAGTATATGAAAGCCATTATTATTTTTTTAATTTACTTTAAATACGCTTTATGATTATGACCCAGCTGATGTGTCTTCCAGTAACATTGTAAGTTGCGTCTTATATTAATTCACTTTTATCTTACTTTTTTTTGTTTTTGCCATTGTATTTTTTATATTTATACACTTTAACATAAGTACCTGAAGTACGTCATGCTCACTCAAACGTTTCTTCGGCGGTGTCGTGTGAGGCGGGTCGTTACGTTCCCTAAAATATGGTTGAGCGAAGCGATGGCTGGTTCATGCCCATCGAACCCGGGACCCCTGGGTCTGATACCAGTGGTTGTACCACTAGACCACAGATGCGGTTTTTAGCTTTTACTTGACCTATTTGGTTGCGTTTCTAACAAAGCATTACTTTTTTGTTAATAAAGTTCTGCCACGAATAGTTTAACGTTTCTAAGAAAGAATGTGAAAGTTTCCTTAGTTTTGTTTTTAACGTCCTTATTATTAACTGAGAAAAATCTTAACTGAAATTAAGATGTCACAATATAAACAGATATTGCTCGTTAAATAATATTTGTAAAACTTAAAATGCATTGCACCATCTTCTTTTAACGGTAACTACATTACTTTAAAGGTAGGAAAATGAAAAGGATATAACAGCTTTGACAATCATAAATTTTAACATGTTACAGTTATTTGGTGCCTTGAGTGTATATTACAATTGTATTTTCAATTTTTTTTATAACAATATACATAATACACAGAGTGACATGATATCACTAACCATTTTTAGGAAGAAAACATAATGAACAAGAAAATTCGCTATTATTCGTGATTTCGTGTCAATGGGGTTTTCGAAATTCCTGGTATGTAGACTTGACCGAAATAGGGGTGTCTACGAGTTCCTTTCGCGAAGACGGATAGGATTATGTTCATCCTCCCCGGTAGATATTTTTTTAACGCATCCTGTGTAGAATGAATACATTAGTGTGCCTCTAAAATATTTGTTTGAAATCCGTCGATAAATAACTTACGTCGATAATAAACTTCCCCTCTTTCCCCCTCTATTTTACCCTCAATCAATTTACCCTCAATCAAAAATCACGTTCGCTATTTTTTTTTTTAATAAATCAAGAAACATGTGAGCCAAATTTTATCAAAATTGGTTGAAAAATGCGGCCTGTAGGCGAGAACAGACAGACTGACAGGCAACCAAAGGCATTTTTGGCCAATCTCGATACTGAGACACCTCGCTCACTCGGTCAATAATATACTTACTATAAAGACATATACGCACCAAGTTGTTTCATAAGTAAATCCTTAAGGAATTTGTTGACAGATGGGACATGCCTTTGTTTCAAAGGTGGGTTCATGTTCACACCGTGACAAATACTATGCTCTAATATTAATGTAATATTTGATTGAATTGAATTGAATTTAATTTGGTTTAATTTGGTTAAATTTGGTTAAATTTGGTTAAATTTGGTTAAATTTGGTTAAATTTGGTTAAATTTGGTTAAATTTGGTTAAATTTGGTTAAATTTGGTTAAATTTGGTTAAATTTGGTTAAATTTGGTTAAATTTGGTTAAATTTGGTTTAATTTGGTTTAATTTGGTTTAATTTGGTTTAATTTGGTTTAATTTGGTTTAATTTGGTTTAGTTTGGTTGAATTTGGTTGAATTTGGTTTTATTTGGTTAATTTTGGTTTAATTTGGTTTAATTTGGTTTAATTTGGTTTAATTTGGTTTAATTTGGTTTAATTTGGTTTAATTTGGTTTAATTTGGTTTAATTTGGTTTAATTTGGTTTAATTTGGTTTAATTTGGTTTAATTTGGTTTAATTTGGTTTAATTTGGTTTAATTTGGTTTAATTTGGTTTACTTTGGTTTAATTTGGTTTAGGTTTAATTTGGTTTAATTTGGTTTAATTTGGTTTAATTTGGTTTAATTTGGTTCAATTTGGTTCAATTTGGTTTAATTTGGTTTAATTTGATTTCATATTCTGTTATATTCTACTGATTTGTATTAATTGATGTAATTTATTAGCATTTTTATGGGATTTGCCCGATATAAATAATTTGATTGATAAGTACCAGAAAAAAGCATTGTGCATTCAAAATTTCAATCATTACAGTTGAGACTTGATATAGGTTTCAGCACCTTTCACGGTATTTTTATTGTAAAATTTGTGTCGTTATTCGTAAAAAAACATTGTTAAAATATGAAGAAGTAAAGATGCAAGTCAACAAATAGAATATTCCCATTGTAGGGAACGAGCAAGGGTTAAGAGTAGGTCTAAACTATAAGCTGAAGGTTTGAAAGTATTCTGGCCCCGAAATGCTGAAATTGTTTGTATGACTGTAGTTGCTTCGAAGATAATCTTATATTGTTCTTTCGCTTGATAACCTTAATCTGCCATTTAAATTTTAACTAGCGGCCGCTCGCGGTTTCACCCGCGTGATTCCCGTTCCCGGGTGAATATCGGGATAAAAGTATTATATATTTTAATCCAGGCTATCTACTATCTTCGTGCTAAATTTCATCCAAATCCGTTCAGAAGAACAAACAGACAAACTACTTTCGTATTTATAATATTATTAGTAGGATGACCATTTAATGAAGCTTTCGTTATGGACGGGTCAGGACTCAGGACCAATCACAGGTTCAATGTGGGTTAATAGGTAGGTGCTAATAAAAAAAACCCGTAACCCGACATCGTGTGGCGAAGCTCGGTATAATTTGATCTTTGTCATCAAATGTAATGTCATCTTTGTAATTTGACTTGCAATCGAATCGAAGAGCTAAAAACATAAAAAAATTGAGTATTTTTAAATGTGTCGCTTAACTTCAGATTTGTATAAATCCACTCTACCCTGTTAAGAGATATTTAAAAATAAAGTGTTATTAGTCTCAATTTCATAAATTAAAAGGTAGTCTTATTTATTATGACACCAGCAGGGCTAGAATGGGCTGGGGATAGAACTTTTGTCCATCGGTTATTTCCACTGACAAGGGATATAATTATTTAATCCACCTGCCAAAGCACGGCAACAGGGGGAAAGACAATTATATCATATTTTGACATTAGACGTGGATACTCACCCCGCCTATAGCATGGCGACTAGTGGAAGAGAAAAATTACAGATATTTTGACATAACAAAGGGATAAATTTGTCCTCATCTTTAGATGGTGGGTTTAAGTATATTTCTTGGAAAAAATATAATTAATTGTAATATAAAAATGTCTCGTGCTTACTAGAGCTTAGTGTTGTCGTCGGAAAGGGAAAAACAGTAGTAAAAACACAAAACTAAATAAGTACTTACTTTTTAGCACTCATTATAATATTATGTATGTGTAATAAGATTTTGGTAATAAATTATTATTTGGTTTGAGGTTATATACTCAGAGACATTGACAACAAAACAAAATAAATATCCAGCCAGATGTAATAAAACGAAAAAAGTACTTTGGTTTACGACGATATTCTCGACTATTTTGTAATGTAATAAAAGTTTTCTTATAATGGCAATAATTTCGGGGACAAGCGTTTCCCCTTTTTTGTCCACCGTGAATAGTTTATCCACCCATGTCGCCATGCTCGGAGGGTGGACAAAAATTACAGAGGGGAATAGTATTTTGTCCTCTCCCCGTGGATAAAAGGTCTCCGGCCATGCTAGCCCTGCTGGGGGCCTATGCCTGGGGGGTTTCAATAGTGTTTGAATTCGTACCGCGAATTTCATAAAGTTTCTTTTTCATTCCTGCCCAATGACACAACTATTGAGATATATATATATCTATGGAGATGAAATATTACAAAAAAGAACGTGCCTACCTGCACTTGATGGTACTTTGTAATGACGGACTTGACTAAGCAGCTCCTGAACATTCGCAAGAAAAATATCGACATCCAAATACTCATGATATATTTGAATAATGTAAGTTTCTATAAACAACTATCTCAGATCCATGTACATCTTTATTCAATGTTCCTGCCAACGAACGAACTGAAGTTGTCATATTTTGACACACTTCACACAAAACCTCCGTCAAAAAAATATTTTGTTTTATGAGGTTCGCGGTACGAAGTGACATATAAAAATAATGCGCCGATAATTTTTGACAGAAAACAATATTGCGCTAACAGATGGTGGTAGGCCAGCAGTATAGAACAAAACGATCCTGTTTAGCCATTTCAGTATTTTAACCACTCATTCTTTCAAAAATGTAATACTCGTATAAAGATTGGATTTACCTTCATTTACTATACTGGCATGCAATTTATCTATTATTGAAAAAACTTATAGAATTTCGATTTAATAGATACGGACTTATCTGGAGTAGTTTACGTCGACTGACGGCCATGTTAAACAAACGCAATTATCTGATTGGCTCTTTGAAAAAAAAACTGTCTCATGGATCTATCTGACTAAGGAAAAATATTATGATTTTGACGGCTTATTTCTCAAGAACCATGCCGACTTATACACAACTGATGAAATTGTTTAAAAGGAAAAGTAATGTTTTTCCGTTTTGAAGTTAAGCGACACATATTTTCACTGTGATCAAAGATTTATGATTGGTTAGCGCGGTCGTAGCTTAGCAAGGCGGAGACCTATCTTTTTACTTTTATTTTTTACTTTGCATTTTACAATGCTATTTTCATGTGATAAATATTAAACAAGAAAACATACTAGAAAAAAGCAACCTGTCTCATCCCGTCAGGACGACATGAGACAGGTTTTTTTTTCTAGTATATTTTCTTTTTTAATATTTAGGTTCATTCATATCTACCAGCCTGCGCAGACACGTACTGCCACAGATAAGACATTTTGTGAAAATGCTAGCCGGTGCCGGTCTTTGTCTTTCCGGATAGGTGTGAATATGTTACAGTCAATACACATAACCGCAAGCATTTAACCGCCTCTGTGGTCTAGTGGTACAACCACCGGTATAAGACCCAGGGGTCCCGGGTTCGATTCCCAGCGGGGGTACATATTGTATTCGGTTTGGTTGGTGGTAGGACTTGTTCTAAGTCCGCCTGGCTAGCTACCACCATCTTATCTAAGCCTGACGCCATAACAACAATGTTTTCAGCATTGTTGTGTTCCGGCAGTTCGAGATAAGATAGCCAGTTCCTCAGTGGCTGAGGATTCCGGGAGAGGCTCGCTTCCATCTTTCAGCCTTATCAATACTTAACAACATGTATGATGAAGGCTACTTTGACTGGGAATATTTAATAAAAAAACATACGTATTACGAATCTTTAAATTATTTGACATGTATTGTATCATGTTTAGTTCTAGTTATAATTTCAAGAAAATTAAAAAAATGTTATAAAATAATGTTTCACTTAAGTTAGTATAAGAATAGTCATCATAAAACTCGAACAAATTATAATTATATTTATGATAAATTTTAAATAGAAAAATATTGGAAAAAATTAACTCTGCCTCAAGTGAATTCTCAGATGGAAATCGAACCCACGACCTTTGGAAATCCGGTCCAATGCTTCGTCCAAACCACCGTCAAAATTCTCCAATACTTTTATATTTTTAATACGCTGTAGGCCATCGTTGTCACATCAATGCTAGGAATATCCTTGCATTCGAAAGAAACATCTTTTCAGGTGTTTATTATATTAATGCATATTACAAAAAAAAAAAAAAAAATACAAAATAAAATTATGCTTATCTATGTATGACGAATACCTAGTTTTTGTTAACCATTTTTAACAAAAATAACGTATTTGTCATACATTTGAGAAAAAAACTAACACGATGGATTTGGACCGATAGTCTCAATTTTAAATCAGGCAAAACCACTTCTGACTGATTTTCGCAGTCAAAACTGTTTTCGACTACGGGCATCACATCGGTCAAAACCACTTTTGCCTGATCAGGCAAACCAAGCAAAACCGGTGTCAACCACTTTTGAGTGGTTTCGACTGGTTATGACTTTTGACTGTAACAAATACACCTATATACATGGTATAGAAGAATATATTTTTGGTTGTAATGGCACATGTCTGACACGCTCAATTTCTGTAGATATAAATGAACATACACTCCCAAATTCGAAACGGAAACTATCACAAAAAAATCCAAACAGAGCTATCCGCTATTATCCTCTCACTTACGGCGAATAATGAAGACCTTTTCGGGCCTGGTGATTCAGGGATTTCTCGGCCCGATAATGGAAGATAGCCTTAATCACGCCTCCGGTAGGCCCATCTCCAAGCTTTTTTTCTAACCCTCGTTTGTACTTCTGACTTTGTTTTTGCAGCGGCGACAGAAAGGGCCACCCGCGAAAATGGACGGAGCTATTTTCGACTGGAATAATGATGCTAATTAATTTTACGTGAATACTTTTCTAACATGGATTTAAGTCCTTGCGCCCCCGTAATTTAAATAAGGACTCTTTTGATCTTGCCATGGGTTAGTTCAGTAATTATATAGATGAGACTTTGCGTAGTGACCTCCGTAACTTTTGAGACCTCCGTAAAATAATCCTCCTTAGGGGTTAAACAAGGGGCTTACAATTTTACTTACAGTACTATTACTATTGTAAATTTACTATTGTAAAACAATAAAATAGTAAACTCGTGTTTTATGTGTGTTTTTATTAAATAAACGTTAATAATAATAATAACAATGCCCATAACTATAACGCTGCGGTCAAACTTGCGCCAAGGTAACGTCGTTTAACTATCGTGCCATGACACGATACACGCAAAAAAACTTTTTTATATCTAAGAAAATTTGATTTTATATTTATTAAAATTTTTAAATAGTTACACAAGAGTAACAGAGGTAAGTAAAATAAATGTTCACCGTGTTAGTCGACATTAAGGACGTGCATCCAAAATACACAGATAAAAGTTACAAAGGGTGACTCTGTAGTTAGTGAAGTTGTTACACGGATTGAGTTTGGTAAAATTAAATTAATGAAACAATTTTCTTTGTGGGACCAGAAAGGGCGGACTAAAAGTAAAAATTAAATTAGCTTTTCTACCGCTCTGGTTTAGGATTGAAAACTTTTCAGTTTGTGTTTGTGAGACTTATCTGTGAAGAAATTTTATTTTGATGTTTTCATCAGACACCTACACTTGTTGACGTGAGATAACTTTTCGACTAGGTCTACTTTTGCGACACCTATTGGTTTACCCCGGATTTCTTTAACTTACTCGCGATTTATTTTGGCTGTGGACAGTTAAACTTTGACATTTCTTCTATGGAAAATATGTCATAATATAACAGTCCGTAGCCAAAACAATTCGTTAGAAAGTTGTCTTCTTCATTTTCCATTTTACTATGCTATTTTTATGTGATTAATATTAAATAAGAAAATATACTAGAAAAAAGCAACTTGTCTCATGACCCGTCAGGGCGACATGCGTTCAAAGTCAAAGTCAAAGATTTTTATTCAAATAGACTTATAGATAAGTGCTTTCGAATCGTCAATTTTTTTTCCCTACCAGCCATTCAGGACATCTTTTAACTGATAAGAAGAACGGCCGCAAGAAACTTATCAGCTTTAACAAAAGCAACAACATTTACAAAGGAACATCTCGTTGTCAAACATAAATCTACAATCTTGAAACATATTTAAATAAGAGGAAAATTTTCTCATACTCAGTTATTAGAATATTTTCCTTATATACAATTACAATAGTCATGTTTAATGTTAGTATCACTTCCATGCATTTTGGTCTTTCAAATAATTATCTACCTTGTTTTAACTTTTGGTTAAGAGCGTTTTTTTAACATATATTTTGAATTTACGCAATGGCAGCTCAATCACTTGTTGTGGAACTTTATTAAAAAAGGCAATGCCTCTCCACAAAAACGAGTGTCTTAAATTTTTCAAGCCAAAATCTTGGAAGTTTGTAAGTTATTAGAAATCTGTTAAATATTTTTCGTTAAAAACTACTTGAAGTGCAAAAAAATACCAATCCATGCCATATTTTAATGTGGTGTCGATGAGGAGAGGCAACCCAGCAAGGAATTAAAGGCGGCGTGAGTGTATGCACCTATGCATGTATGTATCAATTTAGCTTTGAATCAACAAACCTTTTTTGAAGTAGGCTAATCTTTACATTATTTCCATTTTAATTATTATTTCACCTTGTCATCACATCAGGTTTTACGTCGAAAGATAAAGGGAAGCCATTTGTTACGGCCTCTGGAAGATTTCCCTAGGGATCTACTCCAATTAGCCGGCCTTTTTCAACAAATTGAATGTGTTCAATCCACGCTTGAAGCCGTTAAGCAATCACAGGATATCATGTGGATGTATTTTAGTGGATTTTTTATTTAACAACGGGGACTCTTAGCCTTCATCATACCTGATGCTTAGTATTGATAAGGCTCAAGATGGAAGCGAGCCTTTCCTGGAATCCTGAATCACTGCGGAATGGGATTCAACGGAAAGGAGGAATTTACCGGAACGCAACAACGCTCAAAACATTATTTGATAGAATCAGGCGTTACTTGGTGGAAATCCATATCTTAGTAGAAAACGAAAAATATGTCGCGTAATTCCGCAAGAAAAAATGCAGATGCAGCCCAGTGACACACCTTGCACCTTCACCGACTACTCTACACGTGTTTCGCCCACACACGGAGCATCCTCAGGAGTTGTTAGACCGTGCCAATCTCAGCACCGAGTCACTGCTCGGTGCTGAGATTGGCACGGTGCAAGGTGTGTCACTGGGCTGCATCTGCATTTTTTTCGTTTTCTGCTCAAAACATTGTTGTTTTGGCGTCAGACTTAAATAAGATGGTGATAGATAGCCAGGCGGACTTACAACAAGTCCTACCACTACCTTCATTTTGATTAAAAAATCGCCTTTGTTAGATCTCCGTAAATGTAAAATCATTCAAAAATGGGCACGAAGTAGATAAATAAATAAATAATTGCATACAATCACACCAATTATCTAGCCCACGTTAAGTTTCACGAAACTTGTCTTATGGATACTAGATAACGGATATCAAACACCCAGACCAAGACAAATAGACATGTTCATGCACACAAATATTTGTCTTGTCCGGGGATCGAACCCGGGACTTCTGGCGCAGAAGGTGGAAGGAAGGTGGTGGTGGTTAGTACCCCTGCGTCAAACAGGTTGTCATGATATTTCAAATTAAATAAAAAAAAAGCATAAACCACACTAATTATTCTGTGACCAAGGCCTGTGTAAATAAGCCTAAAAATCAGGGAAAACAAAAGAAACATACTTGCGAAAAGACAATATTTGAAATCAATGTTTGATATAAAAAATAAAGGAACGATTTATAACTTTTTAATTTTGCATTTTACAATGCTATTTTTATGTGATAAATATATCCCGTCAGGGCGACATGAGACTAGTTGCTTTATTCTAGTATATTTTCTTGTTTAATATTTATCAAAGGAACGATTTGTTTGTAATACGAGTATCGTCAAAATTTTTTTTTGTTATTAGTTGAAATTTTTTGTTTATAATATCGTATAAATATTCACAATTTTGAAAAATTTTCAAAATGGCGGACAGCGACGAGGCCACAAAGAGCGCCCTTTTTATTTTTATGTTAAATTTTTCGTGTTATGTGAGGAACATAAATTGCTTAGGGAGTATAATTTGAAGTAATCGTATCGAGGAGCTTGATGGCGCAATAGTTCGCGCGCTCGGCCTGCGATTGTTGATGTTCAGCAACTTTCGCAATGGTCGGTTAGGGGATGGGTGACCAAAAAATACTATCTGGAGCTCCTCCGTGCTTCGGAAGGCACGTTAAGCCGTTGGACCCGGCTGCATTTGCAGTCGTTAAAATCCACAATCTGCACTGGGCCCGCGTTGTGGGTCATGGCCAATTCTCCTTATTCATTCCTAAGGAGCAGTGCCTCAGCTAGGGATATTAAAGCTGGCTGTCGAGACGAGACGAATCATATCGCCTCAGCCGTCAGATACGTAGTATTTTAGTAGTTCCGACGACCATGTGTGATGTGTGGTTTTCATCATCCATTCCACTTCACCAACTGGTGATTTTCGAAATCAAATGCAGAACTTACTAATGAAAACACCATTATCAATATTGGTGTCCCTATAATATTTGAAGAGTTCCCTTGATTTCTACTAGATTGCGATCTACCAGATCCTGTCTTGATGACAATGATAATAAACTAAAATTATACGCTATAAAAAAACGAGATGCGACTTTAAACATTTTTACCCATCCCAAAAATTTAAAACTCTGATGTGCAAAACGCCGCTAAAGAAGTTTTCACTTTTGATTTAAAAAAATCTAATTGTTTCATAAATGACGAAATACCTCTTTTCTTGAAGTCGGTTTAACATTAACCACACCATTAAATAAACAAAAAATAAAAATGTATGATCGATAGAGTTTGTTTATGGAAACCATGGTAAACTTAAAAAATCCTGACAAAATTCCCAGTCTCTAATTAAAAAGTCCCGACATTATGGTAATACGATGCGACGTAAGTTGTGACTGCGATAAGACATTGTAGGTACAAATGAATTGTCTTGGATCTGAACCTATGTGCAGAGAATTAAAAAATACCAAATTTTCTAACTTTTCGCTTTATGTGCGAACGCCATGCTCGTGAAATGAGCGAAGAAGAAAAGAGAAAAAATATTTCTTTATGATTTGTTTTATCTATATAATTATGATAGTAATGGTGACACTGGGCTAGGAGCAAGCGACACGTCCGTACTCTCGAAAAGCGCCTCTCGCACTAATTTGAATGAATTCTAAAACCGTTTATATTTTGATAGTGATAGTTTTACTGATGGCTGGCAACGACTCCAAAATTTAAAAAAAAAATTATAAAAAAAAAATCAAAATTTCAAAACTATCACAATTAAAATATAAACGGTTTTTTATTTCACAATTGTTAAATGTAGAAGAGGTCTCGTGAATACTCTAATAACCTTATGTCAATTCTTCAGCACCTTTTACAAAATGCCTCTTTTCCCGGTGCAGGGACGTTACTTATTGAGGAGTTCTCCCGATACTTCATCACCAGCTCCACTTCATCACATGCATTGAGTCATCCATAAATTGCTTATGCACCACATTCAAGTAATCGTATCGCCTCCGTGAAATGCTAAGTATTTCATAGTTCCGATGACCATTTTGTGGTCTTCATCATCAGTTCCACTTCACCAAATGGTGCTTTCCGGAAGCATATTTTTCACAGTCGCGCCGCGCCGCGCCGCCCTGCTGCCCGCTAGATTCTAATTATTTTCACGCTCCGAATTTTTCAGTCTGGGGCATTCGGTGCTTATGGGTTTTAAATACACCTCGGCGTGTATTTGAAAATAATGGAAATAAGAGGCTGGAGTTATTTTTCACTTTAGGTTATGGGTCTTTGGCACCCTTTTTTATGAACAACAAGGAGGCTCTTGGCCTTCATCATACCTGATGTTAGGCATTGATAAGCCGAAGATGGAAGCGAACCTCTCCCGGAATCCTCATCACTGAGTAACTGGCTATCTTATCTCTAACTGCCGGAACACAACAATGTTGAAAACATTGTTGTTATGGCGTCAGACTTAGATAAGATGGTGGTAGCTAGCCAGACGGACTTACAACAAGTCCTACCACCAACCAAACCGAATACAATATGTATGAAAAGTTTATTTTTAAATTATGGTCAAGTAACCAGTTGGAAGTTTTGGTTAGGAGTTGATTAAGTTTTTCATAAATATCTGTATCTGTACAGAATTTTTATACTAATAATATGAGATGCACTTTTGCAGACAAGACTCAAATACTAACTTAAAGTGTCCTTCGGTGCCTCACTAAGCAAACTTGTATCGAGGTAACCTATAATCGATTTTCATTAATGAATTAGAATCTGCACTTAAGGTTTACTAGTGGAAATTTAATAAACATAATTATATAGAATAATGAAATAGGTATATACATACTTATATTGCAGTGTGGTGCTGGCCTACGAATACAAGTGTCACCACTCCCTTACATGCCTGGGATGAAAACCGACTAGTGTATCTAATTTTATCTGACCATTTATGTCATGTACTATGTCAATTCATTCTTATTTCTGAGAGGGTCGAAACACATATACCCAAAAGAAAATGTTTTAAGCATAAAATAATTTGCAACGTATCCGTAACATCGTAACTCGAACATTATCATTATTCAGAGCAACGACAAAACAAAAATAATTAAACCACGAAATATTGTGGTGCCTGGTGTCTGGGCTCCCGTGGAAAATAAATAAATTTTCCCCGGGGGTCCATTTTGTTACCACAGCCTCCCGTACTATGAAATTAATTACTTTTTACCCAAGATAATTTGACACCCGAGAAGAGGAAATTTTAAGCCTTAATTTGCGTTTTATTTTAAAAGCCTTATTATAAACTTTTACATCATACAAGCTCATTAATTCAAAACAAAGTTCCGAATTTTAGCTATTAATAATAAAATGTATCGTGTTAGAATTTTTTTTTTATTCAGTAGCAACTTTTTTAATTTTAACCAGATTGTGTGTACATATTTTATAAGTTGATAATAAGGTAGAACATTTTGTAACATTCGCACGGCAAAAACAGAAATCGTCCTGCTACTCGGGGGTAGACCTAGAACCAGATCTCCGATAGTGTTCTGAAAATTCACAGGTTGTAATAGGCAAAAGAAAATAAATACACACACATACGTAGGACACTGCTGCAGTTTCACCTTCCGTTGAACATCAGCATTTCACCAAGCAGAATATGCACAGTCATTATGCCACTAGAATATTCTCGAAGCGTCGATGGATTTGGGAGTTCAATAGGAAACATTGTTCGCTGGCGGCGCACAATGAAGATGAAAATTTTCTTTATTCATATTAAACAAGAAAATATACTAGAAAAAAGCAACTTGTCTCATGTCGCCCTGACGGGATTCGAACCCGCATCCTTGGGAGACCTATGAGGACACGTCGAATCTTTCTAGTATATTCACCGTTCTACGGTGTTGGCCACCGTCGCTTCATCAATGAGAGAAATATCCTCGCATTCGAAAGAAACATCTTTACAGATGTTTGACTATCGATTAAGATGAAACAGCCATCTAATTATAACTTTTAATTTTTTTGCATTTTACAATGCTCTGTAGCATAATTGGTTAGTGCATTGAGCCGGACTCCCAAGGATGCGGGTTCGAACCCCGTCAGGGCGACATGAGACTAGTTGCTTTTTTCTAGTATATTTTCTTGTTTAATATTTATCACATAAAAATAGCATTGTAAAATGCAAAAAAATAAAAAGATATAATTATTCTTTATTCAATTGAGCATATTACACGCATTTTTTGAATTGTCAGTTTTGACCTACCACCCAGACTCTTTTAGCTGACAATAAAAAACAAGCGATAAAAATCTCGCCAGCTTTATCAAATGTAAGTAATGGTATTTACAAACAATATACCATTACTAAATACAAATTAATCAAAGTATTATTTGATATGACTGATTAGTAACATTAGTAGACGTTATGTAAATTATCAGTTCCATGCGTTACAGCCATTTAGATAATCTTGTACATACCCTCACCGATTATACAAATACCGCGGCCACAAAACAGTTTTTTTAACTCTCTTTTGTTCGCATACGTAAAGAACCTTTGATACAATAATTAATTAGATATAATATCGAAACACCATTCTTGAATTTACAGACATTTAAAACTATTGATGAGTTTATGTAATACTTAAATACAAGCCTTAAACTGCTAGACGAAAGAGCACCAATGGAAAAAGCACCACTCGCGCGCAAATAAGAAAATAGACAAACTAAGCAGAGCTTATACTTTTTCCATCTTCTTCTTACCGTGTCGATGGCAGACACTAAAGTATCGAGGCCCAGAATTCAGCCACTTTGACAGCCTTGTCGGATGCTGTCAAGAGATCCTCCTGCGTGCAGGTGTCAGGACACGCGGGACACGATATTAGGTGGTCCATCGTGTGGACTGCACCGCAAAGGCATTCCGCGGAACCAGCCGAAAAGCCTCACCTGACCATGTTTTCTTTGCTGCGGCCGGTCTGAGTCCGAAGCCTATTTAAAGACTTCCAGATCGCCCATGGTAGATCATGGCCAGGGGGGAGGCTTTCAGTAATTTTGTACTTTTTCCATGGGGACCGCCAACAGCCAAACCTAAACAAATTTTGTAGTCTTCTTCTTCTTCTTCTGATCGAGTGAGGATTAGTGGCTACCTCTGGCGTCAGAGTTTATCAAGCCGCCTATTAGGCCTCTGACTTGGCTTAACGACTGTAATCAAATGACAACAGAGACGACAGTTTAACGTGCCTTCCGAAGCACGGAAGCGCCCAGTTATAATGCCACTTTACGGTCACCCATCCGACACCTGACCGGGCCGAACTTTGCTTAACAAACGTGATCGAATACGATCAGTCTGTCAAACGCGGCCATGAGCGCATTAATAATAATAAATCATTTTGTAGTAATCATATTTTTTTGCGTCGTGCGAGAATGAAACATAATATTTATTAATGATCTTAAGACAAAGTAAAATGTGAATGTCTTGCCTTTTCGGATGGCATCAACTTTTTCAGCCGGGTTGTTGATATTCAAGATTGCTATGAACTGCAGAGATCGTTGCTGGTGAAATTTCAATCACATGTCATTAAATATATACAAGTGTCAGGTAATCTCTTTTCTTTTATCTACGACGTGGAGACTCTTAGCCTTCATCATACCTGATGTTAAGTATTGATAAGGCTGAAGATGGAAGCGAGCCTCTCCCGGAATCCTCAATCACTGAGGAGCTGGCAATCTTATCTCTAACTGCCGGAACACAACAATGCTGTAAACATTGTTGTTAGGAGCGTCAGACTTAGATAAGATGGTGGTAGCTAGCCAGACGGCCTTACATCAAGTCCTCCCACCAACCAAACCGAATACAATGTGTTCCCCCGCTGGGAATCGAACCCGGAACCCTGGGTCTGATACCGGTGGTTGTACCACTAGACCACGGAGGCGGTTAAACCACTTTTACCAAAAATCTAAATCCATTTTTAATCGCCTCTGTGGTCTAATGGGACAACCACCGGTATCAGATCAAGTGGTCCTTGGTTCGATTCCCAGCGGTGATACATATTGTATTCGGTTTGGTTGGTGGTATGACTTGTTGTTAGTCCGCCTGACTAGCTACCACCATCTTATCTAAGCCTGACGCCGTAGGTAGGGTATTGTATTCGTATGAGGAGGCGCAGTGGTTCGCGCGCTCGGCCTTCGATTTAGTCTTGCAATGGTCGGTCACGGGATAGGTGACCAATAATTTACTATCTCTTCCGTGCTTCGGAAGGCACGTTAAACCGTTGGTCACCTATCCCGTGACCGACCATTGCAAAACTAAATCGAAGGCCGAGCGCGCGAACCACTGCGCCTCCTGGTTGTATTTGCGGTCATGAACCTACCAATCCATTGGTTGCGGTCATGAAAACCCACCAATGCATTGGCCCATGCTCCTTATCTTAAGACTTATCCTTCCATAAGGAAGGCCAGTGCCCCGGCAGCGGGGACATTAAAAATGCCTAATGTCGACTGTTCAATCTGTTCACAGGTACTGAAACATAAAACTTGTGTAATAACGTTAGAACTTGTATTACGAAAACCGCATCTAAAATGAACGACATAGGTAAAGGGCAATCTCAAGCACAAATTATAAAGCCTGACCTGCTGTTGACTACATAAAAATACCACTTGTATTTGCGACACATTGATAAATTCCTTCTTTTTTTGAAGTCAAAAATTAAAATCATCAACTGTTGCTAAGAAAACAAAACCTGAATGACGCGTAAACTCCAACTCTGCCTTCTGCATACGCGCGTCACATTATAAACTTCTCCGTCCGTCCTCTCTTTAAAATGTAATTACTTTTGATAGAGTTGACAATTTTGATGAAATAAAGCCTTTACGGTAAGTTGAGATACAGACTTTAAACATATAAACAATTCTATGGATTAAGATAAGTGGTTTTGGTGTGATGCAAATTAAACACACATTCAGACGGATAGACAGACAAAAATTCAAAAAATGTTAGAAATTGGTTCCGCTGCTTATTCTGAGTCCCCCTTTAATTTTTTTGCAAATCCAAACAATGTACAGATACGCAGAACTTAGATTCTTATTATAAGTATAGATAGATTTGTACCCAAGACACAAGCAATACGTCTGTATTTGATTGGTCGTTCAAAAGACGTGTCACGGATAGTGACGTAGGGTGTGACGACGTTCAAGGTTCAAAGTTCGGGATTGAACACGCGAAAGCAACCACAAGTCTAACTATCGAAGTCCCAGACGGAGATTAAGTCAATTTTTAGACTGGATTCTGTTGATTGAAAAATAAAACGATTTGATTTTTTTTTTCAGGGAATATATTTCAGTAATTTCAGTGGTGAATTTAGTTTTTTCAGTGGTTAATTTAAGCTGGATTTGTATTGGTCGAGATGCTGGCGTCAGCTACTGGATAAATTTTAACCCGTCAGGTGCAGGAAAATAAGAGACAATAGATGAAATAAAACAACTTTTGGGGGGTATTTAGTGCGATTTATTTACCCGAAATATATATTAGCTCTTTTTGTAGATAAATAACAAACATAGAGATGGAGGTCGGGCCGCTTTCGAAAATCATCCCAATTTGTGAACTGCCAGTAGAATTATTCGTTTTTATTTCTTTTGTTATTAATAAATAATTTACATAGCAAACAAATCAAAATATTAAACTCAATAATTGTTGCCATAGTAAAATATATTAACTTTTAATTATAAAATATATCAATCCAACGCAATAATAAATCAACTTTGTGAAGCTACCTTCACACTTATAAGTAGCTAGTCAACCCGTGACCACGGCAACTGAAAAGGGGCCGAAATGTCGGTAAACCAAAAAACCTCAAAGAAACCGAAAAAGTTTAGTACTAAATATATATTTCGGGTAAATACATCGCACTAAATACCCCGCAAAACTTGTTTTATTTAAATTATGAGTGCGCGAAGAAACTTAAGATGTGATTATGAGACAATAGATATTTCATTGTCGTCAGGACACCGGTGTCCGGTTGGTTTTTATGAATATCCGCATATTCATAAAATCCCAATCGGACACCAGAGTTTGATTCAGCTTAGATTACTAACGTAAGTCCGCAACTCCGTCTCGTTTCATAGAATTTCGTTCGTTTAAACCAGGGGTTACCAACCTTTGTTTGATCAGGGACCGCTTTTCTATCATTCGTTAGCAGGGACCACTAGGTATGTAGGTATAATAAAAATAAACTGTACTAATCAAACTGAAACTTTCACTAAAAACTCAATAGGAACTTACTTAGAAAGAAATAATTATTAACTTTTGTGTATTTTATGATTTTTAACCGACTTCAAAAAAAGGAGGAGGTTCTCAAGTCGACGGTATTATTTATTGTATGTTTTACCATCACTTCGCCAGTTGTTACCAGGTTTTTATAATTCTTTTTTTATCTGAAAGAAAATGGTTTCTTTGTGGTCCCATATAATTTTTACGAAGATCTGGCTAGTAGTTTTTTTATAATCCTGAAAAATATCAATCACGTTTTGGCAAGTAATCGTTTACCTAGGATGACATCATTGTTGTGTATGGACTGATTTTTAGTGTAAGTAACGGCACATGATGTAACAAAAAAATCTGAAATAAAAACATTTTATAAATAAAATTCAAACCGACATCAAAAAGTAAAAAATAAAACTTTTGGAGTCGGTGCTAGCTAGCTAAGGCCAAAAAATATATATAGTTAATAGACTCCAAAAGTTTTATTTTTTACTTTTTGAAGTCGGTATGAATTTTTTTATAAAATGTTTTTATTGAATGTTTGCATTTTTAAATGCTATTTTATGCTGATGATAAACTTTAAATAGAAAAATATTGGAAAAAATCAACTTGGCCACAAGTGTATTCTCAGATGGGACTCGAACACACGACCTTTGGGAATCTGGCCCATTGCTCTAACCATTGAGCTACCAAGACTTCTGTGATTTTGTATGTGATTTCTGAGCTTGCATCTTCTTCATGAGTTCGGCTATTCTCACTCACCGCCGGCGCCGCCCACAAAATTTAAGCTTTTAAGTTTCTGCTGGACAGTAGTCGGGAACCATGGTCAAACGGTACGAGATGCAGCGTTGCACCTTCTAAAATACGACATTTTTTTTTCTAAAAAGAAGAACTTCTGTTGTCTGGAAAAAAATCCATAAAATTGCCCATATTAGCCCAAAGTCTACTAAAACACGGCAAACTCGCTTTTTGCTTCTGTGTGCCGATTGACAATAAAACCGTTTTATACATATCGTAATGGAGTCTATTTCCGTATATATTATTATTTAAACGCCTTTGTAGTTTAGTTTTTACAACCACCGGTATCAGACCCAGGGGTCCCGGGCTCGATTCCCAGCGGGGTTAAAAATTGTATTCGGTTTGGTTGGTAGTAGGACTTGTAAATCCACCTGGCTAGCTACCACCTTCTTATCTAAGTCTGACGCCATAGCAACAATGTTTTCAGCATTGTTGTGTTCCGATAGTTAGAGATTAGATAGCCAGGTCTTCAGTGATTGAGGATTTCAGGAGGCTCGCCTCCATCTTCAGCCTTATCAATACTTAAAATCAGGTATGATGTAGGCTAAGAGTCTCCTCGTTGTTCATAAAAAAAAACCAGGGGCCAGGGCCATATATGTATAAACAGAACCGAATATCAACTATCAAGTACCAGGCCAGCCGAAAGTAAAACAAAGCAAGTCATTAGTCATGACCCGCTCGGATTCAGGAGGGCTTTCCAATCACTGAACCAGGGAGAGGGCTTGATTTATAAAAAAAAAACTAAGCGAAAATGGACATTTCAGCCATGTCGATTGATTAAAATCGGCATGTATGAATGAGGTATGTAAAAGTAAAGTTTGGCTGTAGATTGTATATCGAAATATCCAAAAATATTTGTAAATATATAGAGATTTATTAGTACCCAACCCATATAAGTACCTAAGTTTTGCCTTAGTTCAGTAATAAGAACTACTTGTTTAAAGCTCAGTTAAAATGTCCAACAATCACAATTATAATAAAACAACTTTTACGGATATCAAACGCGCTATATTTCACGAACTAAGTTGTAATTGTCTGTATTTTTAGGTTTTTTTAAGGGTTTTTTGATTTTCCCGACGTTTCAGCACCTTTTCAGCTGCCGTGCACTAACTTACGTACTGCACTAACTAAGTTCGTGCGCGTTTGATATCCACTAAAGTTGTTTTATTTCAATGAACAGTGCGCGCCAAAACTTAAGACGTACGTATCATTAATTATAATTTATTTGACGACCTGTTTGGCGCAGAGGTACTATACCGGCATTCTGCGTCAGAGGTCCCGGGTTTGATCCCCGGACAAGACAAATATTTGTGTGCATGAACATGTCTAATTGTCTTGGTCTGGGTGTTTAATATGTATATAAATGTATTAAAAATAAAGTTTAAGTATGCTTATCCGTTATCTCGTATCCATAATAAGTACAAGTTTTTCATTAATTTTTGGGGCTAGATAATTGGTGTAATTGTATGCAATTATTTGTTTATTTAATTTTATTCTGTTAAGAGAATCCATTTCTTTTTCATCCTACTTTCAAACTATGGTAGATGTAACTGAAAAACAAACCACAACACAAAAAAATACTAATAAAATGTTAAAAAAACTAACTCTCAAAAAGTAAAAAATAGTATGAATACCTAACTACAATACCTAACTACTTATTTATGGTATGGACTAAAACTCAGATACTGATACAGCATAATGATCAATGATTGTAATTTTATCTGATAATATAATATATTTATTTATCCTTCTTTAGAAAAAAAAATCTGATGCATGTCGACTCTAAACACGAAATCCTAAGTATATTATTAATCTTGCATTTTCTCGACCAGTGACTCTATCGAGCAATATTGTTGGAAAAGGTCAGTACTCATGTATGATAAAAAGGCTTAGTAATTTTTTCACATTCACGATTTTCGAAGTTCGTTCGACCCAACATTAGGCAAGTTTAGACCTGAAGATTGGATTAAGCTTATCGGTGCAGAAATGGATGAAACTGGGTGCCCTGAATTTTTTTTCTTACCTGTATAACCTTTTTCAAGGATCACGTGTGTGTTAATAATTAGTATATTTTTTATATGACGACCTGTTTGGCGCAGGGGTACTACCCCGCCTTCTGCGCCAGAGGTCTCGGGTTCGATCCCCGCACAAGACAAATCTTTGTGTGCATGAATATATCTAATTGTCTTGGTCTGGGTGTTTAATATGTATATTAAGTATGTATTTACAAAAAAAAGTAAAAAGTATGTTTTTCCGTTAGCTAGTATCCATAACTCAAGTTCTTCATGAAACTTAACATGGTCTAGATAATTGGTGTGATTGTATGCAAATATTTATATATATTTATTATTTATTGAAGAGGAGGTAATCCATATTATTTTAACATTATAAATAAGAAAGAAAGTTTGTGTGTCGGATAGTTTTTCACGCTTAAATTTATAAACAAGCTTTGATGAATTTTGACGATAAAAAAATTCAACATTGGAAAACGACAAAGGCAAATAAAGATCGGCATGACAAAAAAGTGGTAATTTTTTTAATGATCCGTAGCGAGTGCGGTTCAACCGAATGACAAGCAAAACCAGTTGCAATCGTCGTCGTCGTCGTCTCAGCCACATGACACCCACTGCTGGGTATAGGCCTCCCCCAAGGATCTCCACAACGATCGGTCCTGCGCAGTCCGCATCCAGCGGCTTCCCGCGATATTCTCGATAATCAAGCCGCAATATTTATGGTAATCTAGCGGCTGCTCGCGGTTTCACCCGCATGGGTCCCATTCCTGTGGGAATATCGGGATCAAAAGTAGCCTATGTGTTAGAAAATGACATTTTTTGAAGCGAAAAATCTATATTAAATACTCACTGAAAACAATCTCCGGCATTATAGCATTGTCAAAAATCATTGAAACTAATAGATTTTGACAGTTGTAGAAATTTTACTTATACTTCGAATGCAGAATGTAGGATCGAAAAACGTCGAATTCGACATATCTATGCGCGAGAATTGCCCGCGAGAAATTGGCTTTCGTTCACACATTCAGCATTCATTCTATCAAGCAACGCGTGACGTTCAGGACTCACTCACAGCACCGAGCCAAAGAATGTCTGTTGTTCAACGGAGACAGTAGCTGCGTTTATTGAATCTCGCAATTCTTCGATAACCCCTATATAATAAACTCTAAAGATGGAGACTGACTTGTACCGTTTGTTTGTAATGTATCATTCGAAGCGATCTTGTTACAATACGGCGACACAGACTGACTTGTAACATGTTTTTTTTTCGTCCGGTCTGTATTCCATGCACGGACGAATTTGTGCTTTATACAACATAAGAAGCTGTTCCAGTGGGAAACGTAAAACGACGTGTGTTTGTAACGTAGCATTCGAGCTCTTGGCTCAAGTGTGCTCTGGTTTTACTCATAATGTCGGATGTAGAGGTTGTGTGTACTTCATTAATTTTACTAAGTTATTGTTATTTGAAAAAGAAGAAAATAACAAAACGATATTGGATATCCAATTTGTCTCAAAAAAGAAACGAAAATGGTGGTACGAATTTAATGAATATTCTTAGAAAATTATCGAAAATGTTTCGACGACTTGCTTTCGCGACGACGACGCGACCTGCACTGACTGACTTGTAATGTAACACTCAAAGGGATTTGCGAAGAAACCGACAGTAGAGTGGAGCACGCTGTGCTCGCCGCGAATGACACATTACAAACTAACGTTACAAGTCAGTTTTTGATTTGTGTTACAAAAACTCGATACATTACACCAAAATGTTACAAGTCAGTCTCCATCTTTAAATCCATTTCTGAATAAAAATGTGTGTTACTTAAGATTAAAATGGCGGACTGATGTTCGACTCGCGGATACGTACATACGCTCGAGTCAAGTTCGACCACTCGCTTCAAGGAGGTGCGAAAGAAATGAAACTTTAATTTCATCGAGCCGGCTCGATGCGAGCCTTCGAGTTCAGAGTTTTGCGGTCCACACGGTGAGTTTTACTAATTTTAGAGTAAAACTATCGTTTAACACCGAATGTGATTCGAAAATACTTTTATTCACCAGTCATCTCGTAACCACGGCAGCTAAAAAGGTGCCGAAACTTCGGGAGAATCAAAAAACCCCTAAAAACCTAAACATACGGACAATTACATTAGTTCGTGAAATGTAGCATGTTTGATATCCGAAAAAGTTTTATTTTTTTACTTTTTATTATTGAAGACTTGATCAGTCGAATTCTGTGCTTTGTTTTTGTCTATTCTGTAGCGAGTGTCAATGATACTGCATACATTCCGCTCTTGGAAACGTTTCTGAATGTATCTAATTAAGGGGGCTGGAATCATATTATGAACAAACTTTGCCAGATAAATGATATTAATGCCTCCTCATAGATAATGAGTCTTCTTAATTCAAGAACTTAAGTTAATCTGACGAAAGACAAAAAGAGCACGTTTGGTCTTAATCTGTTCGTACAGATACTGCCTAATCAAATATAGCTTCTTCGTTTAGTTATGAAAATAGCATATACAATTAAATTTGCGTGCCGTTGTCTATAATGTTGCGTAAATGTTTAGTAGTTTGAATTTAATTTCTGAAAACATACCATTCTATTTCCTACAGACGTTTTGTGACGTCTTCGCTCAATTATCGCCTTCACCAACAAGTATCCATTCAGTCTATGTTTGAAGAAACCCAATGTGTAATGTTCTGGGATTATTTGAGCAGTTAACGCATTCCATCCTTATCTATTCGCACCAGGAAGGAAGATCCATAACGACCCATATATTTGCAACACGCAGGCAAGCTTACCACTCATACATGAGTGGTAAGCTTGCCTGCGTGTTGCAAATATTGAGAATGTAAAAACAGAAAAGGGACACTATAAGTGTTGTATGTGACGGTGGAGACTCCACCTCGGAAGAGCGATGGCCAATGTAACTTGGCCGAGACGTCGGGAAATTTAGGTAGGTGAAATACATCTTACGATTCTACGCGTTTAATATTAATTTGAATTTCAATATTTAAAATGCAACGCGAAAGATTAAAAGTGTAGACTGCGTCTTGTGCTCCATAGAATGACCATTTTCAACCCCTATCTACAAATTCAAAACCTCAGAACTCAACCACAACAAAGAGCATACGCATTTAGTACGAATGAACGCCTCAAAACCAGGCATGAAGAAGTTTAAAATCGTAAAAAGAGACTAATTTTTAACCTCTTCTTGTGTTCCACACACAATAGATACAGTTATAACATTTTGCTAAAACAACTAAAAGAAACTTCTTTGTTGATTTAAACACGCGACTTTTATTCTCGCGAGCGGTTAACTTCTATAGAAAAAGTCCAATCGAGAGAAAAATCGGATTGAACCTACACACACTATATTCGTACACCAATCTAATTTTGGGATGTGCTTCCTTTTGCTACCGGTCCGACTTCCATAAAGCACTTTTTAGGGTTCCATATCTCAAAAGGAAAAATCGAAACCCTTAAAGAAACACTTTTTTGTCTGTCTGTCTGTCTATCAAGACCCTTTATCACGCGATAGCGTAGAGGTATCCAGTTGAAATTAAAACTATTAAGTCAGGGGTACAGTCCTATGATGCTGTAAAATATCAAACTTTTAAGATAACGTAAAAGAGATACGACTCTACCCTAAAAACATTTAAGTAATCTCATATTAACACTCTCAAGGGAATCAATAGTTATAGGGTACTTTCTGTTGACCCAGAAATTGGTACCTACGTAATATTGCATTAAACTACAAAAACAGGCAAAGTTTTCATTAGCTCAAAAAAAACCGCAACACTCAATTCCTGAACTATTTATAATTATGTTCCTACTGTACGGAACCTTCGGTGGGTGAGTCCGACTCGAACTTGTCCGGTTTTTATTGGATTGGAAACATATTGAAACTATGTTTTAGGAGATTACACGAGGCTTTACCTTATTGCTTCGAATAAACAACCTTAAAGAATAGTTCAGACGTCCAACCTTGAGTCTTACTTGCGTAAGCTTAACGTAAACGAGATTTGTCGTCCCAGGTCATTTGATGATTGCAAAAATAATAAGTACCAATAGAGAAAGAAACAGTTTGTGATATTGAAGTGAATTACTTACAGGGATTACAAATATTATTATAGCAATTACAATTTTGATCCAATATCTACCATTTTCATGCCATGACGACCTGAGAGAGATGGGAAGTGGTGCCTGGATAATAAAAGAAGGGCGATCGTGCCTTGTGGTGCACGTCCAGCAGCGGATTGCAATTGGCTGAATGATGACGTTGGAAGATACTGGTATGTACCTACAACACAATACAATAATTCTTTACTTCAACATCACAAAAACAGAAAAGATTTACAATTAAATTCATAAATAACAAGTGTTAAAAAGGCGGTCTTAAGGTGGTACGACTTCTAAACAAACAAACATTACACAATTATTGGTTCATCATACCTTAATAATACATAAATACATGCGCAACTAACTCGTTTCAGTTATTTGTTTGCGCGAAATAATAAAAAAATTGTACATTCATACATAAAACACGAATATACTAATATCTTATAATTTCAATAATTCTACGTATGTGTGTGTAACCCATCGCATTTATATAGCTCATGTATGAAAGTACATTTTTTTAATAATTTCGCGCAAACAAATAAATTATACGAGTTAGTTGCACATGTATTTATGAATTATTAATGTATGATGAACCAATTAATGTGCAATGTTTGTTTGTATGGAAGTCGTACCAAGCGCGAGATAAACCTTTTAATAATTTCGCGCAAACAAATAAATTATACGAGTTACTTGCTCATGTATTTATGAATTATTAATGTATGATGAACCAATTAATGTGCAATGTTTGTTTGTATGGAAGTCGTACCACCTTAAGCGCGAGATAAACCAATTGCAGCGCAGCATGTCGCCAAAGAATATATACACTTACCCGAATCCATACTTTACAACGTCATAATTTGTGATGTGCTGTGCTGTGCTGCGCTTCGCTGTATTCAGTCTGTCTCGCGCTGAGAGCGATCTCTTCCAGACAACCTAATGACGAATGGAGAGCATACATTAATTTTCATTTCCATTTTATTGCCGTCAACGTCTCCATTCACTGGGTTTCCAAGAAAAAAAAACAGTCATCTGTAAAACGTACCTAACTTAAATGCTCATAATTATGTTTTCATAACTATAGTAATAAATAACTTATTTCCCGTGGTCCACCCAGGTGAACAAAGCAGGTAGACCATGGGCCATAGACGGTAACTTTGGAGTGGTTTATAATAAAAGTATATTTTCTTGTTTGAGATTTATCACATAAAAATATCAATGTAAAATGCAAAGTCAAAAAGTTATAAAAAGTATGTATATTGAATCATCACACAAATATTTGTCCTGATTGGGGATCGAACTCACGACGTGCCTCAGTTGGACTAGTCAGTACCACTACGCCGTTGAGCCTAGATCTTTGCCATCTTCTGAAATATTTGACCGACTATTAATATTAAGTACTGCCTAGTCTACTGCTCTAGAAAAAAAAACGTATCTTCCGACACTCAATTCTGAAGTAGGTAGCGGGCCGTGCTCAAGTGTCATTTAAATGTGGCAGCCGATACACAGGCCTCTCTTTAGAGGCAAATTGATTATGAAGATATTATGAAGGTCGAGAAAAGAGTGAAGGACTATGTCTTCTAACGGTTAAATAACATAGTTTTAACCGACTTCAACTCAGAAAACGGTTAACAAGATCAATAAACTAAGCTGAATTCAAAAATTTCAACAGATATGTAAATATCAAGCAACGTGATCCCTCCGTCCACTTGGATCCACCACCAGGATCCACCGGTGGATCGATGGATCCACTCGTTGGTGGATTGAAAAGCAGAAAATTGGAATCAGGCGACACTGTTCACAATCTCAGTTTTTCCAATGCGCATTTCTGCACAATTCAAATTTTTCACAATCGCGGCTTTACGCAATCCGGTTTCTGCCACTTCGCAATTTAGCATTAGAATACAGTCGGGTATATAATTTTATGATTATTTTAAACTAGCTGAAGCCCGCGACGTCGTTAGCGTGGTCTACAGAATAACACGTTATGGATTCGATTTAATTATGTACTATAGATGCGTGGTTATTGTCCTTGCGGTTATGAATTCAAACATTTAGTTAAATATACCTATGTAGTTCGACGTAATTAAATGATTCATAACTATAACACATGTATAACAATTTGACAACATGCCTGTCCCGGAATCTATTGCCAGATCTGACCCAGAATCTGATAACAGTTCTGATTATAATATTTTTTGAATACTTGTTTATGTTTGGTATGTAAATAGTAAATTGTTGTTAGATGGGTTATGTTTCTGGTTAGTTTAGATTACACGGAAATATTAAATTGGTAATTATCGATTTGTCTTTATAACTGTATTTTGCTAAATTGCGAAAAGGCAGAAACCGGATTGCGTAAAGCTGCGATTGTGAAAAATTAGAATTGTGCAGAAATGCGCATTGGAAAAATTAAGATTGTGATCAGTGTCGCCTGATTCGAGTATGTAATGTAGCTCAGTCGCTCTTTTCTGTTTGCCAAAGGTTTACTGGCAGATAATACTTATAGTTATAAATCCGTACAGACTACACTGCAGCAATTCAGATTACGACGCTCAAAATAGAGTCTGTTTTCTCGTAGCGACCTTACGTGCCGTTAACTGTACATCAATATCCCATTTAATTTATTTGCACCCCGAAACAATATTGTGTTTATAGCAAATAGCTTTATTGTTAATTTAAAACAATACACCTGACTTAGTGTAACTCCAACCTAAACGGTTATAAACAGTGCAGCTTAGGCCTAATAACATTTTGCTTCGAGGCGAGATAAGGAAGAATACGTGTCTCCAAGTTTCGTCTCTTTATTTAGGGGAGGAAAAGTTACCGAGGTTTATCTGATCTGCGGTTTGTCATAAATATTCGTAATTAGTTGCTGCGATGCTCGTTTCTTTTGAACCCTCTAAGGCGGTATGCGACTGAAGATCGCAATGAGAAAAGCGGGCCTACCGTCATCTATTAGCAACCATCATGTCATAGGAACGTTTTGTTTGCGTTTTGTTTTTATTGAGTTGTCACATTTTGACACACTTCACACTTTGGAAGCGACGATGGAGCGAAGACGTCACAAAACTTCCATCAAAAAACAAGCTTACTTTAAGAGATTCGTAATACGAAATAGCATAGTAAGATTGAAACAATACTGTGCTAAGAGATGCGGTGTGCCCCAAGGACGCGCGCGGGAGCGAGACCTATTTTGCAGATTAGGCGGAAAAATACGAAATCACTTCGTAGTAAATAACTATAGTGTTTAAAGAGAAATGAAACTATACGATGCTAAATATTAGGTATTCCATCCATCATCAGCCTGTGGACGTCCACTGCTGGATATAAGCCTCTCCTAGCTCACGCCTGTTTTGGCGTTCATAGGAGGCTATTAGCCTACTGCTACCACGCTGGCCAGACGGGTTGGTAGAGGGTTTGTTTCAAGGTTTCTTTCTCTCGCACAGTGTTCAATGCGTCGAGCCTCTTAGTCGACTCTTACGACATCCCAGGCATGTAAGGGAGTGGTGACACTAGTATTCTTAGGCCGTCACCACACGGCTATTATAATATTAATATAATGGCCAAATATGGCGTCCACTATTCAAACCAATTTTCAATAGTATATGTAACCCCATTTGAGAAAAAACGTGTTGCTGAAAATTTCAAAATCTAGATAAAGGTATGAAGAAATATATATCTTATTACCAGATTTGTAATATCTCTGACCATCCTAAAGATTTATAACAAAAAGTAAGTACCTACGTATTTTTCCGTGTTGCGTCTAAAGAGGCTCCTAGACGAGCCATATTTTCCTGCATCTTCTGGCCGACAACTATTGCTGTCTAGTAAGGACACTGACTTTATTTATTTAAAACTTCATTGTACAAAAAACACATAGTCAGATACAAAAGGCGGACTTAATACTAAATTATGCTCTACCAGTCAATCTTCCAAACAGAGAGAACCGTAAGCACATCTTAAGTTTCTTCGTGCACTCATAATTGAAATAAAACAACTTTTGCGGAGTATTTAGTGCGATGTATTTACTTAACCAAAATATATATTTGGTACTATATTTGTTTTATTTCAGAGAGAACCGTCTTTATACGCTGGAGCAAGATGTCTATAGTTGCTATGGCCATACATTTGTCCCGTTTAGGAGCACTACTAAAAGGCCGCAAAAAAGAGGTTTTACGAATTGGCAGCTAGGCATATATTTTAGTGAAAGTTTAAAAATAAGTACTTTTGTTTTCATCTCAAATAAGTAAGTCAATTTTAATTATTTCTATACTTTTGTAGTGATAAAAGTGATAACTTTTGCATTTTTTATAAAATTATTGGAGAATTTCCCTCCGCGAAGCTGAGTGATTAGAGCATTAGACCGGATTTCCAAAGGTCGTGGGTTCGAGTCCCACCTGAAAATTCACTTGTGGCCGAGTTGACTTCCAATATTTTTCTATTATAATTTATCATAGTGTTACATTTTTAGTATTTTTTTAAAATTTATAAATGAACAACTATATTAATCACGAAAAAGCTAGTAGTCTATATAACTTCTATTAGTACGCTTTTGTGTTACTAGCTTCCGCCCGCAGTTTCACCTGCGTGGTCCTTGTTCCCGTGAGAATATCGTGATAAAAACAGCGTATGTTACTCTCCATACTTTCAACTAACTCTATGCAAAAAACGAGTTGATTTGTTGCTTAGTTAGGTCATGAAGGAAGGACAAACAACACACTTTTTCATTTATAATATTAGTTAGGGTAGGATTAGGACTGTTTATAACCGACTTCAAAAAAGGAGGATGTTCTCGATACGACTGTATTTTTTTTTAATTTTTTTTATGTATGTTCTACCATAACTTCGCCAGTTGTTAACAGATATTTATAATTATTTTTTTATCTGAAAGAAAATGGTTTATGTGTGGTCCCATATAATTTTTACGAAGATCTGGCTAGTAGTTTTTTCATAATCTTGATAAATATCAATGACCTTTTGGCAAGTTGTCGTTTACCTAGATGACATTGTTGTGTATGGGCTGATTTTTAGTGTAAGTAACGGTACATGATGAAACTAAAAAATCTGAAATAAAAACATTTTATAAAAAAAATTCAAACCGACTTCAAAAAGTAAAAAATAAAACTTTTGGAGTCGGTGCTAGCTAGCTAAGGCCAAAAAAATATATAGTTAATAGAAGTGCAATGTAGAATGCCCTGGCTGGCACCGACTCCAAAAGTTTTATTTTTTACTTTTTGAAATCGGTTTGAATTTTATTTATAAAATGTTTTTTAATACACCGACAATCGCAAACCGACATATCGCAACGAAGACACATTTATACTTCCATTTTTATAATGAAACTTTTAAAACCGAGCAAACTTTACTTCGCTTATTCCTCAATATTCCATTCCTATCTATTACTATTAAAAGAGCAAGAATTCGAGGGAAATAACACGTACTAGACATCAAACCTCATTACTGCGGTCTCAGCTCAGCGAAAACCAGATCACATTGTTAAAATTGAAAAGTATTTCATTTTCGCTATCGAGAATTTTAGAATAGCACTGGAATATATCCAGTTACGACCGGAGTCGTATTTTTGAATCATTCGAATCACTATTCGCATACGAAATCCCAAGATTCGCATGCGAATGCCATAAACTGTATTTTTGTGATTCCAATTCGCGTGCAATGTCCGAACCATTTTTTTTGTTCAATCGATAGAAAGTTTGAAGTTTAGCGCTTGATTATATGTTTTTTTTAATATATTAAATGTTTTACGGCTTTGGTTTGTACCATACAGCCTGTTCTTCATTTATGTATACATTGTTGTAAAAGTTTTATTGTGAACATTTTCGTGTTTTCGTTATTTATGCAGTCAAATGTGGAAGTAAAATATTTATATAAGCACTCACAAGTTTCTTCGTTCTCTAGCAGTGATGGCAAGAGGCGGGGTATGTCTTCGTCTTTATACATCTTCATTAAACCATCCACTAGCAACAATCTTTGTTTATTGAAGTAATTACATGTTTACATTGACATTGACATGACTGATAGATTGACAGCTGCCGCACGTTTCGTAAGCAAGTGATTGAAATCCGATTCAGTATCGGTTTTTAGATTTATGGAGATTTTATTACCGGTTTTTAAATATATTGCGTACAATGAAATATATCTAAGGAGTATAAGAAACCGGCTACATCGTATCCGAATTGTTAAAAAATGTGGCAAAATGTAACTCGGTAAATTTTATTTCGCATAAGAATTTTGAATGATTCAAAAATACGTCTTTAGCATCAAATCCTCTGGGATAATATTGCGAGTAGCAAGCAGTCTTATGAAAATAGGATTCTTGTTTATATTGGAAAGCGGGACCTTTCGGGATGTGCAAAGAAAAATGTATAAGATGATTTACGTAAAAATCACGTAAAAAAACAAAGGAATACAGATAGGTGATTTTCTTAAAGTTTCATTGGTGAAATCAAAGTGATTTTACGACTTTTTTCGTTTGAGTATTTTCTCTCATTTTGAAGATGAGTAAAGAAAACTTAATTCCATTTTTTTTTAACTGGAAAGTATTTATTTTTACGTAAGCCAGTGTTTACTCGTACCATTTAAGAACTTAAGTAAATATAGTTTTAGTTATTCAAATCTTAATATATATATAAATCTCCTGTCACGATGTTTGTCCGCGATGGACTCCTAAACTACTTAACCGATTTAAAATTAAATTGGCACACCGTGAGCAGTCTGGTCCAACTTAAGAGATAGGATAGCTTTGATCCCAAAATTCCCACGGGAACGAGAACCACGCGGGTGAAACCGCGCCCGGCCTCTAGTAATATATAATATTTAATTTTATTAGCATCAATTGACAAAAATCTTAATAGTAGTTTATGAAACTATTGCAAAATGAAGGATATAAATACCGTGTGCGTGACGCGGGTAAAACCACGGGTGGTCATTACTAATAGAACAAATCAAATAAAATCAAATCGTTTTATTGCACTCATGTGGTATACATAGATCACATAAAAAAAACAGAACCAAACATGAACCCTGTTAGGGTATCGCAACATAAGAAAATAAATAAATGAATGTTCAAAGAAAAAAAATTAACAACAATAACTATAAAACAAGGGTATTTATAACACTTTTTAAACTACCTGTTGGTATTATTTCCGAAACATTATGAAATTGGGATGTGAGCAATGGGATCAAATAGTTTTTAATAACTTATCAATTAAAAAAAAAAACAAGGAAGTAGATAAGTTATCAGAATACTGATTGGTACAGTCGGGGAACTTCACGGTTGACCAGTAGAGTTTTTTAGGAAGCTTTATTTTAAAAAGCAATAGTTATATCATAATTAATAGAACATTAACAGGTATTTCATTTGAATAATAAATTGTTCATTTAACCTTAGTACTTTCCGAGAAAACGTTTCCCAAAAAACTCTACCATTAAACCGGGAAAATTCGACGATTGTATGAATGAATGAATGAATGAAAAAAGTTTATTAGGTACCAAACATTAAACAAAAACAGAGGATATGAACAAATAGAAAAATAATAAAAAAACCGTTAACAAAAAATCCAAAATTAAACAATACTTAGAGCTAGGTACCGATTGTACATTTTTAAGTCCGAACTCCCAAACCTATCATGATTTTTATAGAGAGTCAAATGAGACTTTGGATAATGAATGTAATCCAACTTTTACTGCAACAAAAAGTTATTAAGCTTCCATGAAAAAAAATCTTGTTAGGATATGTTGAAACATTCAAATTGCGACCACCTGCTTTTATTATATGAACATATTTTTATATAGTCATGCCTAGTCACAAATTAAGTACCTATAATACAGATAATAAGTACATATACTGAAGTAAAGGTAGACTGATTTATATGATACTTATCAACCGATGTGTTGATTTATCGGACTCTCCTAATCTGGCCCGCAATCCTCTATTTGGAATCGGCTAGGACTAGCCCAAGTTAATCTCTGTCCATATTTCAAGCCCGAAATAAAGTTCGGAACCATAGCAAACTAAAAAAAGGACCAGCGAAAGCCTCGTTTAGTTTTCGTACTTTTCACGAAGTTGCCATTCGCGTTGATCGCTCCAGACTTTTGTTTGATTCGGGAGTAGCGCCTCATCGCGGAATGAACTCCAGAAGAGTGTTGCCATCACCGAAAAAAGTTTATAAGCAATACCAACCTTAATCCTTTATAATCTAAGGTGTTGCAAAGATGCTCCCGGCTTGCCCGATTCACAAATAAGTTTGCATCACCAATATTCGATTCCATTGGCATAGTTGGAGAATGAAGTTTCATCTGTACAGTTTTCTTTCAGAAAAAGGTTGCATTGTGAATATTTGAATGGAAATGGCAGCAGCGACGATTTGGATCTATTGAGCTCGCAGTCCTTATGAAGTGGAGGGGAACTTTGTCTAATTAAAAGTTTTTTTCTTAATCTCTTTGCTATCTGAAGATGCGGATGCCGTTAAAACATTTTGTTCATCACGGCAGTAAATGGGAGTGCTGCCCTATCGAGCTATGTACAATAAAAATACAAATTGCGTGGGTTTCGACGTTTGAATAATGGCTGTAAGCGACTTTGGTGGGTAGTTAGTTTATTTTTATTAAATTAAATTATTAATTTCTTACCGAAGCGCTCATGGTCGCGCTTGACAGACTGATCGTATTCGATCACGTTGTTAAGCAAAGATCGGCCCGGTCAGATGTCCGATGGGTGACCGTAAAGTGGCATTATAACTGAGCGCTTCCGTGCTTCGGAGGGCACGTTAAACCGTCGGTCCCGGCTGTTGTCATTTGATTACAGTCTTAAGCCAAGTCAGAGCCTTTTAAGCGGCTTGATAAACTCTGACACCAGAGGTGGCCACTAATCCTCACTCGATAAGAAGAAGAAGAATTTCTTACTTACCACCAATATATGTTTGTAACTTGTGCTATGTATACTAGTTATTCCTTTTATCTAGATCAGGGAGCCAACTAGTATATTATGTCTGCGATTTACTTTTTGACGACCTGTAGGGCAAGCACGAATAACTATCGTAATAGTATCGAGTAAGTATCGAGCACTTAATGTCAAAAAATGTATAGGCAAATGTAGTTCCGTTTACGTCCGGTAGGAACTCTGCTCAATATGTCATACATTTTTTTACTTTACTTCCTCGATGCTTACTCGAAAGTTATTTGTTCTAACCCCACTGTTTGGCGCAGGGGTACTAAGCCGGCGCCAGAGATCCCGGGTTCGATCCCCGGACAAGACAAATATTTGTGTGCATGATAATGTCTATTTGTCTGGGTGTAAATATGTATATTAAGTATGTACTTACAAAAAAAAAAAAAATATATATATATATATATATATATATATATATATATATATATATATATATATATATATATATAAGTGTGTTTATCCGTTATCTAGTATCCATAATACAAGTTCTTGATGAAACTTAACGTGGGCTAGATAATTAGTGTGTCTGTATGCAATTATTTATTTATTTTACTTTAAAATTTTCTGGCCTATTGAGATCGAATTCAAGCATTTCTATTTTAGACGTTCTGAACCGGACTGCCAACGCATGTTAGCCGGACCGCACACGCATAAATGTACGAAAACTCCGTTGTACCTAATTTATGAGAACCACCCACCTGCTGCAAATGCGCTTTTTGTTGTCTCTCGCGATCGACTGCGCTGTCTCCAGAGATCGACTGCGCTGTCTCCAGAGATCGACTGCGCTGTCTCCAGCGATCGACTTGTTGGTCACGACTGATCTAGATTATCATACTTAATGTAAATACAGATACATAGTTAATAAACACCCAGCCCAAGACAAATGAAAGTCAGTTAAACCAATAATACGTTTATAAGGAAACACTGTTACTGGACATACCTCTGTTAATTTAAAATCTTCATTATTTTTTATTTATTTATTTGTGCTATAAATACATACAGCACATAATTTACGTTAATAACTACATTAGTCTAGGACTGTGTCGCAGTTATTAGCGCCCACCTCGAACCTTATCTAACACTAACAAATAACACAAAATTACAAGCCATTTTTTTTAAGTTATAGGTATATTTAACAAAGAATATGTGATAATTAATTATTATAAATAGTAACTTAGAATTAACATGCATTGCTATGTTTATGTGTTTGTTTGTGTTTATTATATTTACAATACGCTGTTGGTTTTCTCAGAAAATAAATAAATACTTTTTATTACACACAAGTTTTGTGCGGGAATTAAACCCGCGACCTCGGTGCAGATGTCATGTATCGCAACCCCTGCGCCAAACAGAGGCCCTGCCAGCTATCATCGCAATGTTAAAGTAACGTTGGTCAAAGGACAGAACTATAAACTGCGTATAGCGCCATCTCGCTTACATTACATCTTTGAGTATCCACTAAGCGGGCATGCCTCGCAAGCCAATCTTAATAATGCAGCTCGCGAGCATCGCTCTGCTCGCTCTTGGGTGGTGGTGCTGAATACGAGCTCAGCCCCCCCAAGGATGAACACCGCCATAGCACGCGATATGATACGCCTAATGTCGTCTCTGACATAATTTTCGGATGCGGTCCGTTTCGTAGAATGGCCACCTATGCGGTCTAGTGTCTAACAACCACCGGTATCAGACCCAGGGGTCTCGGGTTGGATTCCCAGCGGGAGTACATATTGTATTCGGTTTGGTTGGTGGTAGGACTTGTTGTAAGTCCGCCTGACTAGCTTCCACCATCTTATCTAAGTTTGACGCCATACCTAACTACAATCTTTTCAGCATTGTTGTGTTCCGGCAGTTACAGAGTTCCTCAGTAACTGAGGATTCCGGGAGAGGCTCGCTTCCATCTTCAGTCTTATCTATACTTAACATCAGGTATGATGAAGGCTAAGAGTCTCACCGTCGTTCATTAAAAAAAAAGCCCCCGAGGATGAACACCCCTATATCACGATTCACGCGATATGATACGACGCCTGATGTCGTCTTGCTACCCTCTGGCCAGTGTTACTAGTGCTTGTCGGCGCAAAAAAAGCACATCATTTTCAGATGGGATCTGTTTCGCAGAGTGGTTCTGGCAGTGTTTTACAAAATAAAAGTCAAGACAGATATTGAACAGTGGCACATAATCGAGCTACGAGTATCATGTGTATTTCCTCACGCGCTCACGACATAGAAGACAAAGCAGAACTTGGGATTTCTCCCGTGTACTGACGCCGTCTTGACATTATATTATTGCTCATCAGGGAGTCCGCTATCTCTTAGCGCAGTATTTTTTCAATCTTACCATTCTATTTCGTACTATGAATCTCTTAAAGTACTTAAGCTTGTTTTTTGACGGAAGTTTTGTGATGTCTTCGCTTCAATGAAGTGTGTCAAAATGTGACAACTTCAATGAAAGCAAAATGCAAACAAAACATTCTTAAGATATCGACACTTTCGGGCTCAAAGGGCGTAACCATCATTTTGGCCAAAATGAGTTTTAAATGCCATCTTATTCAGTTTTTTCAGCGCTATCGAACTGTATTTTTAAAGTTCTCAAATTCTGAAAATAATGGTGTATACGACCCCTAATTTCAAGGCTTTTAATGCTGATTTGTTTGTATTTTTTGACGTTAAAGCAATAATATTCGAAGAATATTGCTCAAAAAACAAACTTAACCTTAATACTTCTAAATGCTACTCAATGTGTGTCACACGTAAAGTTAATGTTGTAAAGTATTGTTATAAGCTTCGCGACCAAGTTTTAGTATCTACTAATAAAGTGAGAGATCTTGGTGTCATTGTAGACTCGAAATTGTTATTTGCTGAACACATTGATAACATTGTTAATAGAGCCTCTAAAGCGCTTGGTTTTCTCATTAGGTCTTGCTCGGATTTCGTCAACATTAAGCCCATCAAAGTACTCTATTGCTCTTTCGTACGTAGGATCCTTGAATACGCATCCGAAATATGGAACCCTTTATATAATGTATATATTGAAAGAATTGAATCCATTCAGAGAAAGTTTCTCCGATTTCTTCAATTTAAATGTAAGCAATTCTTACCGAACTATCAATCTAGATGCAAAAAGTATTATTTCCTACCGCTAGTGCTCAGAAGAAATATTGCTGATCTTATTTTGCTTAGTAAAATTCTAAATAACGCCATCGACTCCCCTGAATTATTGAGTGAAATTTATATAAACACACCTCCTCGGCAGTTACGTAAACATCGCCCCTTAAGCACACCAACATGTAACACAAATTATAGAAAGAACTCATTTTTCTGTAGAGCTGTTGAACAATTAAATAAATTCTCTTTGGAACATCCCGCGATTGACATCTTTAACATGAAGCCTGCTGAAGTGCGTCGCTTGATTACCACCTCATTTTTCGATTTTTAATTTGTGTTTGTATTTTGTATTGTAGTTGTTAGCTGATCGCACTTTGCTCCTAAGTAATCAATTATTAGATATTCTGTTGTTTGTCAATATACTCCACCATGTCTAGTTACCTATAAGTGAAAACCTGTAAATGGCTCATTAGTCACCTAATAATATTTAACAATATTGTATTTATTTTAGAGCTGTAAGTTTTCCTAACGAAATAAATAAATAAATAATTATTAGGCATCATCAAAGTACTGGGCGTAAACGACAATCTCAAATGAAATTGTAGGGCGTATATCCCTATGACTTAAAGCCATAAAGAATATATTTCATATATTTCATCATAATTCATTGTTGTATGTTAAAGTATAGAGGGTGGAAAACATTTTCGTCGTTTGTATGGAGACCGTTTGCATTCCTCTTAAAAAGTTTAGTTATAACCCATGTTAAGGCCCTCCAAAACTAGGTTTAATTTTAAAGCCACAAACATTGCTGTAATGTGCCTAACATTTGACAAAGCTGTGAAGCTTTGCAAATTTTGTAGCTTAAGGTTAGCTTAACCTTACTGTGTAGCAAATTGTTAAAAATAATAATTAAATAATTTGTAGTTCCAATTAATTTGTCTTATTATTTATTTATTATATATAGGACTATCCAACAATCAAGATTATTTTGCAATATAAAAAGGTTTAGTAGCCTTTTACTCTTATCTTCCTTCTAGTAACTAACTATAAATTACTAAATTTATTTTGTCCTTACAAAAGTAAAAAAAAACTTCCATAGTTATAAATATCAGAATAGAATACAAGCCTCTGATGGACTAAGGGTTGCCAAATTGACCTATTTTACTAAAAACAGTTGTAAGTATTGTAATATAACTAAACAGAGCGATAAATATTACAGTTTTAATTTTGAAAGTTGGTGGTTACACTCTGCGTTACTAACGCAGCACTCATTTTGTGGGGCTTAAAAGACAGCGTTACTAACGCAGCAGTCATTTTATGGGGCATAAAAGACATACATGTATTGATGGGCGTATTCACCAGCTAACTTTTTAATTTCAAATATTTCTCAAAATGTTATGTTTTAACATTATGCACATCAAAAATTAACGACATTTGGTGTAAGAATCATATTTATAGGATCAATAACAACAAAGTTGTGATAAATACAAATTTTAAATTTTAGTTATTTGCCTCTCCTGAAAAGTCCTGTTTTGGTGGTTACGCCCTTTGAGCCCCATGCTATTTCGTACTATGAATCTCTTAAAGTACTTAAGCTTGTTTTTTGACGGAAGTTTTGTGATGTCTTCGCTCAATCATCGCCTCCAAAGTGTGAAGTGTGTCAAAATGTGACAACTTCAAGGAAAGCAAAATGCAAACAAAACATTCTTAAGATTATGATGGCTTCTGATAGATGATGGTAGGCCCCGCTAATCGTGTTATGACTTTTTAAACGACGCTTTTCAAAACTCTGAAATAGCAAGACTTTACAGATGTTTGCATAAACAACTCACAATTAACAAATATATACGCAAATATTTCTATATGTAATTAATATTAAACGCCGAACATTAAACCGTCCATACCAACTTTGTATAAACGTTCAATTCCTCAAAAAGTCAGCACGCAATACTTGTCGAGTTTCCATGGAAAATATATTTATTTACAAAGAATGTAAATTGCTAGGTAGGCGAGGTACGTTCCGTTTCATGCATCATTCATCTCATACGGACCCGCGGATTCCTCGCCGCGGTCGATTTTCGCTTGAGGAACCGAAAAAGTGAAGTCGGAATTTCTTGCCATTTTTATTGCTTTTTGGTAAATTTCATCACGTCGAAAATGTTTCTTGCGAGTTTTGGGTGGAATTTTTAAAAGGAAAAGTGTAGACTAAATCAGAAACGGATGGTTGGGCCTAGGATAAACTCGCTTTTGGTAACTTGATAGTGTAACTGTAATAGTTAGTCCAAAAGCACAAGTATGTCTAACATTTAATCACAATAGATATTCCAGCCCATTGAAATATGAAAAAAAAACAGTAGACACATGGTGATTTTTTAAAAAATTTTGAATTTATGTTTTTTTTTAAATATATATTCATTCCTTTTTTATTTATGCCAGTGATCTAATATAACACAAGCTTTACTTTATGATACCGATTTCCCGCCATAAAACGTAACACTTTTATAGACCTGCCCATTTTGTGTATTTATACTTGATAATGGTTGTGAAATTACAGGATACTTATGTAAATTTTCTATTGCGTTGTTTTACATTTATTGCCTATAAAAAAGTAAGGGAATTAGTTTTCTGGCTTATTTTATTACGAACAACGAGAGACTTTTACCCCCATATTCTAAGTCGTTCCTCCAAAACTCTTTACACTCCACTCAACCTCGTCGTGGGTAAAAATGGTGGTGTGCGCTAGGCGTAACACGGAGTGGCTACGTACTCTTTGGCTCCTCCAGGTCCTTACGGAGTTATGACTTAGAATACCGATTTCGAGGAGTATTTCGAAGAGGTTTCCAATGAGGTTTCGTTAATTCGAGGGCGAGTAAGTTTTGGAGGAACGACTTAGAATATGGGTGTTAGCCTTCGACATACCTGATGTTGTATTGATAAGGCTGAAGATGGAAGGAACTTAGGATCACAAGAATTCTGGCTATCTTATCTCCAACTTCCGGAACACAACAATGCTGAAAACATTGTTGTTATGGCGTCAGGCTTATTTCTTCCACCAACCATATATATATTTTAAATACTCTTATTCGTTTCGATAATAATGGCCTTCTGTGTTATGTTAACCAACCCTGTGGTCTAGTGGTAACACCCACCGGTATCAGACCCAGAGGTCTCAGTTTCGATTCCCAGAGGGAGTCTTTTTCTTCTTATCATATTAGTATTAGTAGCAACCTGTAATGTCAGAGTTTATCAGGCCGCCTTTAAGGCCTCTGACTTGGCTTAAAGACTGACAACAGCCTGGACCGACGGCTTAACGTGCCCTCCGAAGCACGGAAGCTCTCAGTTATAATGCCACTTTTATGGTCACCCATCCGACACCTGACCGGGCCGAACGTTGCTTAACGTAGTGTGCACATAACCTTTTCTTTGGAAAATAACTAGTTTCCAGAGGTCGTAATTACAAAATTGCAGCAGGTATTCTGTTTTTGACGTGCAATAGCGTGAAATGCGATTATAAACTAGTTGAATTCTAAACGAATCTCTGAAATAATTAGGTGTTCAAAATTAACGTGAAATACACTCAGCGGCACATTAACTGGCCACCCCGTGATTTCCATTCAAACATTTTGCTACTTTGTACATAAAAATGACAATATATTTTATGCAAAAGTCATGCTAATGTTTAATGTCCATCAACAACAAAAATTACAGGTCAGTCACCACCTTAAAGTTGTTTCGTTTTGGAAGTATTTTGTTCGTTCTCCAAAATTTCCGAAATGTAATGCTCGCGTAATTTCCATTGCGCGCTGCGGTCAAGCGAGGACCACTGATTCAATCTTAACTTCGGTCGGACGAAACGTTAATGCATCTAGCCTAGCTCATAATGCTCTTCTAAGCTGTAACTTTATTATCCTCTTATATATTGTAGTTTTTTAAGTTTTTATATTAAGTGAGCTACTTTCACCAACTGTCAGTAATCAATGTCAGTCAGTTAACAATATCATTCAGTATCTTTAAACTTGAAACAATTTACATAATAATGTTTATTAGCGTTAATCGTGATTATTGACAGTTGGTGTGAGTCGCCTTTTCTGAAAATGATGCATTGCAAAATGTTAGGCAAATCACGAAATTCCGGTACAGCTTATCGTAATGTGCCCAGGCAGATCTCGATCGCCCCATTTCAACCGTTAGCCCACGAAATCCATAAAGCTGAACGTAGAAACAATTAAAGACTAAGAAATCACAAAATATTACAATACTTTGTGCTAGTAAGCAAGACGCTGTCTGTGAATATATTTAGAGCTCTTATATCAGACTAAGTCTGACGCCATAACAACAATGTTTTCAGCATTGTTGTGTTTCGGCAGTTAAAGGGAAAGGCTCGCTTCCATCTTCAGCCTTATCAATACTTAACATCAGGTATGATGAAAGCCAAGAGCCCGTCGCTCATAAAAAAAAACAGAGAAAAAGCCTAAAAAATACTAACAAATTAACAGCGTTTAACTAACTATAATGAGGAAAGGCAAAATTGAAATCCTCACAAACGGGACCGTAGGCCAAAGTTAAATTATAATTGACAACTTCAAAATTAGTGAGTTCCTTTGACGGGAAGGTTCTAGCTTAAAATTAGGCCATTTTAACGCCGGACGTATTCATTTCCGCAGGCACAAGGGCTTGTTGATGACAGCCATTTGATACGTGTTGGCATTTGATCTTTCCTTGTTTTATGATGTTAAAAATAGAATGTCAAAAATTGCCAGGATCGGGAAGAAAAAAATATCAAAGAAGTTTTTAGGCGCCACCAGACGCTCAGTAAACACTGTAATCCATCATTATTTATTTTATTTTTTGGTATAATACGATTATCGTGTAGTCAAGTGTATTATCGATCATTTTCCTACCGTGATTCACATCATTTTTTGTACAACCCAGTAGAAATTAGGGTTTAATTTGCGACAAAAGTCCTTTATTCCTCTCCATGCTATAAAGTATCAGTATCCCAAATTTCATCCAAATCCGTTCAGTTATTTTTGCGTGAAAGAGTAAAAAATAGAAATAAAACGACTTTTGCGAACATCGATGGGTCATGTACCCAGATTGGAAAAACTGTAGAGTTTATGATTTTGTAATTTTTGCATTTTTCAATGCTATTTTTATACTTATGGTAAATTTTAAAAAGAAAAATATTGGAAAAAATTAACTCGGTCACAAGTGAATTCTCAGACGGGAATCGAACCCGCGACCTTTGGAAATCCGGTCCAATGCTCTAACCGCTGAGCTACCGAGACTAGAGGTAGCTCAGCGGTTAGAGCATTGGACCGGATTTCCAAGTGAATTCCCGTCTGAGAATTCACTTGTGGCCGAGTTAATTTTTTCCAATATTTTTATATTTAAAATTTACCATAAATTGTAGAGTTGTTTGTAGAGTTTTGATGAATAGGCAATAATTAGTTTCTATTTGGTTACGTTCCACTCGAGTTTATTAATAGTGATAAGATAAAGCACTGTGGATGACTTACATTATTAAGGCGCTGTACCACTAACGCGAGGCAGTAATGAGAAAAGGACGAGAACGGGAGCGAGAGCGATTTTGCAGATTAGGTGAAAAAACCACGAATTCACTTTCTAGTAAATAACTATAACGATTAAAAAAAAACGGTCAAGAGCGATTCGGGCTCGCGCATCGAGGGTACCGTACCATCATATATTGTCGAAACATCGACATAGGTCGAGGTCGGCTTACCAAGAGCAAATAAGTATAAAATCACTTTTTAAGATTTCAGAAAAGTATTTCTATTTTATAGACATCGATTTATTTTCTTGTATTCTTTAAATGAATTTCTATCACATATCAATAATTTCAGATTTTTCTCTATGTAATTTTCATCTAAAGAAAATAAATTGCGGCCTAACAAAAATAAAAAGCCCCACTTTGCAAAATAGTCCGACAAACGTCATCTAGCATTAGTAGTTCTTGATATATCTAACTGTGACAGACAGACAAACTGAATCGCACCATGACTTTTTACCATTTGGTACGGAAACTACACGATCCTAGATATTATTAAAGTCCACTAATTTCCAATAGTATATGTAACCCCATTTGAGAATAATCTTGAATATTTCCAGGCCCCACATTTATACAATCCTGGCGATATGCAACCGGAAACCGGGGGGGTTTGAGTGGGTATGCCTGCCAAAGGAGAGCCCCACATAACCCTGTCGCCCACCGGCGATACCCTATCGCCGGTGGGCGACAGGGGTTATGCATAAGACGCATTTTTCCCTCGAAACAGAAAAAGAGGGATCATTTCGAAAAGAAAAAAGTGTCGAGGCTAAACCATGAAAATCGTGTTTCTGGTACATTTCAAATCTAGATAAAGGTATGAAGAAATGTATATCTTATCACCTAGATTTGTAACATCTCTAATCATCCTATAGTTTTATATAAAAAAATACATACTTTTCTGTAAAGCGTCTTAAGGCGGAAGGATCGGCTGTCTAACTAAATAGACTAGACTAATTAATAAACTATCTGAGTTTCTAACTAATAGATCTGGTGGTCCATAATGAAAAAAAAGTTTTTTTTAATGAAGTACGGGGGAGACTCTTAACCTTCATCATACCTGATGTTAATTATTGATAAGGCTGAATCTTCAACCACTGAGGAATAGGCTATCTTATTCTGTGACTGCCGGAACACAACAATGCTGAAAATATTGTTGTTATGGCGTCAGACTTAGATAAGATGGTGGTAGCTAGCGAGGTGGACTAACAACAAGTCCTACCATCAACCAAACCGAATACAATATGTATCCCCGCTGGGAATCGAACCCGGTACCCCTGGGTCTGATACCGGTGGTTGTAACACTAGACCACAGAGGCGGTTAAAATAATACTTACGTATAATATAATAAATTTTAAATTATTTACTATTGTTGATAGCATAGATTTATGATTGGTATCCGCGTTGGCAACGCATACCAATCATGCCAATCGTTTATCATTATTAAAAAATAAATCATTTATCAAAGTTACGGTTAAACAAAAGTTAGTGCGAAACAAAAACCTGTAAGGGGCTATTCACACCGCGTTTTTTAAACGCGCCGCCGTCAACGCGCGTTTGTGGCGATACATACGCGAACCGCACGTGCGTCAGACGCAGCCGGCAGGCCTTTGCGGTCTGCAAAGGAACGTACGTAGCGGTCTGTAAGTGTAAAAATTCAAACACACGTTTGATACAAAAGCGATGATAACGCGCGTGTGTATCGACACAAACGACAACGAACTGCTCTGTAGGATAAAAGCGCGCGTTTGGAGACTAGCGTCGACGGTGCGTTTAAAAAACGCGTTGTGCAAAGGCCCTAAGAGGCGATAGAAAAGTTACGTTCAAAATTCATTTTGAAGCATAGTAAGCTAGCTTACCTTAACTAAAGTAATAAATAAATCATATCCTTAAATAAAACGAAGTGTTTTTACAACTCCTTCGTACTTCACATTAATACTATGAAAATTGCATTGCAATTGCATTGCAATCGGGGAAATTCCCGGTTGACCTGTAGTGTATTTTTGAGAAATATTTTCTCGAAAAGTACTAAGGTTATAGAAATAATTTATTATTCAAATGAAAAACCTGTTAATGTTCTATTATTTGAGATATTTAAAACATAATCCTACCTCAAATAATTACGAAGATACAGGTGTGTGTAAGCCAGAGACACGGGTCTCCAGCTAACACACACTTTAATGATCGTAGTTTCAACAGTATTTGAGTGTGACGGTTAGTTTTTTTGGTTCTCATTGCACCTATAGTGCACTAAATTTCTGACTATAGTCTAAAGCCTTAACCTCACTGGTTTGCCTTAAATCGGCATGTGTCAGCTGGGGACACGTTTCTCCAGCTAACACAAAAAAAAAACTCCTAGTAACGAAGTTATGGTTGCACCTAAAATATCACTGACAAGTTTGATTGCTCCTAATATGCACTTAAATATGGCATGCTTAGAATTTCTCTATGTCTTATGAGGAAGCTGTAGACACACACATGTTTTCTAGGATGGCTGGAAGTAGGCGAAAGGACAAAATATTTACTGCGCCTTTTTGTAAGACATGTTTTGCTCAGAAATTTTTAGATTTTTTGGGACCCTTTATCTATAATAAAATATCAGAACACGTTGATATGAGTCGGCTCACTACACGTTCAATAAAAATAGCATTAAACAGTTTTTGCAAGATTTAGATTTCGAGAAAACGGAGCTACTCTTAAAAGTAACTAAATGAAATAACTGGTATACTCACTATACACATACACAGACACACACACACACAAGCTAACACACATATTTACACTAAACTCACTCATTACATATTTTATTATAGTATCTTTATATATCATAAGTATTTTTATTGTTATCTTTTATATATGTTTTTATTGGCATTGCATATTTATTTAGATACATTACTTAATTAAAATAGTTGGTTAACAGTTGGTTAAGGCATTATGTAGTTGTAGTAATTTTTATCTGATCACTGAACATATACTGTGCTTTTTAACAGCAGCCATATTGTTATGACAAAGTAATCCAAGCGTAGCGCGGTAAGAGGCCTTATGCTTAAGGATGTAAGACCAAAACTGCATGTGAAGTGATCAGTTTTTAAAGTCGGTTTTCATTTTGTATTTTTTTATTTTATTTTTTTAATCTTATCAATGGTTTTTATAACTTTGTAATGTGCGTCTGTTGTGACCCGAGTGGAGGAGACTATCCTACCGTGAAACAGTTTTATACTACTACGGAGGGTAGAGGTACAAAACTCAGTGTTGCAATAGCGTTTATGGTTTACATGCAAAGTACCTACGCTAATATTCACAAACTTGTAAGATAAGTAAGTAATAAAACGAAGTGTTTTTACAACTCCTTCGTACTTCACATTAATACTATGAAAATTGCAACAAGATCGATAAGTAAGTGTAAACTGTAAAATGTTATTGTAATTGTTCAAACTGTATTTGAAATAAATAAATAAAATAAATATATATCTATAACTTTTTAAATAAAGCCGCCCAAAAATCTCTATTGGTCAGCTGGGAAGTTCCCGACTGTACTAAATTGAAACACGTGAACATATTTCTGCAGAATAGATATTTGAAGTAGGTACAAATTTCAATACGTGTTTCCTTATTTTGCAAATATTAAATTTGTTCGGGTCGCTTACGAAGTGATTTTGTAAAAGAAACGGTTTTGTAAGTAGGTTTAAGGTTGAAAGTTGTGTGTGTAAGCCGATGTACTCTGTTGGTGATTTTAAAATGTGTCGTGGACACGGAGTGTAAGCAGTAAGACGGTTCATGAATTAGATTTGCTCGAGACTTTCTGCAGATTGCAGGCCTTAAGCTAAAAGTGACAAGGGCAAACGGTATAAAAACTTCAAGGCTTTGCTAATGTTTTCAATTTTTCTTACGATGTTTACTATAGAAGAAACAAAAACTTTGATTTCTTAACAAATACACCTTTGTTTAAAAAATAAAATGCTTGACATTTTATTGAAAAGAAGCATGATGATGACCTCTTTTTCATTATTGTTTTTATTTCTCCCTCTGCCCTCCTCTCCCTCGCGTCCAGTCCGAAGCCGAATCATAGACTTAAAAAATACTGTCAAATACTAAGTACGTAAGTAAGTAAGTAAATTTCATACAATCAACCAACCAATTATCTAGCCCACGTTAAGTTTCATGAAGAACTTGTGTTATGGATAACGGATAAACATACTTATATACTTTTTTTTGTAAATACATACATAATATACATCTAAAACACCCAGATCAAGACAAGTGGACATGTTCATGCATACAAATATTTGTCTTGTCTGGGGATCGAACCCGGGACCTCGGGCGTAGAAGGTGGGTTTAGTACCCCTGCGCCAAACTGGTCGTCAATACTGACTCTAAACGGTGCTTTGAAAAAAAGTTCAATACGAATTAAACTCGCTCAAACTTTTACTCAATAGTTGTGGAATCTACAATATTGTTCCTAAAGTCACAATAATAAACATTGCATAATTCCTAATATTGCGCAAATTAATTGATCGTCCAGGGAAGTTAGGGTTGTAGATTTTTTTTATTATTTGTTGTAGTTAAGTTTTTTTCGTTTATTTATTACTCAATCACACGTATACGGCTGAACTGATTTAAATGCAATGTTGCATATCGTTTTTTTTTGTTTTCAACGACGGGGAGACTATTTGCCTTCATCATACCTGATGTTAAGTATTGATAAGACTGAAGATGGAAGCGGGCCTCACCTGGAACCCTCAACCACTGAAGGACTGGCTATCTTATCTCTAATTGCCGAAACACAACAATGCTGAAAACATCGTTGTTATGGCGTAAGACTTGGATGAGATGGTGGTACCTAGCCAGGCGGAATTACAACAAGTCCTACCACCAACCAAACTGAATACGTACGATTACGTTGTGATTATAATATAAACTCTGATCTATTGATTATTATAACTTCTATGAAAGACTATAGTTAAATTGTAATTACTAACACGCTAACATGATATCTCGCTTTGACATTTTACCTGACATTGTTTATTGCTTTTTTATGACTTTGTTTACTTGACATTTCTTGATTAATTGTATTCTACTAATAAACTAACCATTTTTTTTATTATTATTTAAAGCGTCATTCTATCTGTACTGTTGGCATGCCAGTATCTGGTCCATCACTTAAGCGCCACACATTTTTTTTATTTGTCAACTTTTGTACTGTGAATGCTCGCAAATAAATATTCTTGATTCTTGATTCTTGATACGATATGTAAATCGAACCCGGTACCCCTGGTTCTGATACCGGTAGTTGTTACCACTAGACCACAGAGGTGGTTAAAAGGCTAATACCCGGATTAGCTAGGATATTGAGTACATTCTATAGCTATATAATAAATATTAAACGAGAAAATATTATAGAAAAAGCAACTTGTCTCATGTCGCTCTGACGGGATTTGAACCCGCATCCTTGGGAATCCGGCCCAATGCACTAACCAATTATGTTACAGAGACATTCTATCTCGGTATTCCCACGGGAGCAAGAATCACGTGGCTAAAACGATACTCCGGTATTCCTCGAATCGCACCTAACCAAGCGCAATTATTAGGAGTGCTTGGAGGAATCATAGTTATTTGTTATTCAAGGCTGAAAAGTTCGTTATTAGCGGCGAGTTACCTCTATTGAATCCTGAGCGTAGCGAGGATTTCAAAGGTACAAGACGCTAAAAACTTTTCTGCCGAGCGCAACACACAATTTTTCACCTCACAACAGCGAGGAACACTTTATGGTTGTTTCCGCGGTCAACTTCCGGTAAAAAATTCTTAAAACATAAAGTTCAATCTAAATATACCTTATTCTCGTTGTTTTAATGATATAAAAAACTAAAATTATAAAAAGGGAGTATTATAGTTAATTCAAAGTTATTTAATGTAGGAATATATTGTTATTTACTAATAAGAATAAAAACGATTCCGTAAATGTTGACACTGACATGAGGTACAAGTCAAAGACAATTTAAAAATAAAGATTTATGTCACAGTCCGAAATCCAATTATAGGTTGTGAAATCTCACCCAGCCTAATATAAAATTCTTATAACAAATAGTTTAATCTTATTGTTATTGTTTTTATGATTCAATGAACTAAAATAATTTAATAAAACCAAAACGGAGTATTATAATTAATTTAATGATATTTAAAATAAGAATCAAATATAACAAAAAAGTCAATAGCGCGATTCGGAACGCATTATGTCATATTTTTAAGTATTAAATTAAAAAAGTACTTTGCCGCGCTAGGCCGCAACAAGCTTTTTTCTACGCCTAAACTGATTGACAAAACCTCCTTTTCAGAGCGTGTGAGGTGAAAAGTATATTGTAACCGTCATATTAAGATAGTCACACCTATTTTACTTCGCGTACTACGTAGCTACGACTACGTCAAGTCGTAGCAGAACGTCGTAGAAATTGTAGCTACAGAAATTATATGACTTTTTTCTCTATTTAAACGTTATTTTAGAGATGTTCTGTAGGCCTAGCACGAAAACTTTCGAGTAAGTATCGAGAAAGTAAAGTAAAAAAATGTATGAGATATTGAGCAGCGTTCCTACCGGATGTAAACGGAACTACTACATTTTCCTAAACAATTTTTTGACATTACGTGCTCGATACTATTTCGATAGTTATTCGTGCTAGCCCTGCTGTTCGAAATAGTTTCGATAATAGTCTGTTTCGTGGAATAATTGTATTATATGACTGTGACCTTTGCATTGCTAGTAGTTAATTTAGTGATTCTTGGAAACTCAAAATTGGTGTAAGTAATTTCGTTTGCGTGTGAAAATAAATAGAGTTTAACTTTGAAGAAACCGGGTTGTTATTACATTCAGTCTTTAAATTGTTATTTTAAATATTTCTCATTTGATTTACTATTGAAATATTTTATTTTAGTTCAACCAATTAGATTCCTAATTTATGATTTTTGATTTCTTGCATTGCTATTTTTTATACTTACGATAAATTTTAAATAGAAAAATATTAAGAAAAAAACCATTACTTGTGGCCGAGTTGGTTTTTTTCGTCTATTAAAAATTTATCGAATAATAATATTGATCTTCACTTTAACTTTTTGACAATACTTACTGTTTGAAAGTTTCTGTTTCCTCTTCAAACCAAAAAAGATTCCTAAAGAATCTATAGTGATTTGGAAAGGGTTATAAATATTAAAGCTGCGTAGTGTCGGCCTAGAATAGCACTACCCCCTCTTATCCCTTGGGTGTCGTAAAAGGCGACTAAGGGACTCAGCCTTCAGGAGACGGGCAGCAGCGTCTCCTACAAACTTGGCCATAATGCGACCACCAACCCGCCTGCCAAGTGTGACGATGATGGCACCCCCCCCCCCCCTTTACGGGAATACTAGGATAAAAAGTAGTATTTATATTCTGTCTGTGTGCTAAATTTGATCAAAATCAGTTCTGTTAGTTTTTGCGTAAAAGAGTACCAAAAAAACTGACAAACTTTCGCATACATAATACTAGCGGCGACCCGCGGTTTCGCCCACGTGGTTCCCGTTCCCGTGGGAATACCGAGATGAAAAGTAGCCTATGTGTTAGTCCACTACTTGAAGTCCCTACATATCTACCAAATTTCATCCTAATCGGTTTTTGCGTGAAATAGAAATAAATAAATAAATAATTGCATACAAACACACCAATTATCTAGCCCACGTTAAGTTTCATTAAGAACTTGTGTTATGGTTACTAGATAACGGATAAACATACTTATATACTTTTTTTTAATACATACATAATATACATATTAAACACCCAGACCAAGACAAATAGACATGTTCATGCACACAAATATTTGTCTTGTCCGGTGATCGAACCCGGGACCTTTGGCGCAGAAGGCAGGCTTAGTACCCCTGCGCCAAACAGGTCGTCAAAATAAACAAATACACAAACAAACGACATACCCGTACATCTTATGTTTTGGCGCGCAGTGTTCATTGAAATAAAACAACTTTCACGAACTAAGCTGTAATTGTCCGTATTTTTTGGTTTTTAGGGGTTTTTTGATTTTCCCGACGTTTCGGCACCTTTTCAGCTGCCGTGGTCACGGGATAACTGGCTACTTAAAAGTCTACCCTCGAAAAGTTTATATTTTTTTTTGTTCAGATACGGTTAAACATTTACTATGGTAACAATTACGAATTATGCATAGTGAGTAGTATTAGTATGTTATTACAACTGCTAAGTTATCTGCCAGATAAGTTATTCAAAACTAACCTGTCGGTAGTGAAACCGGCCCTGTCAAATGAAAATAATAATAATATTTCGTACACTCACACCAATTAACCTAGCCCCAAGGTAAGCACTGTAAGGCTTTTATTATGGGATACTAGGGTACCGAATTTAAACACATAATATATACATATATGAGTATTTATATGTAGAAATATATATAACCGTCCATGACTCAGGTACAAATTATAACTTTTTTAATTATGCATTTTACAATGATGTTTTTATGTGAGAAAATACACTACAAAAAAGCAACTTGTCTCATGTCGCGTCCCGTCCGGGCGATATGAGACTATTGTTTCTGTTTTCTAGTATATTTTCTTGTTTAATATTTTTCAGGTACAAAATTAAATGCTCATATTCATCATAAAAACATTTGCTACTACCGTAATTCGAAACCAGGACCTCAGATTGGGGCGACACGTTGAAACCGGTGTACGTACCACTCTACCACGGAGGTCGTCAAATCGGCACGTCATGAAGAGTAAAATGAAAGCAAAGAACACTAACTATTACTAACGCAATGAAAGGCTACACAAGTGAAAAATAATTACCAATACCCCGCCACTTACGGAACCAATGTTGCCATCAATCCGATAAAACGCGTCGATACGAAACAAAAACGGGGAACAAACTCCACTAAAGAAGATCGTAACTCTAAAAACTAATCGGGAACCGCAATCAAACCTTCAAAGTCGCTAAACAGCCAATTTCTTAGTTCAAAACACGAGCTAAGCCAGTGTCGGTCGGGCGCTTGGGGCGTGCGGACGTCCACGATGACGCCTTGACGATGCGCTCGCTACTCCTGTTGTACGTCGCGACGATCGTGAATTGTGATTATGGTGATTTTGTGAAACATGTCAGGCATGGTGGCAGAGCCCTGATCCGCCATGGAAGGTCCCGGGTTCATTTCTCGCGGATGCACGCGCGCGCGAGAGGACTCGTCGCGCAAATTGAAGCAGAGAGAAGCAGTGAGTTAGGTTAGTGGGTCTTCAGTGTGTTTGTATGATTTTTATGATTTTTAAGAGTTGTATTGGAAGTTTAAAAGTGCGACTTTAAAGTTTGGCACTAAGTTTTCACGGACGCAAAGTTATCGGAACTGTGATTGAAATGATCCTTGATAATTTGTGCTGATAATTTACTGAATAGGATTTATTTAAACTTTTATACAACATTCATAATTAAAATGGTTATTAGCTTATTTTTTTTTACCGAACACAAGCTACTTTTTTCTGACGTAATATTAATCATAAAGTTAACAATTTTTTTAATGTATAAGAACGTGGACAATTTCGATATAAAATAGTGTTTGGATAATTCTTTAGTATACTTTGACCATTTTTATACATGCGTCATTTAATTACAATTAGGATACCAATAAAATTTTGGTCACTTAAGTAAAATTTAATTAAGGGCCGGTTTTATCACCGACAGAGAAGGTCTTGATAGCTTTCTGGTAAATAATTCGACAGTTGTAATAAGAAAAATACGTCAAATTATCCACCAGATAATGTATTCAAAACTTATAAGTTGGAGCTGAAACTGGCCCTTTCTCAATTTAATTTTAACAGCGCTCTCTGATTTTATTTCATAAGTCTCTTTATTTGATTGGGTTGTTTATACCTACACAACACTATTACCTCAGAATTAGAAAAAGTAATGAGTCATAATATTTAGCAACTTTTATTTGAAGCTTATTTTTTTAATACAGGAAACTGTATCGAAAACAACATAATACAGAAATTGCATAGGATTTTAATGACTTTTAACACTTTCGCTGGCAATGAACAAGACACAATAGAATTTTTACTGATAATATAACTATTAAATATTGTCTGCTAGCCACATTGCTACTTACATCATCATACTCTATACAAAACAATAATATGAAATTAATATAAAAAAAAACCAAGATCGCATTTCAAAGTTATTTAAAACTACATAAAACAAGGCACTTGTATAACTTATTGTTTACTAGTGAGAACATATGAGAACTAGTAGCTACGTGAGACTATTGAAATAGGGAAGAAAATTGGAAAATACCAGCTTGGGACTTGTAAATCCATTGAATTTTCTAGTCAAAATCCTAAATCATGTACAATCAGGGAACTGGTAGACCAGTAGTGATTTTTGAGAAACGTTTTCTCGGAAAGTACTTTATGTTGAAAAAATATTTTTTTATTCAAATGAAATACCTGTTAATGTTCTATTATTTGTGATATAATCGTTTTTTATATACACTCACGGGAAAATAAAGCGGGTCAGTGCGTTATTCTCATACAAACATGTTCACTTTCTAGTCCAATAAATAAAAAGTATTATGTATTTCGAGGAAAGATTTTTGTGACGATAGCAAGGTAATATGCTGAACTAAGCAATCAGCATGTAAAATAACTGAAAAAATTTCTTGATATGATTTCCTAAACTTTCAATTAAACGTATGTTTAATTTTGCTTTCATATAAAGTTGCATGAAAGCGGATTAGTGATTTTGTTTTTCTTATTATGCATAAAAACTGAAGGTTTTCTTGAATTTTTGTCACTTTTATTTGTAAGTCGAGCATTCGACTCATACAACGACTTTCCATTTTTATATAAACTGTTGATACTTTTTGAATAATGAGACTAAAGTATTTTAACACCCTATATGTATGTATACAGCAGTATATTACTTTACCATGTTTTTTTTCTTCTTATAATCCTTCTTTCGCTATTCTTCGTCTTATTGTTTCCTTTGCTGTTTCTTCTCCGCCCTAACATGTCTTTTTTAGATGGTTTATTCCAAAAACTCGTTTTGGGAAACAAGTGAGATGTCAATCAAAATTCTACATTTCTTTTAAATCACATTTTTCCTTAATAATAATACCACTTTCATTGTTATGATTCCACATTCAAATGGCGTAGAAATAAAATCGAGATGTATTTTACGCCTATTATTATTGTACGGTACAGATAACCGCACACAATAGTCGTCATTAATTACATTATTCATTGTAGGCACACTTACAGGTCACCTAACTTTAAACCGACAACTATTCATCATGAATGCGACAGACAGCCCCCTATGTAGGGGATGCCTGGACGCAGAGGAAACAGCCGCCCTGTGATCCTGGAGTGGGTGGGTTTGGCCGCACAACGCAAACACAATTCACAACTCATAATCTTTTCTCTATAACCAACTTATTAACTGTGCGACAACTGTATGTCTTGGTCACAATTCTAAAAAAACACAAATCTCTCCCTATTGATCCCACTATTCTGACAAAGAGACGTAAACACACTGTTGCCAAAAGAAATAAATGTAAAATATATATTGTAAAACGTATATTGCTAAGCATCAATATATACACCAATCATCTCACTTATATAATATTGCAAATAAAATTCTAAGTATTTACACTAAAACAAATTTTACATGTAAAAGTTTTTTGATTGAATGGTTAAAAAAATGGACTACGAGGAAATAGAAAAATTGATTGTACATATTGAGAAGTAGAAAATTAAATAATTACCTAGAATAAAATATAAAACAAAGAAGTAGTATAAAACACACCCACATACACACATATACTCTCTCACACACACACACACACAAACACATAAACATGCGAGAACCTGTAGAATCAAGAGTGAAACTTAATGTAGTTAATTATATATACCTAGATAATAAGATATTTGAAAATATGTCTTAAGTATAAAAATAACTGATATTGATACGCGAGAGCGATCTCTCCTGGCACAAGTGTTTTCACACTTAAACGGAGAAATCAACCTCAATTTATTGAGCTTTATGTCTGATCATTTTTAATTTTTCATTTCAATAGAATATCTGTCTATGGTGTATCCATAACCCAAACAATTACGTAATGTTTATGTCCTTTAGCCAATAACTTGTATAGTATTTTGTTGATCGTTTAGGTTGATACCACTTAATAGTACCATATTCACAGTAAATCTATAGATACTCAAATATACATTTACTAGCAAGAATACTATAGAGTTAACCCGCTTCCTTTCAATCTATTTTCGGCATAAAATCAATTTAGATGAATAAGTGATATAGGCGTCATTTTAAAAGCTATCAATCAATAGGTATTTAAAGTGACGTCAATCTTATTTTAGTTTCTAAAGGAATATAAGCGACTCTTTTATTCCACCCCTAATTATTTATTGCAGACCTTGAAGTGGCGAACGGACTACTTTTTCAGTATATTACTTATAATGATTAAGGTTTCAGTAGTTGTACAATCAAAAGCATGCCATTTTTGAAGTGAAAACTTCTTTAGCGGCGTTGTGCATATCAGTTTTAAATTTTTTGGGATGGGTAAAAAATGTTGAAGTCGCGTCAGGACACGTGACCCTGATCGAAAATTCGTAAGACCATTTACCGTTGACCTACTTCAAATTTCGTAAAGTCTCACACTTGAAATTCGTTAATAACAACCATTATATAAAGATCTCTCATTCATCAACTTTTTATGAAGTTGTGGTCAAGATATAGTGGATTTTGATCGTTATTTTCGTTTAAGCGGTTTTCACTTCTGCCAGTACTCCCAGAGTGCAAGCTGTTATTTTTTTTTCTCTTGCACTACGAAAACCACTGCTATTACAAGAAACATAGGGACTCCCAAAAATTTATATTGTTGCTATGGCGTCAGACTTAGAAAGCAGAGTGGCAAACAAGGTAGACTTAAAACAAGTCCTACCAACCACTAAAGCTCTAAAGGCAGTACGACAAACTCAAAATCGCAATCAAAAACAAATAAATGTAACAAACTTTGCGGTTTTATAAATATATTAATCAGCTTCTGCCCGCGGTTTCACTACCCGCGTGGTTCCCGTACCCGTGGAAATATCGGGATAAAAATAGTCTATGTTACTCTCTGTCCTTTTAACTAATTCTATGCCAAAAATCAAGTCGACTGGTTGCTTAGTTAAGGCGTAAAGGAAGGACAAACAAACACATTTACGCATTCATAACATTATATAAATATAACATAATTAGAGGCCGGGCGCGGTTTCACCCGCGTGGTTTCCGTTCCCGTGGGAATTTTGGGATCAAAGCTATCCTATCTCTTAAGTTGGACCAGACTGCTCACGGTGTGCCAATTTAATTTAAAATCGTTGAAGTAGTTTAGGAGTCCATCGCGGACAAACATCGTGACAGGAGATTTATATATATTAAGATATAGTTAGGATTCGACCAGGGATCGTTTTAGAAAACTTTGTTTCTTATCTTTTATTCAATACTTATTGTACGACATTATTATTTCAAAAATTTTGTTGATCCTGCAAAGGTCCTGAGGATCCTGATAAGTTTTTGCTGCCGTTCTTCTTTGTTAGTTAAAAGATGTCCTGATAGTCCTGTATGGCTGGTTGGTAGGAAAAGAAAAATTGAAAAATTGTGCAACTCGAAAGTACTTGTTTATAAGTTTACTTCAATTAAAAGTTTTTTATTCTGACTTTGAACTTATTACTTCAGAGATGGCAGCATCACTAAACAAATTGTGCGATGCCCTCCAACCACAACGGCCTTCAATATAAATTATACGAGTCATCAAAATTTAGGTCATATTATTGTACTATGAACTAGTAAAATCATTTTATGCGACTGCAATCTGTAACTTCTGAGCTGGCTTGGAGGCAGGTGTGAAAACGATAGAGGTTTTATGACGGCCGTAAAAGCTTGTAGAAATCTTATAATATAAGGTCTTTAATAACGTGAATGCGATCTAGAAAGGCGTACTAAGATTTTTTATGAATGACGGTGAGACTATTAGCCTTCATCATACCTGATGTTAAGTATTGATAAGGCTGAAGATGGAAGCGAGCCTCGGCCACTGAGGAACTGGCTATCTTTTCTCAAACTGCCGGAACACAACAATGCTGAAAACATTGTTGTTATGAATTCAGGCTTAGTTAAGATGGTGGTAGTTAGCCAGGCGGACTTACAACAAGTTTTACCACCAACCAAACCGAATACAATATGTACCTCCGCTCCGGGACCCCTGAGTCTGATACTGGTGATTGTTACCACTAGAACATAATATTATAATTATATTCTAGTGGTAACAATCTCCGGTAAAATACCGCCTCTGTAGTCTAGTCCGCCTGGCTAGCTACCACCATCTTATCTAAGTCTACCACAATAACAACAATGTTTTCAGAATTGTTGTGTTCCGGCAGCAGTGGTTGAGGATTCCGGGAGAGGCTCGCTTCCATCTTCAGCCTTATCAATACTTTACATCAGGTATGATGAAGGGTAAGAATAAAAAAACAATACAAATAGGCCACAAATATAGGAAATAAAAATTAATAATTTTCTCTGTGGCACACATATTATGTCTTCAGGTATATAGTTAAAATGGTAATACACATCGCATAACAATTTTTAAGGAAACGCGTTGTTTTCGGGACTGTGTGTAGTACTAATCTGTTTGGGTTTCTGTTACTCCTACATGTTAGATATTTAGATTTTTTTATTTATTTAGATTTTGTTATGTTAATACTGTCACTTCAAAATTATAAATAAACGATAGGGGCAGTATATTTCAAAGTTATTATTAAAGAAAAAGCCTAAAATACGGTCGGCATGGTTCATCTGGAGCTATGTGACATATTGCGCGTACACACCTTTTTTGTGCACTATAGGCTTTGCACTATAGTCGCATAAAATGATATTTTTTTATTTTCTGTACTGTTTCCCCAAATCAGAATAATAAGAATAAGTAAATATGTTCCCCACCCATCACACATACAACTAACATTATAACATTTTCCACACCAACAGGTACTAGGCAGTCTAGGCACAGAATTCTGGTATCATAATTTTTCATTACCGTTTTGGAAACGGTATTTAATTACCCCAGGCGCAATAATTGTAGCTAAGCGTGTTCTTATTATGTCTGAATCCCCATCTGGAATGAACCTAATTATTTTCTCCATACACACAATGTGCTTATATACATATATGTTTATATACCTATATATCTTCAAAGTGATGTTAAAACGGAGGCCTTACGCTAATTACGCTCACGGGTGAACAGAACTAGGGAGCTGTGATGATTTAATTATAATTTAAATGTTCAAATAAAAGTACAAAGAAAATTTATATTGTATAGCTACTGAATAAAGTTTTTTTGTAACCGACTTCAAAAAAGGAGGATTATATATAAAATCACAAAAGCGTATTATTTATGTATGTTCACCGATAACTCCACGAGATGACGACGACTCAACGAAATGATTCAAACGTTATTACATCAAGATCGTTCACAAGCTGGTCTTATTTTTTGAAATTTTGAAGTTGGCTCATTAATTTTTAGGATATGCTGAAAATTAAAACGGACTTCAAAAAATATGAATATTAGCTTTTTGGAGTTAGCGCCAGCCAAGGCAAGAAAAATAAAGAAAAAGTAAGAAATGCACCATCGATGCCTTGGCCAGCACCGACTCCAAAAGCTAGCAATTTTTTTTTTTTATTCTTTTTACACTAACTGCGGTGAGTTTATATATTAAGTAAGCCTTAACGTAAGCTCTAATGTAATGGATGGAAGCACCTACATCAACATGGTATTCTATTGTTCTTTTTTATTATACGAACATTAATGACCCTAACAGATTAAGAACTCAGAGTGGAAAGACTTTGATAACCGGTGAAGAATGTTCAATAGAGTGCCACCACGGAGGTCGTTAATTTACACTACATACACAAAATAGAAAGTTCTCTCACGAAAACACCAATAAGTATTAGGTTAGGATAAAGCAAGTTGAATTTTACTTTGTTATAATTTCTTTGGTAAAAACTTTTACACGAAAGCGCGAGTAGATATAATGGTACCTATAATTCTCCTTTCCAAACATATCCTTTTTTAATGATCATATAATAAGTAATCTTGACTGCTCAACGTGGCTTTTGAAGCACGGAGGTGCTCGATATGATAAATTTTTGGTCATTTATCCCATGACTGACAACAGGCCTAGGCCATCATGTATAAGAAACCATCATGTCCTAAAAACCTTTTGTGTTTTGTTTTTATTAATGTTGTCACATTTTGACACAACTTTTCTTTAGAGTATAAGTAATTTAGTTAAAGGTGTCAATGATAAAAAGAAAGTTACAGTAGTCTTCTTTGACATGTCAAAGGCCTTTGATTTTGTGTCTCATAAAATACTATTAGAGAAATTGGAGAATTTTGGACTGAGAGGACCAGTGTTGAATTGGATTGCTTCTTACATAAGTGATAGATCTCAATATGTTGAAATCAATAATATTGATGAAAAAGGGATAATAACTTCCTATAAATCTCGTGAGAGGCATAATGCATTTGGAGTTCCTCAGGGTACGGTACTTGGGCCAATTTTGTTTACCTTGTATATTAATGACTTACCAGATGTTATATCAAGTAAATGTGTTTATTTGCTGATGATATCTCAGTTATTGTCACAGCACAATTTAATATTAATAACACCATTGACGAAATTTCTAATTGGGCGACATTAAATAATTTATGTATAAATTTAGATAAGACATGTTTCATTCAATTTAATAATTATGGTACACCTTCTAATAATCTCTGTATAAATTATAAAAATCACGCTGTAAAAGAAACTAATGAAACAAAATTTTTAGGAATTATGTTAGATAAGAATATAAATTGGAAGACTCATGTTGATAAGGTATGTACCAAAATTAATAGCTATATCTACCTTCTCAGTAAACTTCGTAGAACTACTTCACTACAAACATTATTAACAGCATACTATTCATATGTTTACTCTGCACTGGATTATGGACTGATACTTTGGGGTAATAGTACTGATGTAAATAGGGCCTTTGTCGCTCAGAAGAAATGTATTCGAGCTATGCATGGTTTAGCTCCAGATAAATCATGTGAACCACTATTTCGTAAATTGCACATTTTAACACTGCCTTGTATGTACATTTTGAATTTGGTATGTTTTGTGAAATGCAACAAACACCTATTTAGGACTTTTAAAGATAATTCAAATAGGAGCTTGAGGTATCCAGACAGGCTTACATATAGTGCTAATCCCAAAACTGCTCTGTACATTAAGAACTGTCCAGCAATGTGTGTTAAGGTTTTCAATGCACTACCAAATGGGTTCAAATCATTCCCAATGGCAAAGTTCCGTAGGTCAGTGAAGCTATGGCTACAAGAAAAATGTTTTTATTCTATTGACGATTATTTTAATTACTGCAAACATATAAAGACAAGATAAAGAGTATTTCGGACTGTGATAATGTATAGTTTTTGTGTATGACTTTGTTTTATGTAGATTATTTGATTTATTTTATATTTTTAATTATATTCTTGACATTTGCATGCCGATTTGGCGAGACATGAATGGACATTTTATAAATATCTAAGATCTGTATTGTATTTTACCATGTTTCTAGTAAATAAATAAATTGATTGATTAATTGATTGATTGATTGAGGCGACGATTGAGCAAAGACGTCACAAAACTTTCGTTATAAAACAAGCTTACTTTAAGAGTGATACATATTAAACAAGAAAATATACTAGAAAAAAGCAACTAGTCTCATGTCGCCCTGACGGGATTCGAACCCGCATCCTTGGGAGTCCGGTCCAATGCACTAACCAATTATGCTACAGAGACCTATGAGGACACGTCGAATTTTTCTAGTATATTCACCGTTCTACGGTGTTGGCCACCGTCGCTTCATCAATGAGAGAAATATCCTCGCATTCGAAAGAAACATCTTTACAGACGTTTAACTATCGATTAAGATGAAACAGCCATCTAATTATAACTTTTTTTTTTATCATTTAAAGAAAAAAAAAATTTCGAATTAGATGGCTGTTTCATCTTAATCGATAGTTAAACGGTTTGTAGTACGAAATGGCATGGTAAGATTGAAACAATACTGCGCTGAAAATGGCGGTAGGCCACTGGATATTCAGAAAATTGTTTACCTTACGCGACCCATTGCGCCACCGAACTCCTAATAATATTGTAATGTCAGGAAACAGATGACCGGAACGGAATAAATCCTGGATTTCCGTTACGAAGGAGTTTCTCAGAACACTGGGTATACTTGTACCTCTGCAAAGGACTCCGATCAACTACAATGTTCGTACAAAGGACTCCGATCGATTAGCTCACTCTTTATTAATTGCCTGCTCAACGTTCCTTCCATATCGCGGACAAGCTCGAGATAATACATTTTTGGTCAAGCATCCCATGACCAACCAATGCGAAAATTGCTTAACCGTTACAATTGCAGGTCGAGCGTGACAACCACTTCGCCATCGAGCTGTCATGATATTGTAATAAGCGGGAAACATGCGAGCCAAACGTAATAATAAGCCTGAATTTAAATAACGAAAGAGTTTCTCAGAATACCTAGATATCTTCATCGGCCATTTTAAATGTCCCCACTGCTGGGGCACTGGCCTTTCTTATGGATGGATAACGAGAACGGGCCATGACCTACCACGCGGGCCCAATGCGGATTGGTGGGTTTAAACGATTGCAAATGAAGCAGGTACCAACGGCTTAACGTGCCTTTCGAAGCACGGAGGAGCTCCAGATAGTAAATTTTTGGTCAACCATCTCGTAACCGACCGTTCTAAAAGTTAAATAACCTCATCAATCGCAGGCCGAGCGCACGAACTACTGCGCCACGTGCTACTCGAAATAAAAAGGATTTCCATTACGAAAGTAGTTCCATTAAGAAAGACTAAAGTAGACCAATTTCCGCTGGCGGCACCCGTTCACGAGCATGACGCATGAACCAGCCATCGCTTCGCTCAATGATATTTTAGGGTACGTAAGGACCCGCCTCACACGAAACCGCCGAAGAAACGTTTGAGTGAGCATGACGTACTACAGGTACTTATGTTACATATAAATAATACAATGGCAACAACAAAAAAAAAAGATAAACGTGCATTAATGTAAGATGCAACTAACAATGTTACTGGAAGACGCATCAGCTGGGTTATAATGGTAAAGCGTATTTAAAGTAAATTAAAAATAATAAAAACTACTTTCATATAATTAGAATAATTGGAGAACATTAGGTACTTTTTTTTAAATATTCTGATCAAGCAGTGCCACGCTCTCAACTCAAAACATCATGTAACATAAAATTAAAACAAAAATATAAATATCTAAACACATTTCAACATAATCAGACATGAGATATAGCCAATTTTCCTGCATTGTCGCCTGATCACCGATTCCAAGTTCAGAAACACGAATGAATAAACAAATAGGTATTTCGAACATTTAACACCACACTATCTAGCCCCAAACTAAGCAGAGCTAGTACAGTCAGCAGCAGGTCAGGCTTCATACCAATGATATTTTATCAAGAGGAAAGATTTGATTGTTTGTTTGTTTGCATTGAATAGGCTTCGAAACGACCGAACGGATTTGTATGACATTTGGTACACAGATAGTAGATAGCCTGGTTATGAACATAGGATACTTTTTATCCCGATATTCCCACGGGAACGGGTACCACGCGGGTAGCCGCTAGTTTTCAAGAAGCTAGTACGAGTTATGCGATTTAATGAGACTAAAGAAAATCTATTTACTTTTCCCTGGAGAAGTTTAATTAGTTAGTAACTTCAGATTCATATCAGTAGGGACCTATGGCACAGTAAATAAAAGCTAAGGAAGTATCTCACATTAGGATTTGTCTTGCGAAGCGACGTTACTAACCTACCCTCCGTTGGAAAGTTAGTGTTAACTAAATAATATATGTATACATTCACCATCAGAAAAATCGCAACTTTAAAAAAAACACTTTAAACTTAGACCTTGTTTGGAATCAATTTAGGAGGAAAATGTTGTATATTATTTGAAAGGTAACGAAAAGGAGTACCCGAAACAATTCAACTTTTTTATTTTTATTGGAATAGAACAAAAAAAAAGATAAAGTTTACAAAACATTAACACTCCTTAAATAAGCTTATTGTATTAAAACAACTAACTTGATACTTTTTTACGGTTAAATAACGAATCAACCCCTATTGAACCTGCATTGACCCTTCAACACCTACAAATTGTAGAACAGTTGCTCAACCAGCGGCTATCAGAAAGAACTTATTTTTTTTATAAACAAAATTGATTATTTTATTTATTTAAATCTTTATTGTACAATAAACACAAAGTAAGCTACAAAAGGCGGACTTAATAATTAAAGTATTCTCTACCAGTCAACCTTTAGGGAAACGGATGCTTTTTTTTATGCAATGAAATGTTGTTTATTAAGTTTATTTATTGGGCTTTCAATCGAGGCCAATATTGATGGGGGTACACGGCATACACGCATTTGTAAAGGGTTAATTACGCTAAAAAAAAACTTATTTTTTATAAGTTGCAATTTTTTTTGACGTTGGCGTTTTGACGTCCCGGCTGCGTTTGTAGTCGTTAAAACCCACCAATCCGCATTGGGCCCGCGTGGTGGGTCATGGCCCGTTCTCCTTATCCATCCACAAGGAAGGCCAGTGCCCCCAGCAGTGGCAACATTAAAAATGGCTGATGACGACTTATTACAACTTTCAATGCGCTCTCCTGTAAAAGTTGCGATTTTCAGTTGCCGAGTTAAGCGTAGGAGATATCAATCTAGTTATTTGCCGAAGTGATTTACCATTTTCAGAACAGCACAGATGAAGACATTCTAGCAACGACGCGACGTGTGATTTTTAGTCTCGGGCGTTAATTTGTATCTGCGTTTCTGCTAACTTATTTACTATGTTCCCAACCTATGTATTCTTTTTGCGTAACTCGACATTATTTCAATGTACGTGAGCTCACAATATTAATGTGTTAGGCAGTCAGGTAGTAGGTCCCCAACGAGTTGCCATCTTTGTACAGAAATAACTCAGAAACTCGAGAGCTGTAATTAGCAGGACCATTCTTGTTAACGAGTAGGTTTCAGTTATGGCTGTTATTTTAATTAGAGTCAGTTTGATATAATAAGTATAAAGGGTAAATTTGTTTAGGCTCGGTATACCACTTGTCATTTTTCATTTATTTATTCATTTGTTGATACAATGACACAGATCCCGAAGTAGCATCAAGAAACTGCAAGAACATTTGAATAATGTTCATTCCTGGATGCAGTCTTGGAGAATTAAAGCTTACTCACTCACTTATCAGCCTGTGGACGTCCACTGCTGGACATAGGCCTCTCCTATCTCCTAGCTCACGCCTATAGTGGTGTTCAAAGGAAGTTATTAGCCGACAGCTATCGCGCTTTCCAGACGGGTTGGTAGAAGGTTTGTTTCAAGTTTTCCTTCTCTCGCACAGGTGTTCAATGCGTCGAGCCTCTTAGTCGACTCTTACGACATCCCAGGCATGTAAGGGAGTGGTGACACTTGTATTCTTAGGCCGTTACCACACGGCACGAATTAAATTAAAGCTAGTGGAACTAAATCAAAACAGCGAAAGGCCAAAAGAAATGTACACAGTTAGTTAATAAATACAACTTTCAGATAAAACAGTAGGTAAACATTACATTTAAAACATAACAGCTCCCTTTAGCCTTAGAAAATCATTGGTAAAGATAATAATTAAAATTCCTAAAATAAAAAATAAAAAACAAGTAAGTAAAAAAAAAAAACATTTTAAAAACTTAGTTTGTCTCCAATTTCTGTGGCACATATATATTGTAACACGTATACGCGTAGAGATATGTAAAACCATATTTTTTCCGTCAGACTCGACTTGTATAAGAATCGTTTAATTGCATACCCTCAGTACATGTCATATACCTAGTCTCAAGCTGAGCATAGCAATTTAATGACTATAAAATGTTATCCTTAATAGGTCTGAACATTCTGGAATTCATTATTTTTTAACCAACTTCAAAAAATATACTTTCTATTTTTTATGTTTGTTTTAACATAACGTCGTCAGTTGTCAACAGATTTCAAAAAATCTTTTTTTTATCTGAAAGAACAGTTAGTTCAAGTTAGGTCCCATAGAACTTTTATGAAGATCTGGCTGGTAGTTTTTTCATAATCCTGAAAAATATGAATTACGTTTTGGCAAATAGTCGTTATCTAGATGACATCATTGTAACGGCTGATGTTTAGTATAACTACGGAACATAATGTAGGTAACTAAAAAATTAAAACCGACTTCAAAAAATTAAAAAAAATAAGTCTCGGAGCCGGTGCCAGTCAAGGCAAGAAAAAATAAAAATATAGGTAGTTAATAAAAGTGCGATGTAGAATGTCTTGGCTAGCACCGACTCCGAGACTTATTTTTTTAAATTTTATGAAGTCGGTTTAAATTTTTAAAATGACATTCCATTCCATTCAGTTATTCGTTTGAAGTAAAAAGTGACAGAGATTTTTTAAATATATTTAGCGCTAAACGTATTTAATTTCAGTTCCTGAAAGTCCACCTTATATAATAATAAAAAATAATGATATCAAAGAATGATAGTACTTAAGTAGTATTTCCTACTGATCAGGACTTGACAAGTTTATTGCCGGTTCTTGTTATGTTTAAAATTCTTCTTCCCACAACAAGATGGCGTCCAACAAACTTGCAATGAGTAATCCTACTCCCTAAGTAATCCAGCACCCCAGGACTGCTGGTAAACACTTTAAGACTCCTGCTTTGTCTGGGGGAAGTAAAACTGAGATGTTGAATTCGCCGTTGTGGAAAGAAAGAAATTGAAACACAATTGAGGTTCCTTCTTTTTTATTAAATAGATTATAGTTACACTCACAAACAAAGTTACAACTAGGTACAAGCCCTAACCAAGTAGCCGCTGGTAGTGAACGTTACAGAGTTATTAGCTCAGTCAGTATTTTAAAACCGTGGATTCTACATTAGCTTGATTAATAGCTACCAGCGTTCTACTCAAAATGTTGAAAACAATTAATTAATTTAGAAACCAATACTTGGTATTATCAAATTAATAAAAATAGTACTTATTACACTAACATGTTTGACAATACCACCATGAATAGCTAAAATAAACCAGGTTTGGTGTGTGCCATGGGCTCGGCCACTGCAAACGGGTATATAACAACAAGGAAAAGCAACTTGGTACCTGAACAGCAGTACTTATGTATGAAACGGGGAGTTCCTCGAGGGACCTCTGGCCCGTTCAAACTCCAAGTACTTCCAGGCCGATTCTTCAGACTTCTTATGATTTATGACTTATAACGCGGTTTATGATTTAATGATTTTTGATTTAATGATACGGATTGTCGCTCCAAAACAACATCAAACAGAGAAAAGCTGCACCCGCCTCCCAGACTGCGTCCCACAAGGTCTGAGGAACGCTTCCACAAACAATAGAACAGGTGGAACAACACCGTTCTTCAATATAAACTCAAGAAAATCACCAAGAATATTAACACATGACCGACCAGGTCGGAGGTAAATATAAAAAAAAAACCAGAATCCCTTCAAGGATTTCATGAACCACCATTCCATAAAAAAAATCGATACGACCACTTTTGACTACAATTCACCCTAATTTCAAGGAAACTCTCCCACAACCAAAAGCCATTTTAGCTGTAATTCACTCTCGAAACTGCAAAAATTACTCGAAAACACAAAAACACTTTTTAAAGTATGATACAAACGTTTGACAGCTATCAAGCCATTTTGTTCAGTTTTCAGTCAAAAGGTCATCCTTATTATTGCCACGTCTGGGAAAGAATTCGCCGGGCGTTCAACGAGTCATCATTTCACTGGCAACACCGCCTTCTTGAATTCGCGCCTTGCTGACATAGCGACTTTATAATTACTAAATAAAGGCATATTCTATTGTTTTTACACCTGAAATTGATGTTGAAAACTGTCAGAAATTATAACAATATTATGATATTTGAGCCAAAAGGATTCAGTTTAAAGAGAAATTCGCAGAAAATTGAGAATTTATATCTGCCAACCTACAAAAAAAATCTCTAACAGAATAGGCAACATTGAAATAAAAAAATAAAAAAATTATCTATTTATTTATTTTGTAGATTTTAATTTTAAATAAATGTGAAAAACGAAACGTGACATTCTTCTCGTTACGTTAGTAGCTTTAAGTAAATTTAAAAAATACTGTAATTTTGGGAAAGGCTACATGGAAGATTTCATTGTTCATGAAACGATTGTAAGTGTAAGTTGATTTATCCAATATAATAAATGTGAATTATAATTTTTTGTGATAATTCCTACACAAGTACAAAACTAGAAAAAAGCAACTCGTCTCATGTCGCCCTGACGAGATCCGCAGCCAAGTTGCTTTTTTCTAGTATATCTACTTGTTAAAGAATTATCACAAAAAATAGCATTTAAAATGCAAAATTAAAAAGTTATATTTTTTTTATTAAAAAAATCCTGGTTGTCGATGATGCATTTTAAATTGTACTATTTGTCTTGCGTTGGCTGGCACCGGATCTAAAAGGCTTATTTTTTACAGTTTGAAGTCGATATTTATTTTCAATTTGATTTTAGATGGCAGCATCTCCAAACGCGGCTTTTTCGAAATATAAACCTTTTTTTATCAGGCGCCCGTGACAATTTGTAAAATAAAACCTCTGTTTTAGAATTCTTCTTCTCTGTATATTTTCTATTAACATTAAAAACTTCACAAGCGATGCCTTTGATTTACTCAGATTAACTCAAAATCTAATGGGATTCATTGAGATTGCTTTATCAAAGAGCGATGAATATCTTTTACACTTTTTATCTGTGGATCTTTGATTCAAATATTTGCTCCCTGTTGGGTTATAATTTTTTTCTTGCAAAAACATTGGTACAAAGTGAGATCAAAGGAATATTTCTAGTATTTACTTTGCTCATAAAATGTAGTGTAACTTTTCTCTTTTAAACAACGGTACCTACATTATTAAAACAGTGGGTACTTGCTGGAGAACTGTTTGTTAATTAGAAGAAAAAAAGAAAACATACCGGCCTTTGTTTAAAAAGACCTAGGGGTGTTTATCGCTTGGCTATGAAAGCTGTATTTTTTTCATTTGCTTAATGTGGGTGGATGTTTAATTCAATGGTATAATTATTTATGATATTTATAAATGCTTCATGTTACGAACTGGCCATCAGGCCGGTGTCACTCTCTTTTTATAAATGTATATTTTTTATTGATTATATGCTCTCTGCCTTGCTTCCTGTCCGCCTTACTGTTTATATCTTTTGCTTTGTATTTCCTTTAATTAAAATATTTCCTATTTACAGAAATACTAGAACAATAAGTATTTATTGTTCTTAAGGTTTTAGTTTAACTAGATTAAGTAGAAGTTTAACTAGAACTAGTGTGGGAATCTCAAAATTTCGCAAAACTAAACTAGGTAGGTATACAGAAAGGCTCAGAGACAGCAATATTCATTTATATGTTACATCAAACGGTTAGGGATGCATCTCAACAAAAAAATAATTGTGGACATTTTAAGTTTTTAATATTCAATTGGTAATCTAGTTTGTAAATTTTGAAATTATAAGCCAATTAATGTTTTTCGTGCCTTTTTTCGCTGTTACATTGACCAATAATTTTTATTTTAGTTTACGAGTAGAATGATGTAACAAACAAGTTTTTTTATGACAACTATGTCTCTAAACTCAGTCCGAGCCAGTTGTATGGCTCAGGAGTTTCATTTTACTACTAATTACAAAAGAAGTATATTTTATTTATTTCTTACTTAATCACATACCTACCTCCATCTAACCGCCTCTGTGGTCTAGTGGTAACAACCACCGGTATCAGACGCAGAGATCCCGCGTTCGATTGTCAGTTTGGTTTGTACTTGTTGTGTTTCCGCCTGGCTATCTAAGTCTGACGCCATAACAACATTGTTTTCAGCATATTGTTGTGTTCCGTCAGTTAGAGATAGGATAGCCAGTTACTCAGTTGTCGAGGATTCCGGTAGAGGCTCGATTCCATCTTTAGCCTTATCAATACTTATCATCAGGTACGATGAAGGCTAAGCGACCTGAGGAGGCTCCTTGTGTCATACTTAAGAGGACCGTAAGGTTCTATACATAGATGCTGAGATGCACTTGTGACCAGAAACATGACGCGCGGGGTTTCCACAGGGGTCGGTGTTGGGTCCGCTCCTCTAGAACCGCAGCTAGGACTGGCTGATCCGGGGAGTCCTACTCACTCAGATGAACGCGATATGCTACGCGGATGACACATTGGTCACCGCAACGGGGGAGCGCTATTGGGACGCAAGAAGCTGATGGGGTTATACGTGGTGGTTCACAAGACGCAGACCCGAGGGGGCCTCCAGCCGATGCCAACATTGATGTGGGAGGTGTTTTGATCTCCATGAAAGCCCACTTAAAATACTTGGGGCTCATCTCGTCTTAGACGGGTGCTAGCGACCAGATTGGAGAAGGCTACTGCGGCACTGCGACGCCTTCTTCCCAATATCAGCGGTCCGAGCTCCCTCTGTAGAGAGCTGTTCTGAGGGATAATTGGCATCATGGCGCCATATAGGGCGCCAATATGGGTGGACTCCCTTGACGCGAAAAAAAGCTGACTCTTAAGGTCACCGCGCAGCGGGTAATCGAGACCCGGTTGATCCATGCTCACAAAACGGTCTAATGATGCACGGTATGTGTGTTGGCCGATATATCCGTGGCCGAGACGCATGTCCTCAAGAGGGTGTATACACATAGCGGGAAAGGAGTTCTACAGACGCGTGGATGATTTGGCTCCGAAAGGGCTGCCGCAGTCAAGCAGAAGACAAAGAAGGAGCTGCTCATGAAGTGGCAACTCCAACTGGAGACTCTGGGGGCAGGCGCATGGATTATTGCGCCCGTTGCTACAGAAACGGATAAGTTCCGCCTGTTGCAGTTTCTTACAAATCAGGGGTTCTTCGGTACGTTCCTGCACCTCATCCAAAGAGAAGAGTCTCCAAAGTGCCACGATTGCGACGCGGAGCTGGACACTGCGCAGCGCACACTTGAAGTGTGTTCTTCCCAGCATCGTCAGTAAGATGTTGATTAGCATTAGCGACAGATCGTGGCGAGCGGTAGACTAACTTATGTGATGAAGTGGTTCTCCAGAAGGAGACAGCGGAGATCGCGAAGAGAACGCTCAGGCGGCCCTCAACCGCTGCAGACGAATGGGACGAAGAAGGCGACAGTTTGATCGCCTCATTCTCCCCTAGCAGAGCCAACCGGCATTATAGATAGGACAGCAACTGGTGAGGGATTTAGTGAGTCTGGCCTCAGGCGTTTTACCACCAACCGAACCGAATACAATATGTACCCCCACTGGGAATCAAGCCTGGGAACTCTGGACTGATACCGGTGGTTGTTACCTCTAGACGACAGAGGCGGTTAACCTAATTACATCATTTTAATATAAACAAAAATAAAAAGTATGGTCTATACCATTCCAGCTTTGTCCTTTTCATACGAAGAAGCGACATTAATCATCAATCGCCAAAAAAGAAATGAAGTATACTTAAGTAGTTTATTTTTAATTTTTTTTTCTACTGCTATGTAACCTGTTGCTGTTACTGGATATTTTGCCAGCTTACAGAAGACAGAATGAGTGTGAAATAACGTTTTTTAAAAGGATTGCTGTTGAGATTACACGGCGAGAGCGAATGTCGAAATTCCGCACCAGAACTATTCAATTCAACCTAAAAGTATTCTCGAATGTTATTTTTCACACGTGTTTGTTATCGCAAACAAAACATTTCTATTCATATTTTTAACACAGATTTTTATTTGTCTGGTATTTTTAATACAACAAATTTATTTTCCATGTACACAAACTTTGTTACGTGATGAATTTTAATTTAAACACTAAAATGCAGTACTTGAAGTAAAGCTATAAATACATTTTGTTTCATAACTACGTCCGTCCTTATATGTTTATTTATGCCAAACATTTTTCTATTACTTATCACCAACGAAATAAACTATAATTTAATTAGTTTTTAAATAAAGTGTCTATTGCACTATAGTTTCCTTTTCGTGTTACAGAATGACCTGCATAGAAACATTAAAATCAGCGCTTGTTTTCACGAATTAACGTTTTGAAATTAAATAAATAAATAAATGCATACAACACACCAATTATCTAGCCCACCTTAAGTTTCATGAAGAACTTGTGTTAGGGATACTAGATAACGGATAAACATACTTAAATCCTTTTTTTGTAAATACATACTTAATATACAAACTAAACACCCAGCCCAAGACAAATAGACATGTTCATGCACACAAATATTTGTCTTGTCCGGGGATCGAACCTGGGATCTCTGGCGCAGAAGGCGTGCTTAGTACCCCTGCGCCAAACAGGTCGTCAAATTATTCATAGGCTACAAATAGGAATTTATAAAATTAAAATTACTAACAATTAACTTTATTACCTCACACTGTATCTTAAGGTGGGTCAAGATATGTTCTTTTGTCCGTACCGTATCAGCGCTCTCTTTTTCTTTTTGTACAAGTACAGTATAACAGTTATACTCTGGCGGTGAGTATAGTTACTATACTCACCACCAGATAAATCGCACCTTTATAAAATGTGACTTTTAAACTTAGTTTAACCTTATTTGGAATCAATTTATGAGGGAAATGTTGGATATCATTTGAAAGGTAACGAAAAGGAGTTCCCAAAATAATACTTTGAATTTTTTATCGGAATAGAACAAAAAAAAAGTTAATGTTTACAAAACAATACCACTCCTTAATAATGCTTTTTGTACAAAAACATCTTAGAAAATACATTTTTTTAAGGGTTAGACTACGGATCACTGCCTATTGAACCTGCATTGACCTATTAAAACCCACAAATTGTAGCGCAATTGCTCAACCAGCGGCCCTTATAAAGGAACAAAATTGTTTTTTTTTAGATGTCACATTTTTGTTATTTAGTATGCTTTTTTATTGCAACGAAATCTTGATTATTAACTTAATTTATTGGGCTTTCAAACGAGGCTAACATTGTGGGGGTACAAGCCGTACACGCATTTGTAAAGTGTTAATAACGCTTAAGATTTTTTTGACGTTGAGTGTATGTATGGAAATAGTTCTTCGCGATGTCTGACTTTTCTAATGCGCAAACCTCAGTTAGTGTCATAGAGTGTTTTGATCCTCATGAGAAACAGGATCGATTGCCATCAAATCAAATATTTTTGAAAACGCATCATTATTCTGCTGACTGAAAAAATTATGGATGGTTTCCTAAGAACGTTTTCATGTAGCTACATCGATTGAGATACCTGCCGTTCGTGCCCCGTTTTAAATTTCTACCCTGAATAGTATGAAAATGTGATAGTAATGGCAGGACAAAAAACATTTTATAAAAAAAACGACTTCAAAAAGTAAAAAATAAAACTTTTGGAGTCGGTGCCAGCCAGGGCATTCTACATTGCACTTCTATTAACTATATATTTTTTTGGCCTTAGCTAGCTAGCACCGACTCCAAAAGTTTTATTTTTTACTTTTTGAAGGCGGTTTGATTTTTTTTTTTATAAAATGTTTTTATTTCAGATTTTTTAATTACACATGTGTCGTTACTTACACTAAAAATCAGCCCATACACAACAATGTCATCTAGGTAAACGACTATTAAGAAAAAACTACTAGCCAGATCTTCGTAAAAAATATATGGGACCACACATAAACCATTTTCTTTCAGATAAAAAAAGAATTATAAAAATCTGTTAACAACTGGCGAAGTTATGGTAAAACATACATAAAAAAAAACCGTCGAATTGAGAACCTCCTCCTTTTTTGAAGTCGGTTAAAAATTTTAACTGAATAAATTTTCCGTTAAATAATCATCCTGGCGTTCTAAACGGGCGTCGTAGTAGTCATCGTAGACTAGTGTTCGTGATCGCAATGCTGATACAAAACCATGGTACGAATGGTACGGTACGGATATCTGTACCAACCTTCAAATGGTTTTGTCAAAATTCTGTTTTTTTTTTATGAAGTACTGGGAGATTCTTAGCCTTCATCATACCTGATGTTAAGTATTGATAAGGCTGCAGATGGAAGCGAGCCTCTCCTGGAATACCCAATCACCGAGGAACTGGCTATCTTATCTTTAACTGCACACTTTTGCAACACAACAATGCTGAAAACTTTGTTGTTATGGTGACAGACTTAGATAAGATGGTGGTAGCTAGCCAGGCGGACTTACAACAAGTCCTACCACCAACCAAACCGAATACAATATGTACCCCCGCTGGGAATAGAATCCGGGACCCCTGGGTCTGATACCGGTGGTTGTGCCACTAGACCACAGAAGCGGTTAATTGCTTTTAACCGAATATAAAGTCAAAGTCAAAGTCAAAGATTTTTATTCAAATAGACTTATAGATAAGTGCTTTCGAATCGTCCAATTTTTTTTTCCTACCAGCCATTCAGGACATCTTTTAACTGATAAGAAGAACGGCCGCAAGAAACTTATCAGCTTATATTTGAAGGCACCCGACTTGGTAGGCTATTTTGACTATTATTTTTCCTTTGACGAATTAATTTGACTGCTCGGAAATAAGTTTGCCCATGTGGAGGTACAGCCACAATCTTGCTTTGTTTAATTAAATGCCGAAATAACTAGTAGGTTGTCAGACTTCTAAAAAAGTTTACACTTTTGTTAACGCGAATCCATTGTAATATTTACACAGTGCGCAGTTTGCTATTTTCCCAGCAAAACAAGGTTACCACTTTTGGTAAAAAATTCCATCTCAATAAAAGGACCAAAGTAGAAAGAAAAATCTGTATAAAGCAATCACTATTTATTTTGTATATGGTAAAGTAATTTCAATCGCGGAACCAAAGTTAGAATTTCGTATTTTTTTATGGAAAATACCTGTATTAAAGAAGTAATTTGTGCAAAGTTTCAACTCCAGGAGATTCGTAGTTTCTTTGAAAAAAAAAAACCATGAAAGTCGATATTTTTTCGCCATAACAGACTCCATTTTGACAATTTGATTTGTATTGTACTTGTTAATTGTGTTCAAGCAAAGGTAACGACTGTATAGAGCCACACATAAAAAGGTTTAATTTTTTTATTTTTAATAAATTTACTTTTAACTCACAAACAATATCTGATAATTCAAATGTATATTTAGAAAAATGCGCACGTATGTTAAAGTATTATATTTACTATATTTGAGAAAGCTTGTGATAAAATTGTGTTTATCCGTTTTACCGCGGTATAACGAAACGGAAATAAGACGCGACTATCAATGCTGCCAACTGTCAGCCGACTCGTCAGTCGGCAACAAAAATAGTGTTGGATAAGTCAAAAGTTGTAACAGAACCGAATATGTCAACCCCGACTTCACGTGGTACTAGTTTGCCCTACCCCTAGGTTGTTTATAAAAGCCCGGTGGCGCGGAGGGAGAGCAGCCCCAGCCAGCTGTAACAAACCACTGGTACCATGCGAAGGTGAGCATAAAGTACCTGTGGTTTGTTACGCAATGACTAAAGGGGCTGCACTTCCCGCAGCGCCGGAGATGTTCAAAAACATTAGTTGGTCAATTATCTAAGTTATTTGGTTTTTAAGAGTGTTAAAAAATTGTCAGATTAGGTAACTTTTTACATATATATACATATAATTCACGTTAAACAAGGGTGAGGGAGGGGCTCCCCCTCCAAATTCTCCTCTAAAATGCATATTAATGTAACTTAAAGCGTCATAACCTCAAAATTTCTTTATTGCATATCTCCGAAACTATGCGTCTCCTGGGGGGGGGGAGTAGTTTGGGGGGTTTAGGGGTCCCCCCTCCCACCTTCATCCCCCAAAACTCCAAATTTTGGTTCCGCGACTGTACAGTTTTACCATTCTTCTTGTCAGTTAAAAGATGTCCTGAATGGCAAAGTAAAATGACTATTCTAAAGCACTTATCTATGTCTGTTTGAATAAAAATATTTTGCTGTTTGGTCGACTATAGAGATAACTACAGTCAAGAGAACGTTAAGATTACAGATACAGAACTACGAGTGACATAAAAGCTGTCTCAAGTTTTGATTGTAGAGCATGACGTGTTTACTGTACATACAAAGGAAGGAGATTTCTTTTTTTTTCCTTTATTATAATATACTAACTTCCGCCCGCGGTTTCAACCGTGTGGTTGCCGTTCCCATGGTTATATCTGGATGAAAAGTAAACTATGTTACTTTCTGTCCCTTTTCAACTAACTCAATGCCAAAAATCAAGTCGTGAATGAAGGACAAACAAACTCACTTTCGCATTTATAATATACTAGCGGCGCTCGCGGTTTCACCCGCGTGGTTCCCGTCCCGTGGAAATATCGAGATTATCCTATGTTCATAACCAGGCTATCCGCTATTTGTGTACCAAATTTCATCCAAATTATTCGCTTGGCACTCTACAGATCCATGTCGGCATTTTCATCTTAGCTTTTATTATACACAACGGGAATGCGCTTAACTATATCATGTAGCCTCATCATTACTGAACATCTGGACGTTGTAACGGCTTTATCGGCGTCAACACCTTATTTCTAATCACCGGCAACAATGCTGAAAAAAATTGTTGTTAGAACCACTTATTGTACCGTATATTTTTTCAAACGTTCCGTTTCCGGAACACTCTACCTTTTTCGTTTTATTTTTTATTTATTTATATATATATATATATATATATATATATATATATATATATATATATATATATATATATATATATATATATAAATATATATATATATAAAATCTACTGTTTTATTTATACGTCTAATTGATCCTGGCAGAATAACAGCGCTTCCGAGTTAATTTAATTTTAAGGTTTTTTTTATTATATGTAAGCATTTGTGTGTGTGCCTTATATGCCCTGTATGTTATTTATTTCTTTCTTTTAGAACAAGTCTAACCACCAACTAAGCCGGGAATTGAACCCGGGACGTATTACTTACCATTAGACACAGAGGCGGTTAAAGCGTAGTATAATTTTCATCGGTGTTTAAATTGTGTTGTATATGTAAGAGAAATAAACATTAAAGAACCTGACATTTAACTTGCTTAGCGCTTGCTTCTTCGTTCGTTTTAGAATGTTCTAGAATATTAATTTAGAGACGTTTTTGTATACATTCGGTTCAAAGAGTCCTTCGCACAAATTAAATTAGAACGAAACACAAGCTTTCACCGTCCCTTTACATTGACGTTGCAAATAATAATGTTTATTTATCTCGTACCTACGGTAGGTAACTTTATGAATTATATGAACTCATTCACGATGAATTATCTAACACATTTAGAAACACGAAAACAAAATTTAATACAAAATAAATCGTAAATATTACTTACCACGTCTTTGTCACGTTACTCACCATCAAATAAACTAAAGGCTGATTTTAATTTAATTTTGTTTTTTATTTAAGTAGTTAAATTATATTTTTGCTGTGCCGGTTAGCATGGCTCTCAGCCCCATCAAAACGGTACCGACGGAAGACCAGCGCTGGCCAAAAAGCCAAGCATTATGCTGAGTCGGTACCGATTTGGGACAAACCTGTGCCTTTTTTGTGTTATTTTTATGTACCACTATCGTGTTTGTCTCAAATAAATATAATTTTCTTTCTTTCTTTCTTTCTTTCAAATCAAGATTACGTTATTACGAGAATTAGTAATACCTATTTAATGAACCACGAAAATATTTCTCAGAAATAGGTACTGGATGACGGTCTATATCGACATGTAAATTAAGAAGGTAAAATTCAAATCTGAAAATCAGCCGAAAACAAGTTAGACCTAATTGGTAATTTTTACATCTAGTCATAGTTTATTTTAAAGTTAAAAATATAATACGAAACCAAGTGCGTCATAAGATCAACTTCTTTGAATAAACACGTAAACGAAAATAATATTTTCACCTCTCCAGCACGAAAAAGGCGCTTTTGGCGCGGTAAAACTCGCTGTAGAATAGATTTTTGCTGCGAGCGTGAGGCAAAGTGCTTTTTTGATTTCATAAACCACTTTTTGAAATAATTAAAAAAAAGAAATAGAGTGACAAGGATGAGACTTTCAAAATTAATATGTGCAAAATGAATAGATAGCTTTATGTCGTTGGACATGAATTATAAAGCATAAAAAATAAAATACACGGATACCAAAGGTTCGAAATAAACAGTATGGACGAAATAAGGTCGCATGCATGATATAAATAAAAAATAAGAAAAAATAATGAGATCTAATAACAAATTAAATAAATACGATTGTTTTTTTTTTATTGAAGACGTAATACTGTTAAATGTTGCCTTCAATGTTGTTTTCTCACCTGTAACACTTTTCTCGCTGGTAGAGGTGAAAAGTTGTATGTTTAACACAAGATCAAATTTTTCTGATGTCTCGTGCCTTTAAATCACTCACTGTGCTCAGTAGTGTATATTTGAATCACTCGTTGCGCTCGTGATTCAATTTTAGACTACTTCACTAGTTCGTTATTTAAAGCCAGCACTCGCAGCAAAAAATGACTTTGCTCTCTTGTATAACAAATAACTATTAAACGCTATTTTCTTACTCCAACGACTATAAAATTAAATTTCAATTGAAACTAATTACTAAATATTTTCGTTTGCCTTGAGCAATATGACTTTTGAAATTGCGTATATTGGGGTAACAATATTATTATGTTCGAACCTTTGATCACGTGTGAGGCAAAATACAATGTTATATCACACGCGATGATTAGACAAGAATTTGAGTAATATTACCATCATTATTACTGAAGGTGAACGTGGGAAATTGGCAACGAGTTCCTTTAATATATTTATGACTTGTGATTTTCTGAGCGTTGCGAAAGGTTTTTATTCATGGTGAATATAAAAGCAACACATAAATGACATGATACTACAACAGAAACGATAACAGCCGTTTGCACCATAATTAATTTTTCAAATTCGTAAAAAGTATTTTACGTAAGGTAAATTTTAAATAGAAAAATATTGGAAAAAATTAACTCGGCCACAAGTGAATTCTCAGGCTGGAATCGAACCAGCGACCTTTGGAAATCCGGTCCAATGCTCTAACCGCTGAGCTACCGAGACTTGCGAACCACCGTCGAAATTCTCCAATACTTTTATATTTTTAATACGCTGTAGGCCAGCGTTGTTACATCAATGCTAGGAAATATCCTTGCATTCGAAAGAAACATCTTTTCAGGTGTTTAACGATCGATTAAGATGCAACTGCCAATAATTTATGATTTTGTAATTTTTGCATTTTTCAATGCTATTTTTATACTTATGGTAAATTTTAAATAGAAAAATATTGGAAAAAATTAACTCGGCCACAAGTGAATTCTCAGGCTGGAATCGAACCAGCGACCTTTGGAAATCCGGTCCAATGCTCTAACCGCTGAGCTACCGAGACTTGCGAACCACCGTCGAAATTCTCCAATACTTTTATATTTTTAATACGCTGTAGGCCAGCGTTGTTACATCAATGCTAGGAAATATCCTTGCATTCGAAAGAAACATCTTTTCAGGTGTTTAACGATCGATTAAGATGCAACTGCCAATAATTTATGATTTTGTAATTTTTGCATTTTTCAATGCTATTTTTATACTTATGGTAAATTTTAAATAGAAAAATATTGGAAAAAATTAACTCGGCCACAAGTGAATTCTCAGGCTGGAATCGAACCAGCGACCTTTGGAAATCCGGTCCAATGCTCTAACCGCTGAGCTACCGAGACTTGCGAACCACCGTCGAAATTCTCCAATACTTTTATATTTTTAATACTCTGTAGGCCAGCGTTGTTACATCAATGCTAGGAAATATCCTTGCATTCGAAAGAAACATCTTTTCAGGTGTTTAACGATCGATTAAGATGCAACTGCCAATAATTTATGATTTTGTAATTTTTGCATTTTTCAATGCTATTTTTATACTTATGGTAAATTTTAAATAGAAAAATATTGGAAAAAATTAACTCGGCCACAAGTGAATTCTCAGGCTGGAATCGAACCAGCGACCTTTGGAAATCCGGTCCAATGCTCTAACCGCTGAGCTACCGAGACTTGCGAACCACCGTCGAAATTCTCCAATACTTTTATATTTTTAATACGCTGTAGGCCAGCGTTGTTACATCAATGCTAGGAAATATCCTTGCATTCGAAACAAAAACATCTTTTCAGGTGTTTAACGATCGATTAAGATGCAACTGCCAATAATTTATGATTTTGTAATTTTTGCATTTTTCAATGCTATTTTTATACTTATGGTAAATTTTAAATAGAAAAATATTGAAAAAAATTAACTCGGCCACAAGTGAAATCTCAGGCTGGAATCGAACCAGCGACCTTTGGAAATCCGGTCCAATGCTCTAACCGCTGAGCTACCGAGACTTGCGAACCACCGTCGAAATTCTCCAATACTTTTATATTTTTAATACGCTGTAGGCCAGCGTTGTTACATCAATGCTAGGAAATATCCTTGCATTCGAAAGAAACATCTTTTCAGGTGTTTAACGATCCTGAGCCTGAGAATTCACTTGTGGCCGAGTTAATTTTTTTCAATATTTTTCTATTTAAAATTTACCATAAGTATAAAAATAGCATTGAAAAATGCAAAAATTACAAAATCATAAATTATTGGCAGTTGCATCTTAATCGATCGTTAAACACCTGAAAAGATGTTTTTGTTTCGAATGCAAGGATATTTCCTAGCATTGATGTAACAACGCTGGCCTACAGCGTATTAAAAATATAAAAGTATTGGAGAATTTCGACGGTGGTTCGCAAGTCTCGGTAGCTCAGCGGTTAGAGCATTGGACCGGATTTCCAAAGGTCGCTGGTTCGATTCCAGCCTGAGAATTCACTTGTGGCCGAGTTAATTTTTTCCAATATTTTTCTATTTAAAATTTACCATAAGTATAAAAATAGCATTGAAAAATGCAAAAATTACAAAATCATAAATTATTGGCAGTTGCATCTTAATCGATCGTTAAATACCTGAAAAGATGTTTCTTTCGAATGCAAGGATATTTCCTAGCATTGATGTAACAACGCTGGCCTACAGAGTATTAAAAATATAAAAGTATTGGAGAATTTCGACGGTGGTTCGCAAGTCTCGGTAGCTCAGCGGTTAGAGCATTGGACCGGATTTCCAAAGGTCGCTGGTTCGATTCCAGCCTGAGAATTCACTTGTGGCCGAGTTAATTTTTTCCAATATTTTTCTATTTAAAATTTACCATAAGTATAAAAATAGCATTGAAAAATGCAAAAATTACAAAATCATAAATTATTGGCAGTTGCATCTTAATCGATCGTTAAACACCTGAAAAGATGTTTCTTTCGAATGCAAGGATATTTCCTAGCATTGATGTAACAACGCTGGCCTACAGCGTATTAAAAATATAAAAGTATTGGAGAATTTCGACGGTGGTTCGCAAGTCTCGGTAGCTCAGCGGTTAGAGCATTGGACCGGATTTCCAAAGGTCGCTGGTTCGATTCCAGCCTGAGAATTCACTTGTGGCCGAGTTAATTTTTTCCAATATTTTTCTATTTAAAATTTACCATAAGTATAAAAATAGCATTGAAAAATGCAAAAATTACAAAATCATAAAATATTTTACGTAATTTGAGTAAATATGAATGATACTTATTGTAATCTTGACATGGTTAATTCAGCAGTTGATATTTTTAGTAATTCATTACCTAAGTTGTGCAAACCTTAATACACAAAACAACGAGATTAATATCACAGAAATATAATTAGTTGCTTAAAAAATATATTTATATATATATATATATATATATATATATATTTAGGATCAGAAGCAGATATTATTTAAAAAAAAAACAAGTTAAGACACGCACAATTTATTACATTTTCAACAAATCAACCATTAATTCAAAATCTAACCAAAACACTTCATATTAAAAATAACAATTCATAAAAAGAAACTAAAATTGGAAAATAACACGACTTACAGCAAATTGCGCCGATCACCAGACAACCGCTCCGCTCGACAGCCAACCGTCAAATGACCCGAGACACCGACGGTCGCCGTATTTATAGTGGTTGTCGTGTGACGTCACAAAAAAAGGAAGGGATTTTTACTAAATATCCTAATACGGCCTATCCTGAGTGTGCACCGTCCTCGGGCACGTCTTCTACGGGTTCTTGGGCAGCATCACCTGGGTCGCCAGCCAGGGTTGCGGGAGAGTCAGCCACTTCACCGCCGTCCTCGACCTCATCTGCCGGAGGGTGGCTCCTAAAGCCATCAGGGGCAGTGGATGGTCCTGCTTCAGCTTCCTCGTTCTCATACTTTGTACGATCGTACTATAGCCGCCCCACACGTTAACAACGTGTCTGCAGGACAAAAGTCCAATACACATACAGCGATGTGTCTGCAAGGCCAAAGCCCAATACACATATAACAATGTGTCTGCAGGACCGAAGTCCAATACACATACAGCGATGTGTCTGCAAGGCCGAAGCCCAATACACGTACAACAACGTGTCTGCAGGACCGCAGTCCATTACGCGTAGCACCGCGTACCCGAAGGGCCGAGTGGGCCTCTGTCCGAGCCATCAGGTAATCGCCCACAAAGCGGTTCACCACAGCAGGCTCCACCAGCTGCGAGCCGTTTCAGCCGCACACAGCCACACCTCAGATCCTGCTCACACATTCATACGCGTGAATAAATATCTGTAACATAGTGAGTTAGTAACACAGTAAACTTACTCTCAAAAAATGCTGCACAACTTTCAGGACACCACTCTCCTTTCCAAGGCACCATGTATTGCGATGCAGCTTGGGTAGTCTTGCCGCGCGCACCACCAAGCAACTTGAGTTCGTAGCGGTCACTTGGCAAAACCTTTATAACACAGTACGGGCCTCGCATGCCCGAGTCAAGCTTTCCCGTAGATTGAGAGTATTTTATAACAAATACGTGGTCGCCTTTCTTAAAAACTCTAGGACTACGACGATGACGATTAACATACGAGTCTTGTTGTCGCTGATTTTTATCAAGTAGACCCTTAGCTCGCTCTCTACATATCTCACGCCAAGCTTCACGATTAGGGTTTGCATTTTCAACTGCAACGTCTCGTATTAGCGATCGAATGACGGGAGTAGTCGCATCAATACCGATAAGTAGATTAAGAGCAGACAACTGAGTACTCTTCTGTTTTGTTATATTAAGTACTAATTGTATTTTACATAATGCGTCAGACCATGAAGAGTTTTGGCGATAACTATGAACCCGTATTAGGTTAAGCACCGTGCGAACATAACGTTCGGCCTGGCCGTTAGACTGGTGCATTTCAGGCGTAATGTAGTGGATATCGCAGCCTATTTCTGTCATCCACGTTACAAAGCTAGAGGCTTCGAACATACGCCCTCGGTCACATATTAGAAGTTTAGGCACACCAAATAATGCAACTACATTATTAAAAACACGTTTAAGCTCATGCGCGTCTTGTCGATACATAGTTAAAAGTAAACAAAATTTAGTAAAAGAGTCTACTAAAACGAACACAAACTTAAACCCATTCGATTCAGGGAGAGGACCTAACACATCCGCATGAACTGTATTAAAAGGGATTTCAGATTTTGGCCACGAAGTAATAGGCTGAAGCGGTGCTCTTGGAACTCGTTTTCTAGAGATACAGATGAGACAATGGGACGTATATTTCATTACAAAAGGCTTAAGGCCAGGAAACCAAAAATGTTTAAGGATGAGGTCCAATGTTTTCTCGGGTCCTATATGTTCATGTTCGTCGTGAAAAATACGCAAGAGACTAAGACGATGCCCTTTAGGAATAAAACATAAAAGGCGGGATTCCTCGCCAACAGGGGTGAAACGGTAATAAAGAAGGTCGTTTCGGCAAACATAACGATTCGAGTCCAAGAGACCATCCCTTAGTTTTTGAATCAGGTCCTGAGTTTCGCAGTCGGCTGATTGAGCCATTTGTGCCCAATTCAAAGGCCTATCTATGTGATTAACCTGTGCCACTGGTGGATTCCTGCTTAAGTAATCGGCGTGACCCATTAGTCGACCTTTTCTGTATTCGATACTAAAGTTATAGTCTTGCAGGTACATCCACCAGCGGGCAACGCGTGGAAGCAGATCCTTCTTGCGCTCGGTGGCCTTCAAGGCATTGCAGTCCGTGACGATTTTAAATTCAACGCCAATCAAATAGTGTCTAAAATGCTGCAAAGCCTTGACGACCGCCAGCGTCTCCAACTCATACGAATGGTATCTGCTTTCAGCGCCCTGTGTCACCTTACTATAGTAAGCCACCACACGCTTGTTATTGTCACTATGTGTCTGTAATAGTACCGCACCGTACCCAGCGCTACTCGCATCCGTGTGGAGCTCTGTAGCAAGATTCGGATCAAAGATTGCAAGTATGGGTTCGCTTGTAAGTGATTTAATAAGATCTAGCCGAACCTGTTCCTGTTCAGGACCCCATTGAAATTTAACGTCCTTTTTAGTGAGGCGAGATATACTTGCAGTCTTTGTCGCATAATCCTTAATATAACGGCGAAAGTACCCCGCCAGCCCCAAGAACTGACGGACCTGTTTCACATTAGAGGGGACAGGCGCATCCACCAATGCGTCTATCTTCCTAGTGCTCGGCCTAACCTGACCATGGGTGATAACGCGGCCTAGGTACTCTACTTCTGTAGTGAGGAATGAACACTTTTGGAGATTTATCGAAAACCCCGCTTCTGTGAGAGTTTTTAACACATCGCGCAACAAGTTAATACCTTCCTCGATAGACATACTCAAAAGGAGGACGTCGTCGATGTATACGAGAACATTACCGGCTTCGATGAATCTCCGAAGTGTGTTGTTAATTATCCTTTGATACACAGTAGGAGAGTTACACAAACCAAAGGGCATTTTAAGGTATTCATAATGCCCTTCGGGCGTGACGAAGCCTGTCTTGTGAATTGAGGACTCATCAATAGGGATCTGGTGAAATCCTGATGCCATATCTAAGCTGGTGAAGTACTTAGACCCTCCCAACCTATCTATGTGGTCCTCTATTAGCGGGAGCGGATACCTGTCCTTGACGGTTATACGGTTAAGTGCGCGGAAGTCCACACACATCCTGTCAGAACCGTCTTTCTTTTTGACCAGGATGATGGGACTGGCATACTCGGAGTCTGACTCCCTTATTATATTTTTGTCGAGTAAATCTGCTACTATTTCTCGCACTTTAAGTTTTTCTGGATAAGATAAACGGTAAGGGTGATAAGCAATAGGAGCGTCACTAATCAAATTAATTTGCATTTTGCCCGTCTTAACAGTGGTTGACGCAGTACCTGATATAAGGTATGGCGCGAAACTATCAATGACCGACATAAGCAAAATATGTTCACCGCTTTGAAGAGGCGTACTAACCCTATCAATCGCCTGAACCGAGTTAATCTGATTTAGAACAGAGTGTGTTAAATATTGTCCGTGCTTAGTTCTAATGAAGGTTACTCCATCACGATTTAATACGTCTGTGCCGATGATAATAGGCGTATTCATATAAGACGCAGGAACAATCACAAAATCGATATCTAATGCTATGTTGCTAAACTCTACAGTGAGAGATACAAGTTCGCGAGCAACGAATTCCGTACTACTTATTCCCTTAAGAACACAGTGAGTTTGCTTACGGGGGCCCGAAAAGTACTTAACTACAGATGATGACATAAGTGAAACATTAAGCGCGCCACTATCAATTAACACATCCACCGGGATACCCTGTATAACGGCGGTGCAGATATCATTATTTTCGGATGCATTCAAAAGTTCTTTACAGAGATTAACATTACGTTGATTTTGATTATTCGACCTAGACTTTGCAAAACAATCACTTTCTTTATGTCCGAGTTTCTTGCAAAAAGTACAAGTAATTCTAGTTGTAGCATCGGAGGGCTTCTGTTTCTTAGGACAGTTAAAGCTTAGATGCCCGGATTGGCCACAAGAAAAGCATTTATTAACAGGGCGATCAATATTTCGCCTTTTTACAGTACCGCTAGAGGAGGGTAGTCGGTTATCAAACTTGTTACGATTAGGTTTGACATAAATTGCTAAAAACGAAACTAAATTTTCTGTAGTCAAATCGGCGTTTGCAGCGGCCGCCCTAACCTGAGCGTCATTTATACCACGAATAACAATCTGCACCATAAGCTCCTCACTCAAGCCCTGCACTACCCGCAGGCGTAGCAGTGAGCGACGAGCATACTCAGCGTAAGTTGGAAACTTGTCAGACGTGGCACTCATGACCTCAAAAAGAATATTTGCATAGTCATGTTTACGAGGGCAAAGTGATTTAAATTCCTTAACAAAGTTAGACCACGAACGATCGTTAGTGGTCCACTCATTTAACCAGGTCTTAGCATCGCCTTTTAAACAGTGGGCCACTCGCGACAAGCACTCTAATTCCGCCCAACGGTTAGCTATCCTAGCGCGTTCGACCTCGCTACACCACGCCTCAAAGCTATGGATCGACGGATCAAAATTGGACACATAATAGTTCTGTGGTTTAGTTTGGTTAAAAGTCACCAAAGCATCAGCAATCGCCTGAGCTACTGTCGGAACATCCTCTTTGCGTTTAGGCGTGGGGCAACGATTCGGCGGTAATGGGGTCTGTGATACACTCGCGGCACTTTCCTCGATCGCATTTAAACGTGACATGATCGCGCCTAAAGTTCTCTTAACAGAGCCGTCACAGCTATGAGACCTACTACGAGTCCTGTAACGACGCGATCGTGAGCGAGAACGAGATCGTGAACGCGACCTACGACGGTGGCGACGCGATTTGCTGCGTGTTCTGCGATGCGGTGACTCGTCATGATTATGACGCGGCATGATTTAAACAAACGGTTGATTGTTCAAAACAGATTTAAAGTAACGACCAATTACGTAAAACACTAAAACTTTACTTTTACAACAATAAAATTCAACTCACAGGTTATGATTTTCAAGTAGGTAGTCAGAATAGCAAATAAAGTGGGCAGAAAGCCTATCCCACTTCTGATTTTAGGATCAGAAGCAGATATTATTTAAAAAAAAACAAGTTAAGACACGCACAATTTATTACATTTTCAACAAATCAACCATTAATTCAAAATCTAACCAAAACACTTCATATTAAAAATAACAATTCATAAAAAGAAACTAAAATTGGAAAATAACACGACTTACAGCAAATTGCGCCGATCACCAGACAACCGCTCCGCTCGACAGCCAACCGTCAAATGACCCGAGACACCGACGGTCGCCGTATTTATAGTGGTTGTCGTGTGACGTCACAAAAAAAGGAAGGGATTTTTACTAAATATCCTAATAATATATATAATTGTTTATGTGCGCATTTTAAATGTTATATTATAAATTATAATAGATTTTTTTGTTTGTAGTGTTCATTGTTAAAATTAATCATATAGTTTACTATCACATAGCTGCTTATAGTAAGTTTTTCTTTTGTAAGTTATAGCTTGTCCAGGTATATCCTTATCTTTCTTTTGTTAATTATAACTTGTCCAAATATATCCATTTCGGCACTATAGGTCTATTATAAGCTAGAAAGATAGTTATAAAGTACTTTTGTAAAAAATGGCTGTTTGTTGCCAAAATAATAAATAAATAAATAAAGTAATTTGCTTGTCAAAGCTGTTAAATTCCATACATTTTTATCAGCTTCGACAAGCGAATTACGAAAAAGCCGAAATCGTAAAAAGAGTATTGGTGCAACCGGCAGCATTATTACAAAATATTGGTACGATATTATAAGTATGTTTTTTTTAAATTAAATTCAAGACGTCATTTTGTCTTTCCGGTATGAAACTCGTCGTCGTCGTCGTCTCAGCCACATGACACCCACTGCTGGGTATAGGCCTCCCCCAAGGATCTCCACAACGATCGGTCCTGCGCAGTCCGCATCCAGCGGCTTCCCACGACCTTCACCAGATCGTCGGTCCACCTTGTCGGGGGCCTACCCACGGAGTGTCGTCCTGTGCGCGGTCGCCATTCCAGAACCTTTCCACCCCAATGGCTATCGGTTCTTCTCGCTATGTGTCCCGCCCACTGGCACTTCAGCTGAGCAATCCTTCGAGCGATGTCAGTAACTTTAGTACTCCTGCGGATCTCCTCATTTCTGATTCGATCCCGCAGGGAAACGCCGAGCATAGCTCTCTCCATTGCACTATGAAACTCACAGAAGATAATTCCTCGAAACTATAGTTAAATATTTAGTCTAATAGCTTACCTACCAGTGGCCGCCTGTGCGTTACCCTCGTGTTTCCTGTCTCCGAGGATATATCGAGATAAATGTATCAATTGTTTGACCACCTGTTTGGCGCAGAGGTACTAAACCCGTCTTCTGCGCCAGAGGTCCCGGTCGATCCCCGGACTGGACAAATATTTGTGTGCATGATCATATCTATTTGTCTTGGCGTGGGTGTTTAATATGTATGCTTTGTATGTATTCACAAAAAAAAGTATATAAGTATGTTTATCCACTATCTAGTACCCATAACACAAGTTTTTAATGAATCTAAATGTGAGCTAGGACCTAGATAACTGCGGCGTGTTGGCGGCAATTATTTTGTTAATTCTTTAATCCAGGCAATATAAAATAATGTATTAAAGGATATATAAAAGTTCGGATATTTCCATGTTTTTGGCACACAAATGCCAATAACATCCAAGTACTCAAACTTTTCAGTCGGATATAATCAAAATGCATTTGCAAATATGTACACCGGAAAATTATTTTTTTACCTAAGCTACATGTTAATCACAATTTATAGGAAATAATAACAAAAACAAATTAATTTTGCAATTTTCTCTAAACAGAGGGCTTGGGTTTCGTTTACTATTAAAATAAAGACTTTCCTTCGAGCGTTTGTAACGTTCATATTTTAAGGTTTAATTAATTTTCTATTTAACTCAAAACGAGAAAATGGTTTAAACTCTGTTTACAGGGAACAGTCGATGTTCAATTAGATAAATATATAAATATTATTAATAAATTATCTTTTTATGATTATAGTGAATAAAGCAGGTCCTGCAAGTTTTTTTTGTCTTCGTTTTGTCCATTTAATTCATGAACACAGACATTAAAAAGTTGTTTCTGCATGTGCATTCGTTAATAATACATTCACCGGCACATTTAACCGCCCACCCGTTATTTTCACACAAACTATTACAAACATGCTCACTTTGCGATTTGAAACATAAAAATGTCAATATATATATCTAAAAAGATCTGTGTTCGGGGATGCAGCTTGCGTGGGGTTTGTGGAGTGATAAACGAAATTACAGTCAACACTTTTATTCACTGGATAAATGTTCCCTTATAACAAGAATAGTCTATAAAAACATTTTATAAAAAAAAATCTAACCGACTTCAAAAAGTAAAAAATAAAACTTTTGGAGTCGGTGCCAGCCAGGGCATCTGATACGATCTGATACGATTTCAGATCGTACTAGAAGTACGATCTGAAATACTGAAACAAATGTAATTTGTTTTTGTGGTGTTAAGGTTCAGAAGACTGTCCTCTAGCCAGGCTACAACCCTACTCATTCCGGCTTCAGCAAGTAAACGGGTTTGATTCCAATCTGGTCGGAGAGAAGGACAGTGTCATCCGCAAACATGATGATGTCAGCACTTGCTATGTTAAGATTACAGATTTGATTAACATAAATCAAAAATAATGTCGGCCCTAAAGTGCTACCTTGCGGTACACAAAAAACGCAATCAGAATCATTACTCACGTGCTCATTGATTCTGATCCTCTGAGACCTGCCCTCAAGATAAGAATGAAACCAGGATAAAGGGACTCCTCTTACGCCCAGATGTTCAATACGTTTTAAAAGGATGGGAATTGACACGGTGTCAAATGCCTTTTGTAAATCCAAATCCGTTATATCATAAAGATAATAAAAACATAAACTCTAATAACTTGAATTTTCTTTTGTGACTTTTACAGCGTTTTGAACAAAAAAAGGAAAGTTTCTGAAAATGCCATGGAGGAATCTGACACAAAACATTATAAACAAAAGATACCATTGATCTAAAACTTATAACACTTATTTCACCAACTCTAATATTCTTTTGAGCTACTGAGACGACATCTTAGGTAATGGTTAAATAACAGTATTCCCGTGGAGAGAGATGACACAAAAACCTCGTGTACATCGTTTACGACTTTCTAATCCCCACGAAAGTAAAATTATCGTCTCTAATTTTCTTTCCGGCCGATAATGTCAGAAAAGACAAAAACGTCAATATAAACTTATCCCTGCACCTAAGATGACACAAAATCATATATTAGGTTAAGTAAATGGTCCTGGAACTGTATACCAAAAATCAAGAACTTTAATATTTTTGAAACCTCAAAACTTATCCCTATCGGTCTAATTGTTAAAGAGTTGCGTTTAGTCACAGTTGGACGTGCAGGCAAAATGCGATTCTATTAGATTCTGCTATACTGGACACCAGGCATTATAGATTCTTATGAATGGTGAGATGGGCGAGGTTTATCAATCGACCCATCATGTGAACATATGTTGCTAATAAATTCTGCCGCTGTACTTGATGTTGAAATGTCTTTCAATAAAACGTGTTAATGTATAATGTGATGAATTAAATTATGTTATTGTTACATGTAATTATAGGTCCCTACTGTACTACTACATTTTCTAATATATATAGACACCTAAGCACCGCTCATCATTATCTAGATATGTACGCACCTTAAATGTTAGCTCAAGTACAGCATCCTCCGTGGATTTACCTAGCCTAAAACCAAACTGTCGTGGACTCAATAGGCTGTTCTTCTCCAGATAATCCATCAACCGTTTGTTTACAATTTTTTCCAAAATTTTTGAAAACGTCGTTAACAGAGAAATAGGTCTATAGTTAGTCGGAAGCATTTTTAAACCAGTTTTATAAATGGGTGTAACAATGGCTTGTTTAAAGGCTTCGGGAAAAATTCGCGTGTCAAGACTAAGATTTATTAAATGTGGTATCATTACATTCACCGCCTTAATAAAAACTGAAACTTGTTGCGAAACTACAAGATAAAAGGTTCTTTCAGTCTGCTATGATCAATTGCTTCTGAATATGTAGTCTTTTGACGGCTCTAAATAAAAGTTAAAAAAGGAAACATGGATGTACCCACCCGCGGAATAATTCCGTATCATCTAGACGTTATTCGCCGATCAATCACTGTCAAATCTGTCACTGAGACGTATTCGAAAATAATCCGCGCTGCAGCTGAGATGGATGCGACCTTTAAAAATTCTTATGAAAATAAAATATTAAGTTTACTTCGCATTAAGGAGAAAGAAATACTGTGTTCACTACAAGAAGAGTTTTAGAAGAATTAAATATAAAAAATATTAACTTTACTTGTTTTATTTTTTTATTAAGAATAGCCCGCTCTTACAAGTCTTAAAGTCAAATTGTTAATTATGTCCAGATCTTGAGTATACACCCGTCTTCGTCATCAGCCATGTATAACATGCCATGTTACGAAAGACACGTTAAGCTGTTGGTCCCGGCTGCATTTGCTGTCGTTAAAACCCACCAATCCGTATTGGGCCAACGTGGTGGTTCATGGCCCCTTCTCCATTTCCATCCATAAGGAAGACCAGGTCTACTCTCTAAGCACGAAACCCGTAGTTTCGGCCTAAGTTACGGACGTTTCCTACTCCGTATTACCTACGGACAGCTTATTAGTTCAGAGACCCGAACTGAGAATGAATGTGTAAAAAAAAAGGTTTTGACATTGTCCGTACTCCAATGTGTTTGTGCCGTTTGTCCAAAACTAGTACATCGGAAATCAATAAAGAGTAGGCTCCATCCGTAGTTTCGGGAAACTTACGGACGGGGGCCCGTATCTTAGTTGATGGGCTTAGAGAGAGAGGCCTACTCAGGCCTCCAGTACCCAGTAGAAGGGACATTAAAAATGGCTGATGATATGTGGGTATGTATCCAGTATTAATTGCTGGTCGTCCATATATATAATATTTAGAACAGTTTTCCCCTTGGTTAAGGTTTAATACCTTTAACATTACACTTTTTATGTCTATCAAAGTGTAAAGAAATGCAAATTAATTAACAAAGTAGGAACTTAAAACTTAATTAGACGCAAACAGTAAACGAAGAAGTTTTAATTAGATTACGCTTTTTAAGGATATTTTTTACGAGGGAAGGTCTGTGACACCGGTGAAAGAAATTCGGAAAAGTAATTAAATTAAGATTTTAATAAATCAAAGTTGTTTTCCGCGTCATATTCTTAGCAAAAATGTTGGGATGAAGCTTTGAAACCATTTGAGCTATAAACAGACTTCCAGAAATTGATTTGTAGATTAAAAAAATAATGTTTTTTTAACCCAAATATTTTTAGGTTTTAATAACATTTAGTCGACTTAGTCGAAGTCAAAGATATTATTCAAATAGATTTATAGATAAGTGCTTTCGAATAGTCCATTTTTTTCTACCAGCCATTCAGGAGATATTTAAACTGATAAGAAAAACGGCCGCAAGAAACTTATCAGCTTTAGGGTTCGGTAATATCGCTCACCCAGATAAATACCGCTTAAAATTTTGCGGCCTTAATGTTTTCTTCCGAGATCTACTCTGTATGTGCCAATATTCATTAGAACTGGTTCAGTGGCGTAAGCGTTTATTTAAGTAGACATAAGGATTTACTTTCACTTTTGTAACACATTTATTATCATACATTTTTTTTTATTAATTTATTGTTGACTTTCTCGATTTTATTTTATGATCATTGTTTGTATATTTGCATGCTATGTAAAATGGCTAAATAGGTTAAGCTCCATTTTGTTTGCACAATTCTACTTAACAACATTACTGTACCCTATTTAGAGCAAATAAATATATTTGTATTTGTAAGATTTAGTTGCTTTGCCTATCAAGTTTCAACTTGAATACAGAATGTATCCTAATTTCATAGGAAATATAGGTAGGTACCATTTAATTATCCTTACCAATCTAATATATATAGCTTACCAACGCAGTAATTTCCTTCGAAACCCGAAATTGAACATTCCTCCCGACACTTGGATTTGCTCCAATCGAAAGTATTTTGCGGTAATGCAGAATAATCACAGTGCATGTAGTAATCAGTACCTATCAGTGTCAGTTGTTATATTTATTGTATTCAGGCTACAATGGCCCATAGACATATACCTTAAAACAAGACTAAAAATATAAAATAACAAAATTAACTTAATTATTTCACACGTTAAGACGGCGGTGACCTGTTGCGCATTGCGGTGTACGATAGCCGTCCCCGAAACCGTCGGAACAGGACATCCTTCGATTGTAATCACGCCTCTCCAGGTGGTGACTTAGCTTGTTTCCATCCATTTAGACGGAAGATGTATGATTTAATTTGATATCGATAAATTCATACTTTGATGTATTCCAACCACAGATGGAAACATAGTGCCCACCAAGGACGTCAACTCTGTGGAACGCGTGATTACAACCGTCTGGAACATGCTTTAGGCGTCAAATACACGAGCAGCATTTATGCTGTCAACAAACCAACTGCGCAGCTGTCGACATTGGTCGGCAGCAAGCGTCGACCAGTCTACAGCTGCTGTTGGCTCTACGTACATCTTATGTTTTGGCGCGCACTGTTCATTAAAATAAAACAACTTTTACGGATATCAAACGCGCTATATTTCCACGAACTAAGTTGTAATTGTCCGTATTTTTAGGTTTTTTAGGGGTTTTTTGATTTTCCCGACGTTTCGGCACCTTTACAGCTGCCGTGGTCACGGGATGTTGGCTCTGTCGACAGCTGCAGTTGTGTAAACGTTGCCGTCGACGTGTCGAATATTGCTGCCGACCAATGACGACAGCTGCAGTTGGCACTGTCGACAGCTGCAGTTGGCACTTTCGACAGCTGCAGTTGGCTGTGTCAACAACAAAGTGCTATTCGCCTATATGAGCCCTAATTCTTAAAACTAAAAGTAGGCGGGTGCGTTACGGAGGCGAGTCGGATTCGGCTCATATTGCGGGTATCATTATGCCAATATAAATATATTAAAAAACCCGTAAAAATATCACACCAATAATTATCGAGTCTCATGATAAGTGTATCTAGCAAGAAACTCATGTTAAGGACACTAGATAATGCATAAATATTTATTTTTTGTAAATACAAATACATATATATTTCATACAAAGTAAACAAACAGACTAAATAGACATACTTGTTCGTAGACTTAGGTACTTATTTACCTTACGCGGAGTTCGAACCTACAACCTCTGCGCAAAAGGCGGGTATCCGGGAAACCGCGTCCTAACAATTTAAACCATGTTTGTATTTATTTTCGAGTCCCCAATATTTCGGCGCAGTTGCATGCGCCATGATCAAAGAGTAATTTTTATTTATTCACGATGGGAGGACTCTCATCATACCTGATGTATAGCATTGATAAGGCTGAAGATGGAAGCGAGCCTCTCCCGGAATCCTCAACCACTGAGGAACTGTCTATCTTATCTTTAACTGCCGAAACACAACGATGCTGAAAACATTGTTGTCAAGGCGTTAGACTTTGATAAGATGGTGGTAGCTAGCCAGGCGGACTCACAAAAGTCCTACCACCAACCGAACCGAATACAATATGTACCCCCTTTGGGAATCAAACCCGGGACCCCTGGGTCTGATACCGGTGGCTGTTATCAAGGCGGTTAACTCTTAGTTCTCCGTGATCCATAACATAAGTTCTTCATGAAACTTAACGTGGGCTAGATAATTGGTGTGATTGTATGCAAATATTTATTTATAATTTACAGTTATTAGGTCATGCCGACGGCTTCGCTCGTTTGGATTTTAGTTTTAAATACGAAAGGAAATGTTAGATAAAGTGTATTGTGATTTTTTTTGTTTAGTTTTAGGTATTTTGGTATTTACATCAATACGAATTCGTTTAAAGTGACTGTAAATTGCTTGTCAAAACTGTCAAATCCCATACAATTTTAAACCATAAACCCTGTAAAAGTTTAAAAATAATTTTTTTTTTTCGATGAAAGTGGTCGGGCACTTTTTAATTTTAAGTGCTAAGCACTACTTTAATCCCGATATTCTCACGGGACCGGCAACCACTTTTTTAATGTCGTCCTGACATTAAAAAAATACGATACCTGTTTTAGTTCTGATAGTTCACGGGACCGGGCACCATTTTTCCATTTAAGGACATAGGATACTTTTAGGCCAAAACTCCCACGGGACCGGGAGCAATTTTTATACTTCAAGAAACATGATACTTATATCCTAATATTCCTTCGGGATCGAAAACCATTCGAATTAAACCCCAGAGAACAGCTATATTAGAAATGTTGTTTGGTGTTTTGAAGAAAAATCAGCATTCTTATATTCAGACAGCTAGAGATAAGATACCCAGTTCCTCAGTGGTTCAGGGGGTCTACCGCCATCTCTTAGCGCAATATTTTTTCAATCTTAACATCCTATTTCGTAGTACTAATCTCTTAAGTAAGCTTGTTTTTTGACGGAAGATTTGTGACGTCTTCGCTCAATCATCGCCTCCAAAATGTGCCAAAATGTGTCAACTTCAATAAAAACAAAACGTTCTTATAACATGCTGGTTTTAGATGATGTCAGGCCCTCAGGAGTTTAGAAGAGGCGTGCTTCCACCTTGAGCCTTATCATTACTTAACATCAGGGGGGTTGAAGCGCCCATGGCCGCGCATGACAGACTGGTCGTATTCGATCACGTTCGGCCCGTTCAGGTTTCGGATAGGTGACCGTAAGTAGCATTACAACTGAGCGCTCTCACTCGATAAGAAGAAGAAGAAGAAAGTATGATGAAGGGTACGCGTCTACACGACGTTCACAAAAAAAAACTGCAAGTATAACGCTGATGACATACTATAAACAAGGAAACAGTAATGGGTTTTCTTTACATTTATGATGATATCATTTTGTTAGGTACTTTTATATGTCCCATAAGATTGTAAAAAATTAAGTGTTTCACCTACATAACACATAAGAAGGTGGTTAAAAGGAGGAAGGAGACCTCGAAGACCAATCAGGCATCATCTTCTTATCATCGTAATAATAATATACCGTCTGTTTCTGCTGGCCTCTGTGGTCTAGTGGTACAACCACCGGTATCAGACCCAGGGGTCCCGCGTTCGATTCCCAGCAGAGGTACATATTGTATTCGGTTTGGTTGGTGGTAGGACTTGTTCTTAGTCCGTCTGACTAGCTACCACCATCTTATCTAAGTCTGACGCCATAACTACAATGTTTTAAGCATTGTTGTGTTCCGGTAGTTAGAGATAAGATAGCCGTTCCTCAGTGATTGAGGATTCCGGGAGAGGCTCGCTTCCATCATCAGCCTTATCATGAATATAGGGATAAAACGTATCCTATGTTTTAATCCAGGCTATCTACTACCTGTGTGCCAAATACAACAATATCCTTTTTTCTGACAACTGACAGTGACAGCTTGTCATATGTCAACTTGTATACTTTTGTTAGTATGGTAGAGTGTACTCGTACAGGCCATGCCAGAATACCAGCGCCGTTGCGGTTTGACGATTACTGCGCCGTAATGGCATAATGCTGAGGCAGGGTCCTGATTGGCCTGTCACACCACACATTTTATTTGTATTTAGGTTAAGTATATAATTAAGTACAAATTTGTTGTATTATGTAGTTCGGTTTAAATTTTTGTTTTTATTTTTTGCTTTATTTTAAATTCTGTTTTCAATATGTCATGTGTGTGTGTGTGTGTGTGTGTGTGTTAGGCCAATAAAAGTTTTTCTATTCTATTCTATTCTATTCTATTAAAATATCAACCTAACCCGTTTAGTACTTTTTGCGTGAGAGAGTAACTTCCGCCGTTAAGGGCCCATACAAAGCTAGAAGAAATAAGGATTTCCCCCGCGCGTCCCGCACCCTATGCCGCTGTCGACTAGCTCCGCGCGTGTCGTTATCGCAGGCCGAGAACAAAGTTCGCTTGAGTTTACGTGCACAGTGTAATGAAGAAAACAGAGACAAGTGTCGCATGTATACACATACTTAATGCATTCAAATAGATATTCCTGGTGAGTACTGTTTATTGTTTATTTTATAAATTACGTTTTTTAATAATATTTATAATGTTTTTTCTGTTTCAGATTGGCAACAGTGTAGCGCGATTAAAAACAGGAGACGAGTACTTTTTATTATGGTAATCCTTAGGTAACCTGAGGATTAATAATAAACATACAAGTAATAAATATATAAAAAATGTGCGACATTACATTTTGTATTATAATGTGGTTTGGTGAACCTCCCGCATTATTATTCGTTTTACATATGTTAATAACCATCTTGGGATCCATTGGTCTATATGCCTAGTGTGAGTTTTGTTTGCTTACGTGAAATTTATATGAAAAAAACGCAATTTACACGTTCTGACAGGGGTTCAGTACGTCTCTCAATTATAATTATAGTAATTAATACACTCAACACAAACATCCTTTTCTTATTAATTCTTGATTTTAGTATAGAAATGCAAAAAAAATATTATAATATACCCAAAACCCATGTAAGATGGAAGCGTGAAAAATAATAAACTATTCAACAAGCAACCAATTTTTTATTTACATTTTCTTACGTTTAGCTTCAATACTCATTGATATTGCTCCTTTTCGTTTATTTTTGCTTACATTTACTAGCGGACTGCTTAAGGTGGTACGACTTCCATACTAACAAATATTGCACATTAATTAGTTCATCATACATTAATAATTCATAAATACATGTGCAACTAACACGTTTTAGTTATTTGTTAGCGCGAAATTATTAAAAAAATTTACTTTCATACATGAGGTATATAAATGCGATGAGTCACACACACATACATAGAATTATTGAATTTATAAGATGTTAGGTTTTTCGTGATTTATGTATGAAAGTACATTTTTTTTATTATTTCACGCAAACAAATAACTGAAACGAGTTAGTTGCGCATGTATTTATGAATTATTAGGGTATGATGAACTAATCAATGTGCAATGTTTGTTTGTATGGAAGTCGTACCACCTTAACTTAATATTTCGAGTCTGACGAGGATTCACTAATTCTGGCAAAACATGTTGCATATAAAAGTCTTTTAGTTTCGGTAGCATAAAGGTCTCCCAAAATTTGTCGTCTCTTTCAATTTTCTAAATTTTCATACACACACAGTACAAAACAATAAGGGTATTTTTAAAAACCTTTTGTAATGACAACATTCGCCATCAGTATTTTTTTCTTGCAACGTCAGATCAAAATTGGACATTGAACTACTTCTATGCTCAGATCTGAAAAAGAGACAATAACATGTATTTGTGTCTAACAATAAAAACATGTAGGGTTGTATAATGTCTTCGACAATATAAGTATTATTAATTTTTCATGTCTCATATTCTGAAAGTAACTCATAACTTGCCTAAAATGCGGGTTGAAAGTGATATGTGGCGGCCCTAGGGCTGTAATAAATTTTTAAAAAGAATAGGGGTGTCATGTCAAATCGATATCTGTAATCTCTTTGGACTTTTATTTACCAAAGGTATGTAGGCAAAGGCACAGAAGCCTATACAGCTTATTTTGCTACATTATAAAAAAAATTTTCTTATTAAATATTTTTTTAGAATATTCTGTTTGTTTTTACTTTCCTCATATTCAAAATGAAAAGTAGAGTGTTTACTTCGGGTGTATGGACGCATAACAGTCTCGAACTATCGGCGCCCTCACTTCGTTCGGGCGCCAAAACACTCGACTGTTATGGGTGTCATACAGCCCTCGGTAAACAATCTACTATTACAAGCTTATCTTCTTTTAAATTTCCATGGTTATTGAAGTTACTAGAATAAACTAGGACTGGATTTACACCATGTACCTGTTTATATTTGAGACTCCGATATTTCAGCGCAGTTGCATGCGCCATGGTCACGAAAGAACTGTTGATTGTTGCGGGTTGATGTTATTGGCACACGAATAGATCTACCTTCCGTCTAAGTCTAAGTCTTTTATTACGCTCGATACTGGTACCACTGTCTGCAAACTTACTAACATTTTAGCCCTCACATTGTCATTATCTAAATGTTGTTGCTGCTCATCATTAATGAAAGTAGAAGTAACATCAGGAATTATGTTTGTAAGATCTGCCAATACGATTCTAAAAAACCGAAAAATAATACATTTTATAACTGTTTTGTTTTGTCATGCACCAAAGCACTTTTAAGGTATTGGGTATTTTAAGATACCTTTTGGGACTAATACATTCGACATTCGAAGCTTCCTGCACCGTCATATCAGAATTGAACATTGAGCTACCTGTTACAATGCTGTTACTACTAGACTCGGCTCTGAAATAAAAACCGGAAACAGGTACAGCCCGAGGAAATAAAGAAAAGAAATTCTGATCATTCCGTCTTAATAATTCCGTCATCTAAACTTTGCATTACTATAAGTAAGTGCCAAGCAATATTTTGGTTCCTCGATGTGACCAATGAGGTACCAAATTGGTCTTGTTCGGAACTTACATAGAATATAATACAGGCGCGGATCCAGGATTTGTTTGAGGGGGGGGGGGGGATTTGGTTCAGGGAGGTTATATCATAATTGCAAACATTTTGCTTAAAAACTTTGCGTACAACTGTGTGCCGGGGGGAGGGGGGTAATGGCCATTGTCCCCCCCCCCCTTTTGTTTGTGCCTGAAACTAAAAAAGTATACTATGTATTTACTTATAATAAATTACTACTTTTATCTAAAAAGTACAGTCAAATAATATCTTTAATCAATTTCAAACATTTAAATTGGCACTGATTTCTGACAGATATTTGACAGTTTTGTATCTTAATATGCTGCTCGTCGAATACTTGTCTACTTTCTACAAATTTCTACAAAAGCTTATTTTTTATCTCTGTTTGCTATAATAACCTATACCTAGGTTATGATTAACAAATAGACTTTTTAAATAATCTACGTGCGAAATCGTCGCGGAGCGTAAGGCAAGCGCAGTCCACACGTCCCAATGGAGCACTCACGACTGAAGAGCGAGGAGCGAATCAGACAGAAATACGGTGAAATAACGCATGCGATAGAGATGCAAACACTGGTGTCTGTTTTAAAAACATCAACGTAAGCGACATTATCGTTTTTAATTTATTATTAATGAACTATTTAAAATTTTGAAAAACTGTCAATCACAAAACTAGAGAACTAGCTAAGGTATTTTTTAATAATAGTTTCAAGACTAAAGGTTTAATAGCGGTTGGCACAGCATTGAAAAACGACAAAATTGGAAGTAACTTTACGATTTTTTTCTATCGAGAAAAGTTTTAGCAATCATGTTTCTGTCAATCACATTACTGAGTACTATAGTCTACTTTCTACAGTATTTTTTTGGGGCCGATAAATCTAGTAATACTATGTGAAATCCTTGATCAAAAATGTGTATTTGGCTTTGTACGGCCCCTTAAACTGTCGCATTAATATTGAAAACTAGTGGCTGCGCGCGGTTTCAGCCACATTGTTTCCGTTACCATGGGAATATCGAGATAAATAGTAGCCTGTGTGTTATTTTGACGTTTATGCTATATTACTGTAAAGTTTCAGCTAAATCCGTTCAGTGGTTTTTGCGTGAAAGAGTAATAAACATCCAAACATCGGTGCTTCTGGGTTATTCTAACCATCAACGAATGACCCAGAAGTTAATTTTGCTGAGATAGGGCCTATTAGCAGCACGCTTAAAGTTCTCTGTTTGTCTCAGTTCGTCATTTTGTTTGTTGTCTAGTCACCAATATAATTCTTGTTTTTTGTCTTAAGTACCTACTTGTCTCATTGTATTACTGTGTTTTTTGTGTGTGTTGTTAATAAATGGTTTCTGTTCTATTATTCTATTCAAACATCCTCACAATAAAACGCCACTTACCCTATTAATTTTCAAAAGGTATTTAAAATGCATGCAAAAGTTTAAAAGTGTCTGTAGCATTTATAATATTAACACTTTCTAGGTAACTTCTCTTTATGATATTAATAATCAATTGCGACCTCCGTGGTAGAGTGGTACGTACAGCGGTGTCAAGATGTCGCCTACTCTGAGGTCCAGGGTTCGAATCCGGGTAGGAGCGAATGTTTGCATGATGAATACGAGCATTTGTACCTGAGTCATGGACGTTTATATATATTTCTACACATTAATACTTATATATATTTAAATATGTATAATCTTATGTATTTGTATCCCATAATACAAGCCTTACAGTGCTTACTCTGCTTATTTTTCATAATAATCTAATCTTTAAGCATTCTTCATTGTGTTCACGCCTTTTGGATGGTGATTTCACACAAAGGAAGAGAAGCGCATTTAAGTCTAAAGCGAAAGATCTTGGAAAAAAAACTTCTACGAATAGGGGTCAAAGTTTAATTCATTGGAGGCATATTTCATAGGAATGGGCGCGAACGGCGAGACCGTGCCAAGAACTATAATAATCACTTTTTTCGGAAGTAGTTCAGTTAAAATTTTAATAGTTTTTCAAAGTGTCACTGTTTGTTCAGAACTACTTAATAAAGAGATTTTTAAGGAATTAGCATTTTTCTTTACCTTCTAATAGAGTTTCACCTGCTAAGAACTTATTTTTCCCGGCAAAGAATAGATAAATGCAAAAAATATCCTGATATCGACTCGGTGAACAAAAAAATAAATTAAAACCGACTAAAAAACAAGAATCGTATTTATCGCACGATATTCATAGTACGTCCCGATTACTGAGAGCCACCCTCTAGCCTTGATCTATCACGGCCGATCAGGAAGTCTTTAAATAGGTTTCGGACTCAGACCGGCCTGAGCAAAGAAAACATTGGCAGGTGGGGCTGTTCGGCTGGTTCCGCAGAATGTCTTTGCGGTGCAGTCCAGGCGATGACCCACCTAACATCGTGCCCTGCGTGCTCCTGCTGCACGCAGGAGGGTCTCATGACAGCATCCGACAAGAGCTGAATAGTTCTGGGCCACAATACTTTAGTGTCTGCCATTGATACGCTAAGAAGAAGATTCGTAGTCCCATTTGATGATTTCTCTACGAAACTAATTTAACTTCGTCCGATTGTCGGGGTTTACTTTCGTAGTAGACCGACCTCAACAAACATAGAGAAAATTGCTTCCATACCTACTTTAATTGTTATGGAAATATATGAATTGCCTCCAAGAATTCCACTTCCGTTATTTGCCCTCTCATTACCGATTGGCATGTACCGACAAACATAACCTTCTATTACTGATTAAAATATTGAACCAATGGGACTACCATCATCGATTAGAAACCACCATGCCATCATTGGAGGCGATGATTGAGCGAAGGCGATTTCTATCGATGTTATATATAATTTTAATCATTGAAAATGCAATTATAAAAAATCCTTATGAGTTTTTTTATCATTATGCTGACGCAGCTTACATACTGTGTCACTGTTAAATCATAATCTTTAAGAGATTTTCTAATATTTTTTTAAAGCATTTAGACTTTGTAGAGGACTAGCGGCCGCTCGCGGTTTCATCCGCGTGGTTCCCGTTCCCGTGGAAATATCGGGATAAAAAGTAACCCATGTTCATAACCAGGCTATCTACTATCAGTGTACCTAATTTCATCCAAATACATTCAGTAGTTCCGGAGCTGCAAACAAACAATCAAATTTTTCCTCCTTGTTATATTAGTATAGAAGAAAGTTCTGCTAACTGGAATGGTTCTCATCTCTGGAACCTTGTGGTTTATTCAGGGATTATGGTAACAGACCCGATGTTGCGACCTTAGTGCCCTGGTACCCTTATGTGGAATGCAACTTGTGTAGACACCTTAAGTCCTTCTCATATACGTGGTACATCCTCAAGAGCTGAAGCCGCAGCGGAGCAAGCTCAGTTCCTCAAGCGCCGCAATTTTCTACTAATTTGTAAATAAAAGATGTCAACATTGAAAAAAAAAATTTTGCTAAATTATTTATAAACCAAATAAAACAATCCTTACTGTGTAATGTCAGCATAGAATAGCACTACCCCCTCGCATCCCGTGGGTGTCGTAAAAGGCGACTAAGGGACGCAGCCTTCAGGAGACGGGCAGCAGCGTCTTCTACAAACTTGGCCATGCGATCGCCAACCCGCCTGCCAAGCGTGTCGATTATGGCAAACCCTCCCTTTTGGGGGAGGCCTCTACCCAGTAGTGGGTGTTATGTGGCTGAGAAGACGAAGAGAAAATAATACTAATCCAAAATATTATTATAAATACGAAATTGTGTTCGGAGGAAGGACAAACTTTCTTCACATCCTAACTAAGCAAACAATCGTTGTTGTTTCTGTTAAAGCTGATATTTTCTTGCGACCGTTCTTCTTATCATAAAAGATGTCCTGAATGGCTGGTAAGGAAAAAAAAAATGTTATACTATTCGAAAGTACTTATCTATAAGTTTATTTGAATAAAAATCTTTGACTTTGACCGACTTGGTTTTAGGCATTGAGTTAGTTGAAAGGGCGGAGGACATAGGCTAGTTTTTATCCCGATATTCTTACGGGAACAGGAACCACACGGGTGAAACCGGGGGAGGAAGCTAGTGTCAAATAAAACCGTTTCTGCGTGGTACTTTTTCCTTTGAATATAGAAAAATCTAAACTAGTGAGATGCACTTTCCATTTCTACGCAGCTTTGAATATAAGAATTTGTTTTGCAACGACGTCATATCTCGCCAGAACCTCTCTTTGGGAAGTCACAAATCCATATTTACGATTTTCCGTTTTCAAATATGCTGCATTTTTCGACGGCGTCCAATATGGCGAATATTCATACTTTTTGTTTATCGGCGTTTCTTTTGAGTACGTCGTCAGAACCATGTTTCTAAGTTTCGTTCCTTTTTTAAGTACATACTTTTTTGTGACGTTACATAGACTGTGGTCTTGTCATGAAGCGCAAAAATGACGAAGAGAAAAATAAAAAAGGATATTAATACACAGTTTCACAGGTATAACTTGCCATCACAATTTTGATGCAAATATGTTTTTTGTGGAGCTACATTGTGCAACATGGTGACATTCGATAACAATTACCAACAACACGGCAACATTAGTTATTTGTTATGCAAGCCTGGAAAGTTGGTTATTAGCGGCAAGTTACCTCTATTGAAACCTAAGCAAGTGAAGGATTCTAGGATTGAACCACGAGCGTTGCGTGTGGTTCAAAGATTCAATGCTAAAAACTTTTTTGCCGAGCGCAACACACAATTTTTCACCTCACAACAGCGAGGAACATTGTATGGTTGTTTCCGCGGTCAACTTCCGGTAAAAAAATATTTAAACAAAACGTTTTATCCAAATATACCTTATTCTCGTTGATTTAATTATATAAAAAGTTAAAATAATAAAAAACAGAGTATTCTAGTTAATTCAACTTTATTTAATGTTCGAATATATTGTTACTTAAAAATAACAATAAAAACGATTCCGTAAATGTTGACATTGACATAAGATACAAGACAAAGACAATTTAAAAATAAAGGTATATGTCACTTCCGAAATTCAATCATAGGTTGTGAAATCTCACTCAGCCTAATATAAAGTTCTTATAACAAATAGTTTAATCTTATTGTTATTGTTTTTATGATTCAATGAACTAAAATAATATAAATAAACCAAAACGGAATATTATAATTAATTCAAAGCTATTTAAAATAAGAATAAAATGTAATAACAAAGTCAATAGTGCGATTCGTAACGCATTGTGACATTTCTTTAGGTATTAAATTAAAAAACAACAGTCGGAGTCCACATAGTCGGATTTAATTTTTTTTTTCATTTATTGACCAAAAGTATTACAAAATACATGATATTTAATTTACACACCGCTACAAAAGCCGTTTCGGCTTTAACTGTGGCGGAGGAGTTCAGCAAATACAACAAATTTAAAATGTTTGTAAATTGTTAGAAAACTTATAAAATATAAGTCCATGTTTATTTCAAGTATTATAACTTAATAAGAAACACATTTTGTAGTTAGTAAAGAAATTTTGATGAGAAGATAATTTTTTTATACACTAAAAATTATAGTTACAATCATGTGATTTTTGTATAATAATAACACATTCATTATACGACTTGCTATTTGTTAATTATATTATCCGAATAGTATTTCTTAACAACTGTTTTAAAATTATTCTTTTCTAATAAATAAATAAATAAAATAACGATTTTTACTAACAAGCAAAATATTTTGATACAATATTACGTTATTTAAGAAATAGTTATAATATAACACATGTATTATTATATCAAATGATATATTTATTTCGGAAACATGAGATCCATACAGAGGCAAACAACAAATTATTTTGGTACTTACTTAACTAACTAACACGTACACTTTTTTACGAGTTGCCTGATTATCGGACAATCGTTCTTTTGGATTACATTTAGGATACCTACTATTAGTACCACCTCTAGTTCTCGCAAGCAGTGACGCAGCCTTTTACGAATTATTGCGTCAAAACCGTCTGTGCGCGCCTCACAGAACATGCCTGAGGCGTTGCAGTATCGGGGCAGCCCCAATAGTACCCTAAATGCATTATTATATTGCACTTTTAAGGGCGAACGCTAAAACACGGGCGGATGCGGACGCGGGTGCACGCGTCGGAAGTCCGCCGCGGGCCACGAATCCGCGAGCGGGTATCCGTCGCGAGCGCCCGTCTCATTTAGCGCTGCTAGTATAATTTTGATCTCGAGCGTGTACAGTTGTGTCGAGTAGGTTACCATGGATTATTTGCTAATTTATTATTTGGCAAAAAGACGTCAACGCAAACAACGTCGACTGCCTAACCCGTTCGTGACAAGCAGGCTACTCAGCGGAGAATTGAGGGACAATGAAAAAGAATTTTACAAATATTTGAAATTAAGTACAAGGACATATGATGAATTATTTTCAAAATTAGAACCATACTTGAAGGCGAAGACTCAAAGATCAAAGTCTACGATATATAAACTTCAAGCTATGCTTCTTGACGGCCATCTCTATCTTTATATAATTCATTCGCCATCCCATAAGACTGGCTGAAATTACACCTCAATTATTAGACGCTCTGTATCGATGTTCATGATTGTACCTAGCCTCCGACGCGTGTGACCGTGGCATCTAGCGGCGCTCGACTGATTTGTAGAAACAAACCCGCGAGCGGACGGTCGTCGCGTGCGCCCGCGCCGTGTGCCCGCCGCCCGCCGCGCGTGTGACAATCCGTCGCCCGCGCCCGCGCTCCGACGCACGCGCCTGCGCTGCTCATACTATTTTTCATTATAGACACGCGAGCGTGCGCCCGCGCGAGTTTTAGCGTTCGCCCTAAGGCGGTACCCTGAACGAAAGTGGCGCCGCGTTGAATTTTATTTAATCGTAATTCTAATTAACAATTTTAATAAAACTTTACGTGGAATTTTTAGTGCCCATTGTCTTGTGTTTTTAGAAGGTATCGCTACATCTCGTCATAGTCATTCGTAGAAGTAGATAGCAAATGTGTCAAAAACGGCCACTTTTAGCAGTTTTGCTATCTACTTCTAGCAGTGACTGAATGTAATGATACCGTCTAAAAATACTAGACTATGGGCTCTAAAAATTCCACGTAAAGTTTTATTAAAATTGTGAATTAGAATTACGATATTAAATAAAATTCAACGCGGCGCCACTTTCGGTCAGGGTACCGCCTTAATGCTTTTAGCATCCTTTGAGTACAGCTGACCCAGACTGAGCACGAGTAGAAGGATTGACAAAACGCTTTGAACAATGTTATCTTCACTTCACTACTACATTGTGCAAACCTGCTGGCCAGCATATTACTCCGAGTCGCCAAAGCTCTCCGCTCCTTCAGCTCCTCTCCATGTCCATTTCATCCCGCAAATCATCAGTTACAAAATGTCCCAAATATTTAAAATGTGAGACCCTCTCAAGCACAGTATTGTACAGCCTTATTGGTGGTGTTATAGAGGGAGCTCCAGCTCTTATTTTTTGCTTTGAACAGGATATATTAGGAGGTTATTTTTAAAACTTGACGATTCAACTTTCTATAAAACTGTTTTTTTTTGTTTGGCAATATTGTAATTAAAACTCAGCGAAAGTAAAATTGGGTCAAAACATGATAATAACAACAGAAAAAAATAAAAAAAAGAATAAAACGCATGATTTCGTCAAAACTTGATTATTCCACTTCAAAATGGCATTACCCATTTTAAATGCCGCCTATGTGGTCTAGTGGTAACAACAACCGGTATCAGATCCAGGGGTCCCGGGTTCGATTCCCAGCGGGGGTACATATTGTATTCGGTTTGGTTTGTGGTAGGACTTGTTGTGAGTTCACCTGGCTAGCTACCACCAGCTTATCTAAGTCTGACGCCATAACAACAATGTTTTCAGCATTGTTGTGTTCCGGCAGTTAGAGATAAGATAGCCACTCCAGTTTCTCCGTGTTTGAGGTTTCCGGGAGAGGCTCGCTTGTATCTGCAGCCTTATCAATACTTAACATCAGGTATGATGAAGGCTAAGAGTTCCACCGACGTGATAAAAAAAAAATACATTTTTGGAACAAATTATGATTAATCAAGAAGTTAATTAACTATTTAAGACTAAATTGTAACAAAACATGTTTTATCTCTACATTTTTCAGTCAGAACTTTAAGTTCAAAAGATGATTATTCCCCTAGAGCCAATCTAGGGCACACAACAAAAACTTGATAATTTCAATTCAGCCGCATCAAAACTAGTAAAGATAAATCCATTTCAAATTTTGGATTTATTCAAATTATTTTATTATTGCTAGATTTTTGAATCCTGTACAAAGCAATGACTAATCTTGTCGTCTACAATAATGCAACAAAATTTCGGGTTAAATACATAGTTGTTTTTTTTTATAATAATATGTGGGCAGGCATTTGACCACCATCGTGCTTAACAAACAGGATGTGGTCTAAGGTGTTGCATGCTTGCCCAGGAAATGCCTATTCACTACCGCCTTGAAGAGGCCAAGGTTGTGGGAATCGGGGAACACATGAGCAGGCAGTGCATTCCATTCTTTAGCGGTTCACATGAGAAATGTGTCAGCAAAGCACTTCGTACGGATCGCTGGAATGTCAACGACGTACGGGTGATAAGCTAACCTGCGTCTGGTACCCCCGATGGTGGAAAAGGGTTGGAGGAACAAGGTCGTGCAGTTCTCTCGCACACTCTCCAAAGTATATCCTATAAAAGACCGATAAACATGCAACTATGCCACGGTGACTGAGGCTCTGAAGTTCCGCCGGCAAATTCTGAGTTCTGAAGGCCAATGCTGAGTTTCCAATGAGTTTCCTGGCACGATTTTCAATCTATTCCAGAAGCTCTAGCTGATACTTAGCAGAACCATCCCACAGTTGACAGCAATACTTCATAGACGGCCGAATCTGCCCTTTTATAGAAGGAGCAGCCGATTCGGAGAGAAGTATCGCCTAACCTTAGAGAGGACGCCCAATTTCTTTACAGCACACTTTGCAGTGGAGTCAATGTACTCGCCAATGTTCAGGTTGGAAGACGGGTTGGGGCCAAGAAGTTGCAGATTTTTGGTTATCGGTAAGGATACACCCTGGAAAGTCGGAGTCATTTGGAGGGGACTCCGTTTTGCAGTAATTAAACAAGCCTGTAGTGTAGCCAAACAGCTGTGTAGTGTCGGCTTAGAATAGCACTACCCCTCTCATCCCGTTGGTGTCGTAAAAGGCGACTAAGGGACTCAGCCTTCAGGACACGGGCAGCAGCGTCTCCTACAAACTTGGCCATGCGATCGCCAACCCGCCTGCCAAGTCTGGCGATTATGGCAACCCCCATAATGAAATGGGTGTTATGTGGTGTTGTGTGGGGACGACGACGACGAAACAAGCCTGTGTTTTAGTAGCAGTGTCAGTTGAAACTGACAAGATTGGCGTTGCCCCAATCTGAGACGGCGTGAAGTGCCAGATTCGTATGCTCGACAAGGGACTCTCGACAAGGGACTCTCGACAAGACTGGAATTCGTCACTGGTAGCCTTTGCAGTTGAGAAATATCTCCTGGTTAAAGTGGTGTCATCTGCATACCCAATGGTATCAGTCACCAGCAGGTCGTTAATGTGCAGAAGGAACAGTGTCGCAGACAGGACAGATCCTTGGGGGACACCTGCATCAACTTCTTTTAGGTCGGATGATTGACCATCCACTACAACTCGGATGGAGCGATTGTTAGCAATATAAGTGAAGGTTGATTACTTAGCAATACAAAGGAAGTCAGCAATACAAGTGCAAAGAGATACTGTATGAGGGAAGCTTTAGCAATTAGGCGGTCATGCCAGACCCTATCAAAGGCTTTCGAAATGTCGAACGATACGGCAAGGGCTTTGCCGTGTTTCTTGATCGCTTCACTCCAAAGATGGGATGGTGGACACGAGAAGATCTCCAGTTGAACGACCTCGACAAAAACCAAACTGGGGATAAGTGAGGAGGTCGTTGTCTCCAAGGTATGCCAAAAGCCGGGTGTTAAGTACATGTTCCATGGTCCTACAGAGTATGTACGTAACTGAAATTGGCTTGTCGTTGGAAGCACAGAAAGCTGCACATTTACCTTTCTAATAACACTTGGGCCGAACGGCAGAAGTTTGCCAGTAGATAGCCTGGTTATAAATTACAAAATTTGTGAGGATGCTCAAGAAAAATTTTAAATAGAAAAATATTGAAAAAAATCAACTCGGCCACAAGTGAATACTCAAATGGGACTCGACCCTTGGAAATCCGTTCCAATGATTCAGCTTTCCGATGTTCGAAATGTGTTTACAGAACCGCAAGGCTGAAAAGGTAGGAAAATAATGGTAACAGATAACTTTAATAAATAAATCATCTTGTTTCAAAACAGTAAACAATAAGTAACAAAAGTTCTAAAGTACCTTCAATCGTATGGGAAACAATTTTAATTTTCAATTGCAATACCCCGAAATAGATTGAGTTTTCTCAAGCGAGGAATCAACCATCAAAAAGTTTGACAAACTATCAATCTGTTTATCAAAGCATGCAGACCCAAACATTACAACCCACGTAAATGATATTCGACTTTATCACAATGGGATTAGAGATAAGTTAATGAAATTTTCACGGAGTCTGAAAGAAAATATTGGAAAAGGTTATAACGATTTGATCAATCGTATGGGACAAATGATTTATGGCAGCGCATCATTTGGGAATCCCGCCTTTGTGAAGGAACCATTATGGTAGATGATTGCATGACATTGACATTGACATTTTATCTAACATAATTCCTATACATTATGTTTCATTTGTTTCTTTTACAGTGTGATTTTTATAATTGATACAGATATATTTTAGAAAGTGTACCATAGTTATTAAATTGAATGAAACATGTCTTATCTCCATCATCAGCCTGTGGACGTCCTGCTGGACATAGGCTCTCCTAGCTCACGCCTATTGTGGCGTTCATAGGAGGCTATTAGCCTACTGCTACCACGCTGGCCAGGCGTGTTGGTAGAGGGTTTGTTTCAAGTTTTCCTTCTCTCGCACAGGTGTTCAATGCGTCGAACCTCTTAGTCGACTCTTACAATATCCCAGGCATGTAAGGGAGTGGTGACACTTGTATTCTTGGGCCGTCACCACACGGTTTATGTCTTATCTAGCTTGAATTAAAACATAGTACTAAGCTTGATATTTCCTTGTGCACGGGAACCATGGGGGTGAAACCGCGGGCGGCTGCTAGTTTTATAATAATTTAAGGTATAGTTTCAGTTAGAACTATCAGTCATAAGTTTATTAAGGCGATACTCGAAAAAAATATGCTGAAGCGAGATATCAATGAGAAAACGACGCGCACGGGAGCGAGACCGATTTTGCAGCTTAGGCAAAAAAACACAAAATCACTTCGTATTAAAAAACTACAGCGGTTTTAAAAAAATGCTTCTATACGATCCTAAATATTATTGGTGTCCACTTATTGAACCTATTTCCAATAATGTAAGTAACCCCATTTAAGAATAATCTTGAATTTTCGTATTTTTAGAGGTCCTTTCGAAAAGAAAAAGTGTCGAGGCAAAATCATAAAATGTTTTTGAAACTATACGAATCTAGATAAAGATATGAAGAAATATATAATAACGGTTACAGTTGTTACAAATCTGGTAATAACATATTATGTTATTACCAGATTTGTAACAACTGTAACCGTGCTATAGTTTTATATCAAAAAGTCCATACTTATTCCGAGTAGCGCCTTGATACGGATACTGTGGTTATTGCACCCTAGCAATTAAAAATTACCTTGACAGATCTACAAGAAGCTGAAGTGAAGAAATAAACATTCAAATCAGTTAAACAACCTGTAAGAAAATCAAACATATTCAAAGAAGGCAAATCCTACTCATTTGCTAAACGATATGAAGAGTTTCATATATCGGCGTTCCAAAGGCTTTTAACCTTTCAGGCCCCGATTACGAGACAATAGATATTCTATTGTTCTCTGAACACTGGTGTCGGAATATAAAAGAATATAATAGAATAGAATGATTTATTTGTGAAATGCAGGTGTTAGTATTACAATGATGCCAGTTGTCAAATTTGTTAGTGTATCACTACATTTCCACCTTAAATGATAAGGTATACAAATAATTAGGATGAAACATAGCAATACAGTCATACAATGTCAAACAATTACATTTTCATGAAAAACTTGACCAATTAAAAATAATAAAAAGGTAGGTACTTATTGTCACATTCATTTAAAAAAAAAAGATAAAATAAACATGAAAATTCAATTATAACTTTTTAATTTTGCATTTTACAATGCTATTTTTATGTGATAAATATTAAACAAGAAAATATACCAGATCCCGTCAGGGCGACATGAGACTAGTTGCTTTTTTCTGGTATATTTTCTTGTTTAATATTTATCACATGAAAATTCAAATAAAGTAAATGTCATTACAAAAACAACACATTAATATTAACAATACGAAACAATTTAAAAAAAAATATAATGTCAATAACAGATTTCACACTTTGTTACATCACTAAATTATTATTTTTTATTTGAGGAACACCAAGAGCAAACATTTATAAATACGAAAAAATATATCGGTTTTAATCATTAAAAAAACGATAGATTTAATCATAAAAGTATTATTGTATTGACTAATATAGCTCAATGGTTTTAATAATAAAATACGCACAAACAAAAAGGCAAAACAATAATTTCGACGGTGGTTCGCAAGTCTCGATAGCTCAGTGGTTAGAGCATTGGACCGGATTTCCAAAGGTCATGGGTTCGAGTTAATTTTTTCCAATATTTTTCTATTTAAAATTTATCATAAGTATAAAAATAGCATTTAAAAATTAAAATATTCAAAAAATCATAAATTATCTTAATCGATCGTTAAACACCTGAACTTATGTAATAAGTATATTACTTATTTCTATATGTTTCGTTATCACTTCTCATTAAATTAATTGAATACCTATCTAAAATAGTAAAGTTATCTTCTACCACACAATATTAGTTTGTTTTTCTAAGTTTTAGCAAAAAAACTGTATCAAGTATTTTATTATTAAGTATATTTTTTAAGTTTGCAAAAAATATCTGTAAATTCTAGCAAGTACCTACTTAACATTAATAGTAATGGTGGACACTCATTGTCTATAATGTAAGTTTTAATTTAATAGTAATTTGTAATGCCTGCTAGCCTAGCATGAGCGACTTTTATCGACTCAATAGCTCGATAACGTATCACTGTCTCGCTCACATAGTAACGGGCTAAGCAAGACAGCATCATGCGCCATATCATATCTCGTGATATAGCGGTGTTCATGCTAGGGGGCTGTATGTGTCAAAATAAAGAGAAAAAAAAAAACATTTACACATCACTAAATCTCGCTCGTGACGTCATCGTAGGAAAAATTCGACACGCTAGGTTCTCATACAGTTTGAAGCGCTCTTTTCGTCTATCTCAATATAGGTCTGTGCTTTAGACGTACCAAAGCCATACATTAATAAGTATGTATGTTGTCGTTTGTCGACTAGTTTCAAGATCGCGTGGCCATTATTCGCTTGATTTCTCTACGACAATGCGTGTATAAATATGTTCGCAAAAATAACTTTTTCTAAATACACAACCAATGTCAAAATATTTGCTTTCACTCAGCTTACCTTGCCTTCCATTACGTAATAACATACAAATAAGTAATGTTGCTTACACATTGTTCACGAAAACACTGAATAGAACCTCGCCATGAATCATTTTTATTATTCGAATTCCGACATTACGCCTCAGATAATAGGGTCCCTTGTAGGTGTGCCGCGAAAAATATGATATTAAGTCAGACCAATTACGCCGGAGATATCTGCTTTATGTGTTTGCTGGGCGTAAAAATGTGGATGTCTTGGTACACCGAACCTTGTACGAATATTCCTTATCGCTACCTATAGTATTATATATTATATGTGTCGCGACATGGAATTTCTATAAAACCCAAACGGATGGAAAGTAGGATAAAAGGTTTTTGTAAGTCGAAAATAATACGGTAATTTCGACGAAAAATTTTTGGACTTTTTAATAAGTACCTAATTGTAAAAAAACCGCGTGTTCTTTATTCTATTTTAAGTGACCCAATGAATTGGTATAATGTGAGAATCGAACCCATAACACTAAACTACACAAGGCATCGTCAGGATATATACATATCTTTATTTTTATTTATTTTATTTTCACAGGTGAATCAGCAAGTTAACTTAAACACTACAACAACCTAAATAATTATAAAACAAAGAATCATTAACAGATTCACACTAATAGAAATAAATTTCTAAATTCAATTGAGCCACAAGTTCATACGACGATCGCTAAGAGCTGGGTTATTTAGCTTGGTACCCGTAAGAAAAAAAGATAAAACTAAAAACACATCTTTTATAAATAAATATTAATTATTTGCATACAATCACACCAATTATTTCGCCCATGTTAAGTTTCACGAAGAACTTATATTATGGTCACTAGATAACGGAATAACATACTTATTTAAGTTTTTTTTTGTAAATACATACATAATATACATATTAAACACCCAGACCAAGACAAATAGACATGTTAATGCACACAAATATTTGTCTTGTTCGGGGATTGAACCCTCTGGCGCAGAAGGCAGGCTTAGTACCCCTGCGCCAAACAGGTTGTTAAATACAAAAGAGAGACTTCTATAAAAAAAAATAAGACTGAAAACACAGCAATATTTGTCTTCTCAGATTGAATAATATCCAATTATCACACTTCAATATTCAGACAGTAACAGCAAAATTACGCCTCTCCGCTTCAAAATTAGTGTTGAATTTAACCGACATCAAGTTTGCTGCACAACTCATTAAAACAGTTATGATAAATTTTAAATATAATCTTGGCCACAAGTGAATTTTCGGATGGGACTCGAACCCACGACCTTTGGAAATACGGTCCAACACTCTAACCACTGAGCTACCGAGACTTGTGGACCACCGTCGAAATTCTCCAATACTTTTATATTTTTAATACGCTGTAGCCCAGCGTTGTCACATCAATTCTAGGAATATCCTTGCATTCGAAAGAAACATCTTTTCAGATGTTTAACGATCGATTCAGATGCAACAGCTCATAAAAACACTTAAAACAACAAACAACAAACTGTCACTGAAAGCTCCGTAAAAATACTTAGTTACAGCTGTTTCGGAGATTAACCCCGACAATGGACAAAACGGCAGAAAGTCACGATAAAAAATTGGTACCTATAATATTTTCATGAGTATTTCAAGTTATGTTGACATTTCAATCAAACTCTTAATTTTAATTATTTGCACAGATTGATCAGCGGGTCTACATAATATATTAGAAACCATCATGTCTTAAGAAAGTTTTGTTTGCGTTTTGTTTTCATTGAAGTTGTCAAATTTTGACACACTTCACACTTTGAAGGCGATGATCGAGCGAAGACGTCACAAAACTTCCGTCAAAACAAGCTTACTTTACGAGGTTCGTAGTACGAAATAGCATGGTAAGATTGAAACAATACTGCGATAAGAGATGGCGGTACGCCTCCTGTTAACTACTAAACCATTTTATTAAACAATGCCAGTTAAGCACCCCCTAGGCGCTCTTTGTTTTATTTTGTGATATATATTGATCGTGTAGTGTATTGACTACTGTCAGTATTTATTGCGAATTTCTAGATGTCTTAATTTAGTATTGACATATTGTGATAAATACTAACGGGTCTTTATTAATTCGCATAAAGAAAACGCAAGTTTCTAATAGTTCAATAATTTTTTTTTTTTTATGAAACTCCTGACCCGCCTCGTAACAGTACGTACTCAGTGAGAAGTTAATTAACAAAAAAAATATATATAAATAAAAATAGCTGTTATCAGGCTGAAATAAAAAAAACAACGGGATGCACTCTGTGAGTGCCGACAGAAGTGAAAACCGCTTAAACGAAACAGCAGGAACAGGCATGAGAGGGATATTACTTCCTCTACTCTACTCTCCCTCCGTCTAACGAATTTTCGACCAGGTCACGTGTCCTGACGCGACTTTAACATTTTTTACCCATCCCAAAAATTTAAAACTGATGTGCACAACGCCGCTAAAGAAGTTTTAACTTCTATAATACCTAACATCGAAGGCTACGGTGGGAGCTTCGCTTCTTTTATTTTATGATAATTAAAATTCTAGTTAATAATGTTATGCATATTTAATTTATGTGAATTAATTATTAGGCGCAATAGGTGTTATGTTTCATTATTCAATGTTCGGCACAGTTACGTTATGCCAAACCTGTTAGACGAATAAATATTATGACCAATAATATTAGGCGTATTAAAGGGCACCCAATAGCCACACAAGCTTTAGTTGCCACATTCATTTCACGCGTGTGAGCTGTATGAAAACCTTTGTAATACTGACGTTATAAATACTGAATGTATTGGCTTTCTTGTTCACTCCGATAATGAAATGAAATTTATCAATATTTATCATAATGATAGATCACAATATTTACTGAGCGTCTAGGACCGCCTTATAGTGACGAAATCAAATATTTATTTGAGCAAAAGATAACACTGTCATTGTGGTGATAAAGCGAATCATATTTAACCACCCAGTAAATGTAGGTTATTATGAAATTTATTCATTACGTAGGCTTCACGTCTGAAACACAACTCTGATAATGGAGTTAGGCCGTAAATGGAATTGTTCATGTGATGTAACACGAAGGGAAATTTTGTTTTTAGGTCTTGGCGTAAACTCTCTAAAACCGGCATAAGGCCCAGGTTTCACTGAGAAATGAGGGTTAGAGGAAGAAGTAAAGAAAAAAATCATGAGCAATAAGACATATTTTGGCAGAATACTAGACATTGGACTTCGCTTAACCCGCCCAGGTCTCTTAGCATGGATACTACTTTCGTCATCGTCATCAGCTATTTTTAATGTTCCCCCTGCTGGGGCACTGGTCTTCCTTATGGATGGATAAGGAGAGCGGGCCATGACAAATGCCATGACATGACATGCCAAATGTAATGGTCTTTTTTGAGTTTAGATAATCAAAAGTACTTCTTCTTCTTTTTCTTATCGAGTGAGGATTAGTGGCCACCTCTGGTGTCAGAGTTTATCAAGCCGCCTATAAGGCCTCTGACTTGGCTTAACGACTGTAATCAAAATGACAACAGTCGGGACCGGCGGTTTATCGTATCTTCCGAAGCACGGAAGCGCTCAGTTATAATGCCACTTTACGGTCACCCATCCGAGACATGACCAGGCTGAACTTTGCTTGACAAACGTGATCGAATACGATCAGTCTGTCAAGCGCGGCCATGAGCGCTTCAAAAGTACTTATGCATCAAAAGAACTTATGCTATCACTTACCTTTTTCGGCTATGACAAACAACGGGTAAACACTCTATACAGTGAAAAATAAATAGATATTTATTAGCTAATGTTTCTATATAAACCAAAGCTGTAAGGAACACATAATCATAATAAATGAGGTAGACCGTTAAAACAACCACGCTGGCTTATTGCCGTTTTTTTTTATGAACGACGGTGAGACTCTTAGCCTTCATCATACCTGATTTAACATCAGGTTGTAAGGCTGAAGATGGAAGCGAGAATCTCCCGGAATCCTCAATCACTGAGGAATTGGCTATCTTATCTCTAACTGCCGGAACACAACAATGCTGAAAACATTGTTGTTATGGCGTCAGACTTAGATAAGATGGTGGTACCTAGCCAGACGGACTAAGAACAAGTCCTACCACCAACCAAACTAAATACAATATGTATGTTGTATCACTAGACCACAGAGGCGATTAAGGCCGATTGGTGGGTTTCACGACTGCAAATGCAGCCGGGACCGACGGCTTAACGTGCCTTCCGAAGCACGGAGTAGCCCGAGATAGTAAATTTTTGGTCACCCATCCCGTGACCGACTATTGCGAAATCGCTTGACCTCAGCAATCGCAGGCCGAGCGCGGGAACCACTGCGCTACGAGCTTCTAAAAAAACATTGTAAAATTGAATAGGATGAGTATGAAACCAGCCAGCCCGCCCGCAGTGGAACAGAGGCATAATTCTTAGGTGCTTCTACGTGTCTCGGTATATAACCTACATATCATTTTATTACTGTTGTTGAACTTATATCAGAAATACAGGATATGAAAGACTTTTAGTATCTTTTTACGGCGTCGACTCGCGTGTCCTGGCCCAATCTTACGAATAGTGCCTTACGTGTTGTCTCACTTAGATGTGAAAGCTTTTGTTAAAGACATTTGTAGTTTAACGATATTACTGTAGTTATTATGACACTCATAAAGTCTCGCCTCTCCAATGTTATTAGGCAGAGATGACTTCTTTTCACTTTTTTTTATTAAGAAAGGTTTCGCTCTTGATCCTAGTCTAGCCCGAAGACTAAATCTCGATGAAGCGATCTAACCCAGAGCAACTATATATGTATCTTTGCATTGTCACATGCAAAGATACCTACATATTTCTTAATGCAAAGATCATAAGTAGGTCGCGTAACAAAATTAGACAGATTTTGTGTATGTACCATAGCTTGATAAACGCAGAACTATTTTTCTGCCAGTGATCAATCACAGCTGATCATCATAGCTGTCACAAAGACATAGTGCCCGGACAAACTGATTATGAAACAAAACTGAGCCTTAGTGCGCTTACGCACTGCGTCCTCCGAATCCGTGAAAACACGGTTCGTCATAGCCGTCCGTAGAATTATTTGTATGGTAGCTGGCGCACTACATCCGTTTTCTTGTCTCCATCATCCGTGAATCTCCAAGATGGAGCTTAGCAATTAGGCTGCCATGCCAGACCCTATCATAAGCTTTGGAGATGTCTAGCGATTCGGCAAGGGCTTCGCCGTGTTTCTCGATTTTTTCTCTCTAAAGATGGGTGGCATACAAGAGAAGATCTCCAGTCCAACGAACTTGACGAAAACCAAAATGACGATCACTGAGGAGGTCTTTGTCTTCAAGGTATGCCAAAATCCGGGTGTTAAGTACACGTTCCATAGTTCTACAGAGTATAGACGTGACTGAAATTGGCCTGTAGTCGGAAGGGCATTTGCAAGTTTCCACAATTAAGGTACTTGTCCAGTCTTAAGTGAGAGTTGGTACAGGCGAGTTAACACAGGAGACAGTTCAGGTGCACAGTTGCGCAGGACAATTGCTGGGATTTGCTACTTTGATTCACGATATTGTATGTTTTACGGTATTTAGAATTATTTGTATGGTGGTTTGCGCACTACATCTGTTTTCTTGTCTCCATCATCCGTGAATCTCCAAGATGGACCGTATGAACAGCTGTTTCCTGATATTAAGACTATACGTGAAAGCCACCATATCACACCACGCAAAACATATTTTGTATGCATAATCCTTATTGATTACACATCTCAACCCACTTGTTACTACCGTCCTTTTAAAAGAACGCATAAGTACAACACATAATTTTTTAAAATAATAATAAAAAGGAGTATTTAGTGCTATTTTACTAGCGTTGCTTATAAACAACACATAATTTCCGAGTTTCTACTAGGCAAATATATTTTCATATTTTTTTTCGCTCGTTATTTAGTATTTTTTAAACCGCATACAAAAAATAATTAAGTTCGAATGCAATATTATAATTCAGTAACATCTGGGTTAAAAATTAAAACAGAATCAAAATTGCGAGTCGAGTAAACAAACATGGCTGACATAAACTCAGTGTCTCGATCGACTCGCGATTTTGTTTTTGTTTTTAAGAAATTTGTCTTGCATAATTAATAAAAATTGTGCATTGTTCTACGTGCTACTGGAAGTAAGTGGAGTCCAAGATCCTAACTTATCCTTTCACCGATAGTGTTAAATAAAAATAAGAAGGTACTTATTGGATTAAGATCGGATTCGGATCGCAGTGCCTTAGCGTAATCCGAATTCTGTCCGAGTTTCCTGTATATGGCGCTCTTATTGTAATAGGCTATAATAGTGAAGGAGTTTGGGGTGGCTCAGTGGTTAGCACTCGGCCGGTGATTATGGCAGTTAAGCAACTTTCGCAATGGTCAGTTACGACACACATGGGTGACCTAACATAACATCGGTTATATCTCTAATTCTTCCTTGCTTAGGCACATTGCTAAGCCGTCGGACCTGGCTGCATTGAAATTGAAATCCAATATGTAGCCGAACTCTTGTTTATTTCAGTAAATCGTAATCCTAACCATTATTATAAATGCGAAAATATGTTTGTTTGTCCTTCCTTCACGCATTAACTAAGAAACCAATCGACTTGATTTTTGACATAGAGTTAGTTGAAAGGATAGAGAGTCACTTTCATCCCGATATTCGTACGGAAACGGGAAACACGCTCGTGAAAACGCGGGCGGCCACTAGTTTTTAATATTTACATTTGCCTTAGTGGTTTAGGATTCTACCAGAGGAACGCTTCCGCCTTAACAACTAGTATGATGAAGGAAGCGTCTAAGATGAACAGCAAAAAACAATAAACAAACGGTGAATAATATTCTTTTCACCTCACACGCTCTGAAAAGGAGGTTTTGTCAATCATTTTAGGCGTGGAAAATCGCTTTTTGTGGCCTAGCACGGCATAGTACTTTTTGAATTTAATACCTACTTAAAAATATGTCATAATGCGTTCCGAATCGCACTATTGACTTTTTGTTACATGTTATTCTTATTTTAAATACCTTTTAATTAATTATGATACTCCGTTTTGGTTTTATTATATTATGTTAGTTTATTGAAACATAAAAACAATAACAATAAGATTAAACTACCTATTTGTTATAAAAAAACATATTAGGCTGGGTGAGATTTCACAACCTATGATTGGATTTCGGAACGTGACATAAATCTTTATTTTTAAATTGTCTTTGTCTTGTACCTCATGTCAGTGTCAACATTTACGGAATCGTTTTTATTGTTATTTATAAGTAACAATATATTCCTACTTTTAATAATTTTTATTATTTTAGTTTTTTATATCATTACAACAACGAGAATAAGGTATATTTAGACTTACTTTATGTTAAATTTTTTTAACCGGAAGCTTACCGCAGAAACAACTATAAAATGTTCCTCGCTGTTCAGTTGTGAGGTGAAAAATGGTGTTGTTGCGCTCGGCAGAAAAGTTTTTAGCGTCTTGTACCTTTGAAATCCTCGCTTCGCTCAGGATTCAATCTTTGAACCACGAGTAATCCTTCACTTGCTCAGCTTTCAACAGAGGTAACTCGCCGTTAAATAACCAACTTTCCAGCCTTGCATAACAAATAACTATTTCTCAAACATGCTTGGAAATATAAGCATTATTTTGACAACTTTCTTCGAGATAAATCGATATTGCTGTACTGACCACATACATGTGAGCAGCGGCCTACAAAAGTTGTATGAAAATCCATACCTGCATGTTTAGTGGCCAAATAAATTACATAGTAAACTCATATCTGTCGCGTAATTAAAAAACGGAACGATCTTTTACTCCGAAATATGGCAACCAAGGAGGTAACTTATCAAAGGTTTTATTTAAATTTCAAACTGACTTGCAAAGAAAGCTGTTTCAAAAAAACAACAAATGAACACTATAACGCGGAAATAAAACTTGTTGTTCTTTGTTCGTCTGATTTCGAAAAGTAGTTTTAATTTCCGCGCATTATTTGAGAAAAAAACTATACAAGCCTTGGCCACAACTAGGCATTGATGGACCACATTTACACATTCATCCATCAATGCCTCTTTTGCTGGCCGCTGCATTAATGTAGTATTATTTTCACTTACGATTCTTTTAATTACGTATCAAGATTTCATATCGTCCTTATGTCAAAACCATTTACAAATATTAGCTTTATAAAATTTCAATAAAACCTTGTAACTGAATAAGCCAAAGCAACGGCTCGCAAATGTCAACAATGTAGGAAATGATTTTTTTTGTTGTTTATAGTAAACAAACTTCTTTTCATGTTTACGAAATATGAAATTTATTTCTAAATTCTTTGTGTAGCTGTTGTTCGGCGTTGAATAATTTTAGACGGTCTACTTCTATAAAAAAATCGACGGTATTCGTAGTTGGATTTCAATTTCACATATACTAGCCCGCGGTTTTTACCGGTGGTTCCCGTTCCCGTCGGAATATCGGGACAAAAGTATCCTATGTTGTAATCCAGGCAATCTACTATCTCTTTACGAAAATTCATTCAAATCTGTTCCGCAGTTTTTGTGTGATAGAGGAAAAAACAAACAAACTGACATACATCTCGGATGTGACTCGAACCCACGATTTTTTGAAATCCTGTCCAATGCTCTTGACCAAAGAGCATTGGACCGGATTTCCAAAGAACGTGGCTACAAAAAAATAATATAAACTGTATATTGGTAATACACTTAAACATTTATAATATTATATTTTTTTTGTTTTTTTACAAGTATCTGGACAAGACATTTGACCACCAACGTGCTTAGTAAACAGGATGTGGTCTAAAGTGTAACATGCGTGCCCAGGAAATGTCTATTAACTCTGGCCTTTAAGAAACCAAGGTTGTAGGAATCGGGGAACACATGAGCAGGCAGCGCATTCAATTCTTTAGCGGTTTGCATTAGAAATTTGACAGCAAAGCGCTTGGTTGGATCGCTAGAAATGTCAACGACGTGCGGGTGATAAGCTAACCTGCGTCTGGTACCCCGATGGTGGAATGGTGCTGGAGGAACAAAGTCGTGCAGTTCTCTCGCACACTCTCCAAAGTGTATCCTATAAAAGACCCATAAACATGTAACTTTGCGGCGGTGACTGAGGCTCTGAAGTTCCGCCGTGGCGAATCATGAGTTTCCAATGAGTTTCCTGGCACGGTTTTTAATCGATTCCAGAAGCTCTAGCTGTTACTTAGCAGAACCATCCCTCAGGTGACAGCAGTACTACATGCACGGTCAAATCTGCGCTTTATATAAAAGAAGCAGCTGATTCGGAGAGAAGTACCGCCTAGCCTTAGAGAGGACGCTCAGTTTCTTTGCAGCACATTTAGAAATGGAGTCGATGTGCTCGCCAAAGTTCAGGTTGGAAGACAGGTTTAGGCCAAGAAGTTGCAGATTTCGGTAATCGGTAAAGATACACCCTGAAAGTCGGAGTCAGTTGCAAGGGACTCCGTTTTGCGGGGAATAAACAAGCCTGTATTTTAGAGGCATTAAAACTGACAAGATTGGCGTTACTCCAATTGGAGACAACCTGAAGTGTCAGATTCATATACTCGATAAGTGACTCTCGACAAGACTGGATTTCATCACTGTAACCTTTTCAGTTGAGATATATCTGCTGGTTAAGGTGATATCATCTGCATACCCAATGGCATCAGATACCAGCAGGTCGTTGATGTGCAGAAGAAACAGTGTCGAAAACAGGACAGATCCTTGGGGAACACATGCATCAATTTCTTTTAGGTCGGATGACCATCTACTACAACTCGCATGGAGCGATTTCGAAGAAAGTCAGCAATCCAAGTGCAAAGGACACCAGAGATACCGCATGAGAGCTTAGCAATTAGGCTGCCATGCCAGTCCCTATCATAAGCTTTGGAGATGTCTGGCGATACGGCAAGGGCTTCGCCGTGTTTCTCGATTTTTTCACTCTAAAGATGGGTGGCATACAAGAGAAGATCTCCAGTCCAACGAACTTGACGAAAACCAAAATGGCGATCACTGAGGAGGTCTTTGTCTTCAAGGTATGCCAAAATCCGGGTGTTAAGTACACGTTCCATAGTTCTACAGCGTATAGACGTGACTGAAATTGGCCTGTAGTCGGAAGGACATTTGCAAGTTTCCACAATTGAGGTACTTGTCCAGTCTTAAGTGAGAGGCGGTACCGGCGAGTTAACACAGGAGATAGTTCAGGTGCACAGTTACGCAGGACAATTACTGGGATTTGCAACTTTGTTTTACGATATATATATGTTTTACGGTATTTAGATTACGATATACTTTCACATTTATAATATTAGTAGGATCAATAATTTAAAATGTGCTTAAATCATTTTTCATGGCTCTACTGAACAGATTGGGGGAGGCCTATACCCAGCAGTGGGTGCCATGTGGCTGAAACGACGACTGAACAGATGTCGATGCAGTTTCGATAAGAGAAAGATTGGATCAATTGGTGAAGGACAATAACAGTAGTTTGCACCAAGTTTTTTTACGTGTTACTTTTACAGGGTTTATGGTTTAAAAATGTATGGGATTTCAGTTTTCACAAGCAAATAACAGTTAGGTACTTCGTACGAATTCGTAAAAATATTTTTTGGTGCAAGCGGCGGTAAATCTTAAATAGTATGGAATATAAGATAAAAAGTTTGTGCGGGGGATAGGAAAATACACGCAAAGTCGTTGGCGATTGCTATCAAAATATGAAACACCAATTGAAATTTATTCATTGAACCCAGAGAACAGCAGCCTTATCTAAATAAAATCACGTTTTGTACGTGACCTGATAGAATATACCAAATCCAAAATAATAAAAGTTAAAAAACTTTAACCATTCGAATAAAGGACTCTTGTTTAATGTGTCATAAATAAAAACTACGCCTAGAGAATAATTGTATGAGTTTTGAATTTACAAACAAAATTAAAAAGTTTTAAAATAGGCTTAACCCACAGCTTAAATATTTTAAATTGGTTGCTGCTTTATTCGGTTAAAAAAGTTGGACATTTTGAACAAAAAAATATGTTTTACAATTTCGCAGTGATAATATAAAATCAGAAATGAAGTTATGACAGAGAACCATAGTGACCGACATGGCTCAAAGGATAAGTAGGTATCCTTTGAGCCCCTTATTCACTATGACCACGTAGCGATCCTTTGGTCACGACATATTGGCGTGATTTGAGCAAGGAATCGCTAAGTGGTCATAAGAGCCTAATAATACCATAAATTTACTATGTCGAGGTCCTCCGTGCTTCGGAAGGCAATAGAGGTAACTCGCCGCGAAATCCAACTTTCCAGCCTTGCATAACAAATAACTAAAGGACGGGGCCTTATTATGCTTACTTTAAAAAAAAGTGAAAAAAACTTTAAATACAATTCCGACTTTAAGTAGGTAAAAAATAAGCCTTTGGAAAATCTTGCCATGAAAAAAACTGCGTTAAAAAAAACCGACTTTTTTAATGCAGTTTTTTTTTACTTTTTAGTGTCTGTAATAGGCTGTTTTGTAAACTACAGCAGGGTTTTTCTAGATTAGATAAGGTTTCATGTACATTATAACAAATTATCGTAAATACTACATCGTCCAAGTCAACAATGAAATGAAATATATAAAAATGCTCATAAAATAAAAGTACTGGGTCAATGGGAATATTATGGGACCAATTGGCAACTATTCTGCATCGAAAAAAAAAGAATCATGGAAATCGGTTCAGAAATCTCGGCGTAATCGGTGTACATACATAAACTCCTCCTTTTTTGAAGTCGGTTAAAAAACTTCACGTGTTAGTACTTTTTTGTACAAAGTAGTTGGATCCCGCTTTACGAACCATTGTCCCGCATACAACATCATGATTTAAAGTTGGCAACCTTACTTAGAACCCATCTTCATAGAAACGGTGAATAGGCACCTTCTGGGCTAACTAGCTCCACCTGTCCAACCTGTCTTAGCCCCTGGGGTTGATTAGGATCAAGAACAAACCCCGTAAAAGTAAAAAAAAACCTTTTTTTTTATTAGACATAACACTCCGCCATAACAGTCAGTAAAAAAACTAGTTACCTCTTCATGTTATTGGATATCCTAGTTCCACAACTTTGTATGAATGACTTACTAAACTAATATTGCCTGATTACTGCCGAACTCGATGTATTACCTTCTGTAAGTGTTATTGGCAGTAAACAAGTATGGGGGACGGATCCCGCGTCGGGATTCGGGATTACGTTGGGAACAAAATATTTTCCGGAGGTAACGGGTCGTGATGTGCGATACGCTTTTGTTTATAGTTAGGTCAATAATCGGGGTTTGCTGTAAGCTGGCGGCAGATCGTGGCTTTAGACGAGTGTTTTTTGATTTCAGTTTCGCTATTTCATTATTTCTTATGAACATCATAAGGTGGTGACTGACCAGATAGGTTATTTTTCTTTTTTCTTAATAAATGGCTTGCTCGCGATAAAATTCGCGAATTTTGCCAATGTCAAGTAAATATTATTATATTTTGTAATAAATAGAAATTGTACCGTAGATTGAGTTAAAAATGGAGCCTCACAACACGTGTTATTACGAAAAGAACTCGGGTGAAACTTAGACAAAGCCAGTATCCTAGGCAACTATTTCAGATAGCCCTATCAATATCTACAGATAGGTTATTAATTTCGGCCGTATGCAAACATCCTTGACATTGACGGCTGAAACACCAGAGATCGCCCCATTTTCAATATTATTTGACAGCTAATGTGACATTCAGCCATGACAACAGTTCTTCCCGCGTAGCGCCTATCGGCAAAGAATTATTTCGTAAAACAAACCATCGAATAAGAGTGATTTTGGGCAACCGTTTCTTCGACAAAACATTTTTTCGCAGAACAAACCGTCGGCCAAGAGTGATTTCGGCGAAACGTTCTACCGGGGCGAAGTGTATTTCGGTGGATAATTCGGAGCTCGTCGATGTGAGTTGCTTAGAGAATAACCCCCCTGTACCTAACATTTCGTCGTACGTAATGTTCAACATTCGAGACTAGCGTATTTTACTCTCTACGGTAGCTCGGCTGCTGTACTAACCTGAAATATTTCGAAGTAACGCCTTCATCATACCTGATGTTAAGTAATGATAAGGTGGAACAGCGCGTCTCCCGGAATCCTCAAGCACTGAGGAACTGGCTATCGTATCTCTTACTGCCGGAATACAACAATGCTGAAAATACTGTTGTTATGCCTCTGAAGGCATAACAACAGTATTTTCAGCAGCGTAAGTCTGAACTTATGTATATAGATACAAGTACGATAGTGGTAGTAAGCCAGATGAACTAACAACAAAGCATTTATTACATTTAATTTTACATTTTACAATGCAATTTTTATGTGATAAATATTAAACAAGAAAATATACTAGAAAAAATGAAAAACAAACTTTCTCATGCCGTCAGGCCGACATACAGGTTGTTTTTTTTTCTAGTATATTTTCTTGTTTAATATTTATCTAACAAAGCATTTCTTCAAAATTCCCATCCCAACTATAAATAACCCTACCCTATAACTACGATTCCATTCTTACCTATTAGATTCACAACTGTGTTATTGGTTCAAACTCAAAAAGGTATAAGCAGCCAGACAGTCTCTAACATCCCCTGTTTTGATATTTATAATAAGCTAAAATTAATGAGGTCACAGTTACATATAGCTGATATTTATTTTAACTGAGCGTTCTCATAAGCACACAGTAGGACTATCTTAGCCAGCCTACTTTAACTACAAAACAAATATTGGGAAATGAAAATAATATACAAATAAAAGGAACCAAACTTCAATACCACAAAACAGTTCGAATAATATCCAATTTATCTTTTTATGATTATCTTTCTTGTCACTCAAATTCTTTTATGGCAGTTAACCTAAAGCCCTGACGATAAAAACAAATATCAAAATGGAGGATAAATAACAAGTCGATGTTGTAATGCTGTCGTATTTGTTCCGTTGACGACAATCTTTATTAAGGCGGTACCCTGACCGAAAGTGGCGCCGCCGCTGAATTTTATTTTATATCGTAATTCTAATTCACAATTTTAATAAAACTAAACGTGGAATTTTTAGAGCCCATAGTCTAGTATTTTTAGACGGTATCATTACATTCCCTCGTAGTCACTGCTAGAAGTAGATAGCAAAACTGCTAAAAGTGGCCGTTTTTGACACATTTGCTATCTACTTCTACGAATGACTATGACGAGATGTAGCGATACCTTCTAAAAATACAAGACAATGGGCTCTAAAAAATCCACGTTTAGTTTTATTAAAATTGTGAATTAGAATTACGATATTAAATAAAATTTAACGCGGCGCCACTTTCGGTCAGGGTACCGCCTTAACAGGATCACAGTCCACAGCCCATCAGTCCACAGCCCACATATGGCTTGTGGATTATCTACAGCCACCAGTCCGCAGCCCTGGGCTGATATGTGGGCTGTTCACCCGAACATTTTCTATGCTTTTTTGTGAGGTTTGGAGTTTACAAAAGTGGACTTGATAGAACAAACTATAACTGCTATCAGTTAAACTATAACTGCTGCTAAAAGTACCGGGACATTTTCAGCCTGTTTTTTTTATGAAAAACTGCAGAATAAAAAATTTAACCAAAGGAAAGGTCATATCTTACCGATATAATTTTAAGAAGATTTTACAACAAAATATTTTTTGTACAATCAACCTGTATGTGAGGCTTTAAATACCTCAAAACGGTACCGATGGAAGACCAGCGCTGGCAAAAGGCCAAGCATTATGCTAAGTCGGTACCGTTTTTGGACAAACTTGTGCTTTTTTGTGTTATTTTGATGTATCCTATTAGCGTGTTTGTCTCAAATAAATATATTTTTTTTCTTTCTTTCTTTCAAATATCCTTATGTCGCTTGTAATAGCGGCGGTTTTAGTAGTGAAGTTTTACATTTAAAATTAAGTATTTTTATCACTGTTAGTATTCCAAAATATTAAATAAATAACAATTTCTCACACTCACACCAATTAACCTAGCCCGAAAGTAAGCACTGAAGGCTTTTGCTATGGGATACTAGGGTAACGGATATAAATACATATAATTATACGTATATAAGTATTTATGTATAGAAACATATATAAACGTCCATGACTCATCATACAAACATTTGCCCTTACCGAGATTCGAACCCGGGACCTCAGAGTAAGCGACACCTTGAAACCGGTGTACGTACCACTCTACCATGGAGGTCGTCAAAAATGCTTGTATAACAAAGTGCACAGTATAATGTTGATTCATCATATTCGACGACCTGTTTGGCGCAGGGGTACTAAACCCGCCTTCTACGCCAGAGGTCCCGGGTTCGATCCCCGGACAAGACAAATATTTGTGTGCATGAACATTTCTATTTATCTTGGTCTGGGTGTTTAATATGTATATTATGTATATATATATATATATATATATATATTTACAAAAAAAAAGTATATAAGTATGTTTATCCGTTGTCTAGTATCCATAACACAAGTTCTTTATGAAACTTAACGTGGGCTAGATAATTGGTGTGATTGTATGAAATTTATTTATTTTATCATAAATTATTTACTTCATTGATTTCGAATGACATAAATATTTGACTTTTTTGTGCTGAGTAAGTTCTAGCCCCATTTAATTGATTACTAGGGGCTGACCGCGGATTCACCCGCGTGGTTCCCGTGGGAATATCGGGATAAAAAGTTTCTTAAGTTTTAATCCAGGCTATGTAATAATAGGGATTAAAGTATCAAATTGCTGATTTTTTTCTTACACTTCTAGAGAACCTCACTACTTCTGTGATTAAAAGGTACATCTATTGCTTGATTTTATATTAAAGTAGCTGATTCTCGCGGTTTTACCCGCGTGGTGCCCGTTCTCGTGGAAATATCAGGATGAGATATAGCCTATTTCACTCGGGAGAAATGTAGCTTTCTAATGATCTACGAATTTTCTAAATCAGTTCAGTAGTTCCTGAGATTAGCGCGATCAAACCAACAAACTGTTCAGCTTTATAATATTTGTATAGATTAAGATTATAATGATCAAGAATAATTTAAATCATGGTTATTATTTTCGTTTCTTATAAAAAATACCTCGAAAGGTTCTCCTTTTTTTGTTAGCAAAATTTACTAAGTACTTTATTTAATATAATTTATAAATTATTCATATTTTTTTAAATAAAAATATAGCATTAGATTACTTAGTCTTCAAACAATGACTGCTCATAAAAAAATTGTGGCATTAGCACTTGCGGTAGTAACTATAACAAAAATTGTTAGTATGGAAAACGAACTCTCTTTGAAAATCTTCATTGAAATCGGCAATTTCAGATTTTTCATAATCTGTGTGCCAAATTTCAACAAAATCTGTTGAGTGGTTTTTGCGTGAAAGAGTAAAACATCAAAACATCCTAACAAACTTTCGCATTACATTATAATTCGTCCATCATCATCAGCCTGTGAACGTCCACTGCGGGACATAGCCTCTCCTAGCTATATTGTGGCGTTCATAGGATGCCTACAGACTGCTACCACGCTGGCCAGACGGGTTGGTAGAGGGTTTGTTTCAAGTTTTCTTTCTCTCGCACAGGTGTTCAATGCATCGAGCCTCTTAGTCGACTCTTACGACATCCCAGCCATGTAAGGGAGTGGTGACACTTGTATTCTTAGGCCGTCACTATACGGCACAATATAATTAGATAAAGTTAATTATGACCAAATAAATAACATGATTATCTGCTAACAGGAAATAAAAACGAACAGATACGAGACTATCGCATTAATGTTTGTCCATGTTTGGGATCAAACGCGTCAAAAAACATACAAAGCATAAATCTATGAAAATTAAATATTAAACGTCCGAAAGCCATGTGTTTAAAGCTCTGTGTTGTTGATGAGTTAATTATAATGAACCTGCATTGAATGGACACAACATTGTTTGTATTAACACAAAACAAATAAATTAGCTCGAATCAACCGAATAGTTTGCAGCAATTTTAGGGGCTTAAATGACGACGGCGATGGACAATGAACAATGTGGCAGAAATTGTAGGTGCATTTTACACTAATACATAATATTGTATCATTTTGATACATATTTGACTTTAATGTCTCAATTTAATTCATTATAAAAAGATATATATACTAGAACAATGAACTTTAATTCTAGAGCGATGTCCACTACGTAGACTAGCTTTTAAAGTTCTTCATTCCATGCCTAAAAGAGACTGCGTGAGTTGCGTGCGTTGCGTGCTTAAAGTGTTATAATGACGTGTATCGACATTGCGAGGCTGCCACGCGAGACATCCTGAAAATAATCACGCTTGATAAAAAAAAACATTTTTAGACACGTCAAAGTGTTAGCTCGGTTTTCAGATTTGGGACAGCGCTTTAACGAGTAGATTTCAAAAAGTTTTGGGGCCACTCTCCAAAAAGTTCGACATGTCTGCCCCAGGGTAATTCCTCAGAATTAACTAAGCGGATGGCGTTAAGCGATCTGTGCGCAGATTAATTGTTGGGACTAATGGCAGATAATTCATTCAATGCAACGGTATTACAGCACTTTGTACACGTCACGGGAATTTATTTGTTTGAGCCACTTGTAAGCAGGTTTAATGGAAACAAAGCGCTTACGGACTCCAGAGACGTAATTTAATACTTTAGCAATTTATATAGAAGGTTTTATTGTATGAAGATGAAACGAAAATAAGTAACTTACATAAAAGCATAAATACAACAGTAAAATTCACATTTGTACATGTTGCTCTCGGGCTACCATGTTCAGCTATTTTCGTAAATATAAATATATTTTTTGCGCAATTTTGTAAAGAATAATTTTGCTTATGGTTTACATCACCAAAAGTCGTTTGTCACAAAATTATTGGTTTATTTAAGGGAAACCTGTTATTGGCTTACTTTAGATTTACATAAGTTATTATATAAGCATTGTTAAAGATGTTGGTTTTCTAAATAAAGATAAATAAATAAATAAGTGGATATTTTGAGCTTACGTTTTTTTTGTCTGTCCTCTTATATTAAATATGTTTCATATGTTTCAAGATTGTAGATTTGTGTTTGGCAACGACGTGTTCCTTTGTAAATGTTGTTGCTTCTGTTAAAGCTGATAAGTTTCTTGCGGCCGTTCTTCTTATCAGTTAAAAGATGTCCTGAATGGCTGGTAGGAAAAAAAAAATTGGACGATTCGAAAGCACTTATCTATAAGTCTATTTGAATAAAAATCTTTCACTTTGACTTTGACTTTGCGTCAAAGCTTAACTAATTATAATAATATTGGAACAACTAAAAACCTACTTTTTACAGCTAACGGATAAATTAGGTTTAAGAGATATAAGTAAGGTATATATATAGGTGCTTTCCAATGAAGTTGAGACTAGGTCGGTAAGGGTTTCCTTCCTTAGTAGAAAAACCATCTTCATTATTTAAAAAAAACTGTTGTTTTTTTTTAATCTAAGATATTTAAAGAACACAATAAAATCAAAGTCTAAATTAAATGTTTCAATAACTGTGCGCGTTTTTAGTCCATAAAAATGATGTTATTACTTGAATAAATTAATACCAAAGAATACACTTACGCCAACTCACATGTACAAAGTCATATACAAAGTGTCACTGCTGTGCTGCTAATACAAAGGTTTAAATTCATTATTTGCGTGAGGCTTTTCTACAACAACGAGTACTTCGTAGGAAGCAAAAATAGACTGAAACAAAGCTAATTACAAAAAAATGCTTGAAGCACTTTTTCACATACTGAATTATGCAGACACTCGTCGCAACATAGCGTAGTTGATCTCCATTCGCTGTAACAACTGATACATATTTCGCCAGCGTCTCACAAAAATGATGACAACGTTTGATCTCGTCAAGCCGCTACGAAAGGACACTACTCCAGCAATTTGTTATACATTTGTTGGTCGGAATCTGTTCTCGCCTCCAATCGCCAGATGTCACTGGCATCATTATTCTTGTCACGCGAGGCCGGGATATGCCAATATCGGGCCACATGTTGCCTGGGAATTTTTCCGGGACCACTGGGCCAGGAATGGCCAACCTTCATAAATCTACGAGCCTATTTTAAGATGTTTTGAATGTGGTGAGTGTTGCGACTTATGATATAAGTAATATAAGTGTCGTGACATAAGTAAGCGTATTAGGTAAAACGAAAATGCTTAGGTACTTATTTTTGTTGTATCATACTTGATTATCTAATTTTTAAACCCCAATTAAGTAATTGGTTACCCAAGTGCATAAGCTACTTTTTTCAGATCAATGGTTTCGATGTGTGTGATATTAAAAGTATAAAAACCTTTAGAAAATGTATAATACGTTATTAAAATTTTTATTTCATTTGAGAAAAAAACAATTGATTTTTTTTTAAAATTGATCACTTACAGACATGCCAATTTAATTTAAATTACAGAAAGCGACATCCTATTTTCCTGTTGTGATTTTCCTATTTTTTAACATAGATGACTATTTGAGTTTATAACTTCAATTCCTGGCCACCTTAGTACAGCACCCCTGCTGAGAGTCATGTCAAGAATGCCTAGATGAATGCTCGCGGTACGAGGTGCCATTTTGCGACCTCATAACATTTTGCGAGTGAAAGTTATTTTGAAGAACTTACAGAGTTTGATGTCTTTCTCAAGAGAATCACTTTAAAACTTACTTGGTTCTCGGATAGTGATGTAGTCCAAAAGGACATGGAAATCATCGGAGATCGCCCATTTTCAATACTATTTGACAGCTGATGTGACATTCAGCCATGACAGCAGCGATTTACCATCAGTTCCTATAACTTACGGACGGATTGTTTAAAAAAAAATCATTTCTTCTATGGAAAATATGTCAAAATACAGGGTGTTAAAAGACCTATAACGAAAACGAAAATCACGTATTATCCCCATCGTTACAACCATTTTCTAGTATGGGGCCAAATCTGGGAAACTAATAGTTAAGGAGTTATTGAGAATTAAAGTCAAAATTATTTTTTAAAGATTATCGTTTAAAGTTACAGAACCGCAATAAATAACAAAACCAATCAATGAAACTGAGTCCCAGCCGCCTACTCGTACCTTCTAGACACACGCACACGTTGCTGCACACCTTTCATTGCGTATAAAAACTGACACCCATTTTTTGGAAACTAAAAACAAAAGTCGTTTCCCAGCTATTATTTTCACAAATTCTTATCTAGCTTGATGTACACTACGCATATATTACGGCTTCGGTATGGGTCTTTTAACACCCTGTATAACTGTCCGTAGCCAAAACTATCTGTTAGTAAACTATAAAAACCCGGCGTAAGTCACCGAGGCTTCTTTTGTTTTAGCATCCGTCACGTAACGTCTATAAAAGTTCTCATGCGTCAAAACGTCGCCAGAGGGACCAGGATCAGAGTGACACGACTGGACATATCGCGGTCAAGCCAACCAATTACTTAGCGGACCTCGCCAATTATTCTATTGTGTTGAATACTTTAAAAGATTCCCTGACGTCCGCCGGTTACGACTAGTGTAGAGTTACGTTGGCTTACATTCGTCATAATATGAACTACTTACGAAGTTTTTAAGTGAAAACTTCTTTAACGGCGTTGTGCAAATCAGAGTTTTAAATTTTTGGGATGGGTAAAAAATGTTAAAGTCGCGTCAGGACACGTGACCCTGATCGAAAATTCGTAAGACCATTTACCGTTGACCTATTTCAAATTACATAAAGTCTCACACTTGAAAGATCTACGTATATAAGTTAATAACAACCATAGATGTACACCTCCAAAGTGGTAAAATGTGTGTGTCCCCCCCCCTCTAACTTTTGAAATAAGAGAGTGAAAAATTAAAAAAAATATATATGCTGTCTATCTTAATAAAAACTTTCAACGAAAATTGGTTTGAACGAAATAGGGTTGTCAGTTTTAGAAATATAGCGTTTTTCCCGAAGGGTTTTTTTTTATCAAACCTATACTTGAGGCGTATCTATAGATAGGTCTTTGAAAATTACATTGAAGTTCCTATAACAGTTTTTTCTCAAAATCAACCGTTTGAAAGATATACACTTCCAAAGTTGTAAAATGTAACAGCCACTTTATTCCAAAACTATGAGGATTACACAGTTGAAACTTGGTGGGTAGATGTATTCTGTAAACCGCTTTACGGTTTTTACACAAAAATAATAAAAATGCCCCCATACATGAAACTTTACTGAAAAATTTTTTTTTCATCAAACCTATACGTGTGTGGTATCTATAGATAGGTCTTTAAAAATTATATTGAGGTACCAAAAACAGTTTTTTCTCATAGCCAACCGTTTGAATGATATACACTTTCAAAGTGAAAAACGGTGTCCCCCCCCCCCCTAACTTTTAAAATATGAAAGTGAAAAATCTAAAAAAAATATATGCTGTAGACCTTGATAAAAACTTTCAACGAAAATTAGTTTGAACAAAATATATTATGCAGTTTCAGAGATATAGCACATTTGCCAAAACCGCAAACATAACTTTGTCATTCATACAGACACTCTGAAAAACAAAGTTATTTTTGCAGGCGAAAAAACATACTGGCATGTTGGGTAGGTAGGTGTATTTAATATAATAATAGAAACTTTATTGGACACATTACAAAAACAAACACATACAGAGAAAACACACAATAGGCGGTCTTATTGCTACATAGCAATCTCTTCCAGGCAACCTTGGGTGAGAGACGAAACCCTTCATGTGCGAGTTCGACTTGCACTTGGCCGATTTTTTTTCTCTGTAATTGCTTGCCCCTACTATCAGTAGTTCGGTAATAGTTAGGCTGACCAAACTAAGTGTACCTATTTTTGTGATTTTTTATGATTTTTAAACTCTGAGAAGCATTTATCTTTACACAAGTGCATTGTATTGTTATTATTTATTTATTAATTATAATACATTGAATGCAGCTATTATGAAATTTGAAATTTGGTACATTACGTTTATTTGTATTTAGATAATCAATTAAATAAATTACTTAGTAAACATCGTTAAATCACGGTATATCTTTAGTTACTATTGTTATCACGGTTTATGACAATAAATTACTTGTAGGCTATTGTACAGTAAAAGCACGACCGGAATTTAGTTATTGAGTCCGTGATTATAACGTTGGGCACTACATTTTAAAACTAATACTTAAAATGGTTTTTTTGGGAATAAAGGTTAAGCTGTGATTGTGTGATAAAATTGCGTGCAAACGTGCGATTAGCACCCAGTTCGTGCCGCCTAAACTACAAGTAATACGACAACGTAAAATAAATACAAAGGAATTGTGGAAACTAATTTTGTGTATTCACTCTTTCACAAATACGAGCAAGTAAGTACCTATTCTGTTTTCTACCCTCGATATAAAATATTTTCCTGATTCTACCTGTAGGTAGTCATCCCATAGGTAGTGACGTTGTCTAACATTTTGTTTTTCTTTTTATCACGGATTGTTGATAGGATATGCATTTTCGCCAGTTGTTGCCTGATTCGATCACTGAAGGATTTGTGACAAAATGTATCGAAAAAGTGTAATGAAAACGTCCTATTGTGCTAAATTCAGGAGTCAGAGAGTACAGTCAGCAACGAAACTTGCCGAACAAAATAACCTTACAAAAGACACTGGACACATGCATTGTACATAAGTTACTGAACATAGTAACAAACAAAATTCCATTTACATTTTAAATTTCCAAAAGTAGCTATACAGTATATTTCCAAAAGTGGCCGGACATCATATTTTCAAAAGTGGCTGGACAGTAGACTTCCAAAAGTGGCTGGACAGTAAACTTCCAAAAGTTGCTGGACAGCATATTTCCAAAAGTGGCTGGATAGTAGACTTCCGAAAATTGCTGGACGTAATATCGTCTAAAAGTGATTTGTTAGATCATGACCGGAACAATTTTCGAATTTAGACTGATGACAATCACCGAAAAAAGTACAGCACTGTCATATAATACATTTGTCTCTTTCATTTTGGTCGTGACATCATTGACATGTCATTTGTTTATGCCAGCCTCTCGCTTCTTACACTTTTTTACTATTTTAGATTTTAACCGACTTCAAAAAGAGGAGGTTCTCAATTCAATTGTGTTTTACGACATTTATGAATAGATTTTACAAATTATTTTCTTTAATGGATAAGTTACACTCCAAGGGGTGGTAGTGGCTTTACTTATACGGGGTCCGATAAAACCCTTCTGTTTTTTTTTTAACAATTCGCACGGTAGTGTAGTGATCATTATTGTATGGCTAATTTTTGGTTTAGTTAATGTTTAAAATATATATACAGGGTGGAAATTTAAAACGGGGCACGGAGGGCAGGTACCTTAACCGTTGTAGCTACATGAAAACGTTTTTAGGAAACCATCCTGAATTTTTTGAGGAATTTTGAACTGCATTCACCGATTTTGAAAAAAAAATATAGTGAGCAGAAAAATGATGTTTTATACAAAGATATTAAAAACAATAATAAAAAAATTATATTTTTTATTTTTATTAATTATATTAAATTATATTATAACGCGCCGGTTACGAATTACAGCGTTGTTTACGCTGTAATTCGTAACCGGCGCGTTGCGCTCCGCCCACCTGCCGGCGTGCCGCTGTGCCCTTCGTCTTTCTTTTTGTACAAATACAGTATAACTATGTATGAAACAGTTTTTCGCGATTTCTGACTTTCCTAGTGCTCATACCTCAGTTGATGTCAAAGAGTGTTTTGATCCTCATAAGAAACATGATCGATCGCCATAAAAAAATATATTTTTGAAAACTCATATTTTTTCTCACTCAACTCAAAAAATTAAGGATGGTTTTTTGAACGTTTTCATGTAGCTACATCGGTTGAGGTACCTGCCCTTCGTGCCCCGTTATAAATTTCCACACTGTTTATACTCTGACCCATCATAGAACCGTGTCACAATGACATTTTAAAACAATTTGTTTGACACTTCTTACGATTTGATTTATAACGTTACGGTGACAGAGTTCTATGATGGGTCAGGGTTCCATTTTATCGATAGTACAGCCGCCGTTTACGCGAACTTGGTCCTAAAATTTACAACTTAGAAATTAAGGTCAAATTACCGAGTTCAAGATAAATGTTCATTGAGTTCAATGACCCATTATTTAAACATAGCATTTTTTTTTACATTTGAAAAATATGTATCAACAAATAATTAAGTTGGGGGTACGCTAATATCAACATCAGGAAACGCTTTCAATATATCAGTCCGCCAATCAGTCAATTATCAACTAAACAAAAAAATTGAAATACTTATAAACATCAACTCGACCTCCTGTTTAAGTTTCTCAGAACGTTACGTTTGGACCCTGTATAATAAATATGATTAACAAACACCGCATGCCGGTCCGGCGACAAATTTAAACATATCAGTGGATTTATGTAGTCAGACTTGTTCAGCAAATTTTGATATTTTACAGATCAGGCTAATTATGTAATTAAACATATTCAGCTACTTTTGTAAAAATAATGTACATCGACCTTTGGTATTCCCAAATGTCTACAAAGATTTGTATAACAGCCTGTTCAGTTACATATGAACCTTTAATAGTGTGCAGGTGTTTTGAAAATTTGGATGTGTTCATGGACTTTTGTTGCTGACTGTACATTGGCAGCTTAATCGAAGTTCTTTCGTTTCGTATTGCATTGCGTTATAACAACCGTCAACGGACGCTGCCATCTACTCTGCCAGCTACACTCAGACCTCTCAATTGGCCCCCAGTCGTCGTTGTCGTCTCAGCCGCATGACACCCAGTTCACGTCAAAAATACTGGACTGGACACCATAATAACTAAATCCTTATGAAAAAACAACGGGTTGCACTCTGGGAGTGCCGGCAGAAGTGAAAACCGCTTAAACAAAAATACGATCAAAATCCACTATATCTTGACAACAACTTAATAAAACGTTGATGAAAACCGAGACCGACTTGATTAGGCATCAATATGAAAGTTGGTAGTAATGAGAGATCTTAATATAATGGTTGTTATTAACTAATATACGTAAATCTTTCAAGTGTGAGACTTTATGTAATTTGAAATAAGTCAACGGTAAATGGCCTTACGAATTCTCGATCAGGGTCACGTGTCCTGACGCGACTTTAACATTTTTTACCCATCCCAAAAATTTTTAACTCTGATGTGCACAACGCCGCTTAAGAAGTTTTCACTTCAAAAACTAATTATACTTAAACTATAAGTAAACATTAAATATATCATAATATTATATTGATATTTTTAATGCCTAACGTATATCATAAATGAACATCAAACACTGCTTGCCATATAAATGTATTTTGATACAAACTAACCAGGATAACCGGATCACAATAAGGAAAGTTCATACAAAATATTCATTCGATGTTGTGAGAGCCCATATAACAAGACGAAGGGAAAATAAAAACTTCAGAGTTAGCCAACACATTCTCCTTAGAACAAGATAAAGACGAGGAAAATGTAGTTATTTCGTTTTACATTTGTACCATCAGTGAGATATTCTTGACACGCGAGATGGTAAAACTTTTGCATTTCGGGCCATACTAATGACATGCCAAAAAAAACCATTTACCTAAAATAATAAGTACTTTTCTATAAAATTTTATAAGTTACCGTACATACCATATTTTTTCAATCTGTAAACTGTATTAGATTGATGAATATTTTAACCATGTTCAGATAATTAACTAAAAAAACTATAACATCAACAGTATATTTGTTTTATGTGGTTAGAAATAGCAAAAAACACATAAACAAAAAAAACAACCACAAAAAAATTCACGATTTTCAACAATGTCAAATGTCACTTCAAACCAAAGAGTAGATTATAATTTTTATCACAGATTGGAGTATATTTATTGGGTTCGATAGTGAAATCAAGATGTTCATACAAGACTAAACTCTAACTATTAGAAAATTATGGGTTTCGGCTGAAATTCGGAGAGGACACCGGTGTCCTGTCGGGGTTTGAGTAATTGAGGTTAGGATCAATGATGTTTCGTAAGGTGGTCAGATAATTAGGAACACTAGACGATTTTCATACAAACGAGGTAACTTTGGAGCCTTGGTTCTCTGCCAAGGATTGACCGAGCCGTGATCTGATAATGGTTAGGGAGTGAATGGAGGAGATCCAGATTGCTATACACACGCGACTGATCTGATCAACATTCTAAATAATGTATGGATATGACCGAAACTGAAAATACTGATCCCTACATCTTTTTGAATGGGTATGTATAGCAATCTGGATCTCCTCCATTCACTCCCTGGATGGCAGACTGCACACATTAACAATTGACAAGTAGGATAAAAGACACGAAAAAGCGTGGAAATGAAAGAGATAGCATATTGAATCGGGCCCCGTATGGGGTCTTCTCAATGTTTCATATTGGGAGCTCGTATGGCATATCTGCTTCCAGTACACACTTATAATATCATTGGTTAGAATATCCTATCCTTGAATTGTTTACGTGTGTAAACTTTTAAGGTATTGACGATCTGTTTGGTGCAGGGGTACTAAGCCCGCCTTCTGCGCCTGAGGTCCCGGGTTCGATCCCCGGACAAGACAAATATTTGTGTGCATGAACATGTCTATTTGTCTTGGTCTGGGTGTTAAATATGTATATTATGTATGTATTTACAAAAAAAAAGTATATAAGTATGTTTATCCGTTATCTAGTATCCATAACACAAGTTCTTAATGAAACTTAACGTGGGCTAGATGATTGGTGTGTGGTAGGTATAAAAAAAAAATGTGTTCTGCATTGAAATCATTCACAATTGACAAGTAGGTTAACAGACACGAAAAAGCGTGGAAATGAAAGAGGTAGCTAATTGAATCGGGCCCCATATGGGGTCTTCTCAATGTTTCACATTGGGAGCTCGTTTGGCATATTTGCTACCAAAAACAACAATGATATTAAGTATAACTGTGTAGTATACTTAATATGATTGTTTTTTTCATAAAATTCTTAATTAGCGTATTCTGCCCTTGATAGATAGATAGATAGATAAAACACTTTATTGCACACACAAAAATACAGACAGAAACACAAGAAAGAGTTGACATAAATGTGGGCAAAGGCGGCCTTATCGCTAAGAGCGATCTCTTCCAGACAACCTTTGAGGCATAGGAAAAATGGATAGAGAGCGAGAGGTAGTTCACAGGCAACAAGCAAGAATGACAAACTTAATTATTTAACTTGAATTATTTACGTGTGTAGTAGGGCTTTAAGATGACGAAAGGTGTTAGGTTGTAGTAAGTTGTATTTTGCTCGGAGCAAAAGCATGAAAAAAAATGAAGACGCTGCGATTGCATTGTTTATTGCATAAATATTACATGCAGGTACTTTCTTGGTTGATACTCCATAATGTCGCACCAAGCGCTTCTCAGCATCTTTTATGTTACGCACAGCAAGGGAGTGGAACTCCCTCCCTGCGTCTGTATTTCCGAGTACTTATAACTCGCCCGTTTTCAAAGCAAGGATGAATAGGCACCTTCTGAGTTAGCTCGCTTCATCGTAGATCCTGTCTTTAGTCTCCGGGCTTGACAAAGATCAAGAGCGAACCAATTCATAATAAAAATTAGAACAACGGGTTGCACTCCGGGAGTGCCGGCAGAAGTGAAAACCGCTAAAACGAAACAGCAGGAGCAGGCATACATTTTCGCCGCGCGGTAGAAAGAGCCCTTCCTTTACTACGCCACGCCGGTGCTCTACTCTCCCTCCGTCTTACTAATTTTCAATCAGGTCACGTGTCCTGACGCGACTTTAACATTTTTTACCCATCCCAAAAATTTAAAACTTTGATGTGCACAACGCCGCTAAAGAAGTTTTCACTTCAAAAACAGTATGTAGGTACCTAGGTAGAATAATAATAGAGAGTTATAAAATTTTGTAGTGCCACCTATGCTAGACAAGTGTAGATACAAGTATTGAGTTAAAGAAAGATGGCAGCCTATACCTAAAACAGCTTTAGACCCGAACGAAGAAGTTTAGGTCCACTACCTGACTGCGCAGTGGATAATAAACCTTCTTTCAAATTAGGTTTGTACTAAGGACATAGTTTTTGCGCGCGCACTTTGATAAGTGATAAAAAGAGGCAAGCGCCGAAAACTGAGTCTAGTGTTTTCCAGGTTTATTTTTATGAAAAGTTTCCTAGAATACCAATATACAACCAGTAAGAAGTACTTTTTATAATGTTGAAACACGTCAAGCGCCCACGATTAAATTTCCTGTCAAACATCTGTCAAATTGTCGTGTTTGTCAAACTTATTTGATCGTCTGCGATTATATTTCATCCGTTTTACTCCCAGAAATTTAAAAACAGGGTTATGAATAAATATAATACCAGAAGAGTAAGAGAAAATAAATTCGTTTGTTCTAAGATTAAAACTTATTACGGCGCAAGAGCTAATAAATATTTGTTACCAAAAAGTTGTAATAGGATAGACTTTTTAAGAAAGAATATAAATATCTGTAAAAGTTACTTTAAAAACTTTAAAAACTCAAAGCATTTTTGCTTGAAAATTTGAAGAAACAATAATGTGTATGCATGCTTTTCGTTTGATATAGTTTTTTTTAAGGTTTTTATGTAACTATACATTTTAGAATAATGAGTTTGAACTTGCCAACAAACTGCATCGCAGTGTGGCTAGTACAAAAAAAAAGGTTAATTGTATGTATCGTCGTCGTCGTCTCAGCCACATAACACCCACTGCTAGGGTTGCCATAATCACCACGCTTGGCAGGCGGGTTGTCGATCGCAGTATGGCCAAGTTTGTAGGAGATGCTGCTGCCCGTGTCCTGAAGGCTGAGTCCCTTAGTCGCCAATTACGACACCCACGGGATGAGAGGGGGTAGTGCAATTCTAAATCGACACTACACAGCTGCTGTGTAATGTATTCTGTATACTTATAAATAAATAAAAAAATATGTGACACATTTAATTTGAAATTACAGACAAATTTGATCGCTTACTGGCTCTTTAGGAATTATTCTCACAATTAAACGTTATTACCATTACTCTTAATAGCTAACGAAGCAGTCTCATTTGAATTATTCTAGATAGACAGAGTAAATTCAACTAAGTATGCCTGCCTAGACAACAAACACAGATTAATAATTCAGGCAACATAGTGGCTTGATAGGTAGTGAATAAATGACGAGCCTGTCTAGTTCGTACGTCCGTATACGAGTTTTGGATCAGTCGATTGGGTTGATCTTGATTCTTTGCTCTACTCTTGTTTGGGACAATTGAGAAAAATATTGGAAAAAATTAACTCGGCCACAAGTGAATTCTCGGACGGGAATCGAACCCGCGACCTTTGGAAATCCGGTCCAATGCTCTAACCGCTGAGCTACCGAGACTTGCGACCACCTTCGAAATTCTCCAATACTTTTATATTTTTAATACGCTGTAGGCCAGCGTTGTTACATCAATGCTAGGAATATCCTTGCATTCGAAAGAAACATCTTTTCAGGTGTTTAACGAACGATTAAGATGCAACTGCCAATAATGTATGATTTTGTATTTTTTGCATTTTTCATTGCTATTTTTATATTTATGGTAAATTTTAAAAACAAAAACATTGGAAAAAATTAACTCGGCCACAATTAAAATAACATTGAAAAATGCAAAAAAAACAAATTCATAAATTTTTATTTATTAAAGAAAATGACAGATTGATTGAATTGATAGTATAAGTGAATAGGTGGTAGCTGTGTAGTGTCGGCTTAGAATAGCACTACCCCCTCTCATCCCGCGGGTGTCGTAAAAGGCGACTAAGGGACTCAGCCTTCAGGAGACGGGCAGCAGCGTCTCCTACAAACTTGGCCATACTGCGATCGCCAACCCGCCTGCCAAGCGTGGCGATTATGGCTAACCCCCCTTTTTGGGGAGGCCTATACCCAGCAGTGGGCGTTATGTGGCTTGAACGATGAATAGGTGGTAAGAAAAAACTTAACAATGAGTCAGCTTCTTTTGTTTTAATTAGATCTAATAGCTTGGAGATTGTATTAAATGATGAATGACATAAAATTATGGCTGATAATAAAAAAAAGCCGAAGCGAAAGAAATGCTGACATCATGATTTTTTTTCTAATTATCAGGTACATATCAGGCAGGTTTTGCTGTCAACAAGTGTAATCAAGTTTGTATTTTCAATGATATCTATAGGTATAATAAATCACAATTTTCTCATGAGTATGAATCATGATCATTTTAATACGCGTGATTTTGAAATGCGCAAATAATGATATGTTAAAGTACATTACTGCAGCGGCCAGCAAAGGAGGCATTGGTGGACGAACGTGTAAATATGTGCCGAGGCGAATAATCCATCAATGCCTAGTTGTGACCAAGACTTGTATAGTACTTTTCTCAAATAATGCGCGGAAATTAAAATTACTTTTCGAAATCAGACAAACAACGAACAACAATATTTTTTCCGCATTAAAGTGTTCATATTTTTTTTCTAAAACAGCTTTCTATTTGCAAGCCAGTTCAAAATTTAAATATAACTCCTATTACCTACTTGTTTGTCATATTTAGGAGTAAAAGATCGTTCCATTTTAAAATTACACGACAGATATGAGTTTACTATGTAATGTATTTGGCCGCTAAACACGAAAGAAATGGATTTTCATACAACTTTTTCCAACCGCTGCTCGCATGAGTGCGGAAAGTACATTAATATCGATTTATCTCGAAGAAGGTTGTCAAAATAATGCTCACATTTCCAAGCATGTTTGAGAAAAATAATTACAATAATCAAACATCTAAATCTACTGTGTCGGAACATGATTTAATTAATATCCAAACAAAGGCTCAATGAAAACAAGCGCGATATTATATCTGGCATGGCGCACATCGTAACGTTATTCAGTAAACATATATATTCCTGCAGGTTTCCTTGTGTAAGCTTGTGTTAAATCGGCACGCACCGTTACTGATTTAATGATGCAACATAAATTTAAGCTTAAAGTACCGTTTGAGGTGGCAAGTGGACTACTCTAACCCTAAAAAACACCAAATTCAAAAGTAATATGTCAAAGTCAAAGATTTTTATTCGAATAGACTTTTAATAATATAATAAATATCTTTATTTCACTCTTCACAAAGGTTACAGAGGTAGTTACAAAAACAATTTATGTTTCTTATGTCCTTATAGCATAAATGTATAGCTAAATTACAAAAAAAATAAAAGAAGCCAGAAAAAACCTTTGTGAGAGGCTGGAGTCCATACTAGGTGCCTCACATAGTAAGGACCTGTGTTACAGATCACCAGGCTCCCACCCCGCTTAGATCAAGCATACATACTAAACAAAGCACAAAGACGGTTATAATAAAGTAATAATACAAATTATGTAAAGAGCAATAGTAATTTATAAATATTAGTTTTTTTTTTTTATAATAATACAGAAGTTTTCTAAAGCTAAGATTTTTAAGAACCTAAAATAATATGGATTTTGTTTATGTGAGTGAGGTACCCAAAGTAAAGTGTCCTTTTTATAGATTTATAGATAAGTACTTTCGAATAGTCCGACCATTTTTTTCCCTACCAGCCATTCAGGACATCTTTTAACTGATAAGAAGAACGGCCGCAAGACTATTATGCTACGGTGAAATATACCTATATTGCACTTAATCATCCCTAAAAGTCGTTCTAGTTGTTAACCTAAGATGTGCTTATGGTCTAGTCTAGTTTTAACGAAAAAGGTGAATACATAAGGTAAACGCAGGTATTAACGAGGGGGCTAAGTAATATTTCAAATTGGGAGTAAAAAAAGACGCATAAGTAAATGTGCTAAGTCCATACAAATATTTTACATACAAATATATCTCTAAAGTTTATTTACTTTTCTATCTAATTAATACTAAAATTTGCTCAATATACTTATCTTTTGAACTGAAAATTATTTTTTTAAATCAGAAAGTGCAGGTAATACCGAGGGTCCCCACATGCCGATCAGCTAATACCGAGGGACTTACCGAAGGTAGGCACTCGCATATACTCTGTGATAGCTTCCTAGAGGAAGCGAATTCCGAGTGACGAAGAAATTTTATTCAATCGGTGATAAAGCAATGCATTAACTATGAGCATGTTTTACTGACCCATATCACTCGGTAATTAGGTTCTCATACGTGCTATTAACGAGGGTTGTTAATTTTTTCGGTCGGTAATAGCTTCGGTAACAGGTTTGCTTTAATCTTATACCGACCCACAAATTAATGCCAACTGTGTTATATAAAAAAAAAATGGAAACAAAAATGTCTATTCTACAATCTGAGATTAATGTCGAAGTAAAATTAGTAAAAATAAGTATTATTTCTGCAATGCAAAAAGTCCTTTTTGTTTAAGAACTTTGAAGAAATTATATTAATATGCTTGATGTTTCTTGCCAAAAATTAAGATTTCTAGCTAATAAACTGTACCACGGAAATGGCTCAAAACTTCTTTTAGATATTTTAAAGTATCATGGCACTGTTTTCATTGACAAATAATACCGTATTCTAGAATAAAAATCAAGTAAACTCAGCTTTCACTTATTGCTTTTACCGCGGGTACCACGGTAAATAGCAGCAACTGCCAAATCCTGGAAGCTATCACCGCGGCAATATATTTATTCATTGTATTTAAAGCAAACATATTAAAATACAAGAAACGTGCTTCTTTTGTATTTGTAAGATAGTAAGCAACGACTTTGTCAAATAGGCGTTGGCATAAATATCATAAAATTATCAAAAACTCTTAAGAAAAGAATGTATGTGCTTACGTTCGGCGAGAACGCTTTCTATGGCTAAAGCACTTGATGCGCGGGCGGCTCACAAACAAACCATTTTTTGTGGGGTTGCTAAAGTGGAAAAAATTTTTGGTATAGACGATACAATTAAGGGACAAATAAGTTTTATTACTGTATATTCATAAGTATAAAAATACACTTTGTTAATAGTTAAATTCATTACCTTGTATCTTAAAATCACCTTGCAACCAAATGTCGTCGCTGTCATTACTTTTATATTTTTATACTGAATGATAGCCACAACAGCGACGAAACTTAAAACTGAAACGTTTTTCAGTTAGATAATCAGGTGTATTGTCTATTGTTTATCTGCAGAAATATAGTGATAATGAGACCGAGTGATTCAACTCAAACCCGAAAACCCGTAGTACTCTTTCACGAAAAAATTACTGAACGGCTTTAGATGAAAATTTCCAGTAATATAACCTATACATCAGAATAACACATGCTATAATTTATCCCGATATTTCCACGGGTATTGGAACCGCGGGTGTATATGTCGTAGCCATATCGTAGAATTGCCCACAACATGAAATGCTCGAGAATTTCATGAAGTGGTCACATTTCATGATGTGGGCAACTTAATTTGACCAGCCCCCTATAGTCGCAATCCCTTTTAGAACGAATGATGTTTTAAATGACACTTCATTTGACACTTCTCCATACATTTGAAAGATATTTACATCTGTCACTTTGCTTAGACAGTTCAATTTCGTTTATTCAATAACTTTCAAAACGCGTCCTAATCACAATCCCTTTCAAATGTCAAATAGTGACCGCCTGAAGTATGTAAATATCTTTCAAATTACGAATTGAAAGGGATTGCGATAGATTTTTAAATTAGACAATTAGCCCCCATATCATTAAATCGTGAACGTTTCGCAATTTGGTCATCCACGATTGGCCATATCGTGAAAATAAGATTTTAAGATTTGCGACACCCTTACAGGGTTCATATAGCGAACTGTATAATACTTAAGATCTATATGTAACCAATATGATGCAATAAACATTATGATTATGATTCTGATTATGATTATGAATGTGATTATGATTATGATTATGATTATGATTATGATTATAAGGTGTCCTGTGAAATACTTGTTTTTTTTTAGTAGAAAACGAAAAATATGTCGCGTAATTACGCGACATATTTTTCGTTTTCTACTAAGATATGGATTTCCGCCAAGTAACGCCTGATTCTATCAAATACTTGTTTTTTTGCATCTTGTTAGGCATTTGTGTGACTTGCATAGTACTCGAGTACCTTTTCATCGTAAACTCTTAAATATTCTCACTTTCTTCATCATTTATTAACGAATAATTGACTTTTTATACTGCGAGAAACAACATTGTTGTCAGCGACCGCCATATTGACAGATAAACAAAGCGCTTCCCACGCCTCAATCGGTAATTAATGTAGCCATTTTACGATATGATCAAATAATCTTGACCATTTCATGAAGTAGCCGCACGTTTAGTTGACTATATCGACAAACGATTTATTGTTACTGATCTGGCCAAGGTACTGAAAAATTACCAATGAAAAATTTAATAAAATGCGACCACTTCACGAAATTCTCGAGCATTTCATGATGTGGACAATTCTACGACATGGCCACGACATATACACGATGTTACTTAGGTATATAAAAAACCTAACGATAACAGAGTATCTCAAGTCTTGAATTTTAATAATTTCTTCTCATCGTACCAGCAGCCTAAGTAAACACAGCACAACCAATGCTAAGGAACGACTCCAATTTATGTAATTGGGAGGGAGAGCGAGAAATTAATGAGTTCAGAGTGCCTCAGATATTAGGACTTTTCCGGGACTTTTAAAATATGTAGGTATTTTAATTTTTTATTTGGCTTAGTCATATTATTTCTAATCTATACCTATGTGATAAATGTATTATTTTATGTTTGCCTTTTTATTACGAAACGACTAAATCTACATTTTGTAGCAAAAAATATTGAAACGAGGTAAAAATATCAACGTCGCAGGCAGGAGCTATAGTCACTAAATTAAAATTCTTTTTCTGATTAAAAATTTACAAAATTGCTATCATCAATCGATGTCAAAAATATTTTTTTAACATTCCATTTATTTTCAATAACTATTTGAAGTTGCAGAGAAAACAAACAAATAAAGAGATTAATATTATATACCTAGGTAACAATATTCCACTTAACTTTTTTAAATAATTAACACTTGAGTCCACAGTAAAAGCAAACAAAAGGTACTAATAATTGAAAATTGTTCTTACAATAATTCTTTATTCATTCCCTCCGACAATATTTGTTTACCTGTTTTTAAAGTGGAATTTAAAAGGTAGTCGGAGACGTAGAAAAAACTCATTTCGTCAGGCTCTTTGCTTGTCTTAGTATAAATATTATATGAGGCTGTCGTGTATTGTTGAGGAGACGTGACGATGATGTACGCTTATATGTCACAGTACCTAGGTACTAAACCTACTCTTATAAAAATAAAGTATGTTGTGGTATATGACCGAGATAGCGACTGTAACATTTTAATATCAATATAGTTGTAATACCTATCTACTATATACTACAAGGACTCCTTTACGGCAAAGTCAATCAGCCTCTGGAATAACCTCCCGTATGAGATCCGTCATTCGAAGTCACTTGCCATTTTCAAAAACAAACTGCATTCACATCTTCTCTCTAAGTCCTAGTTTGCAACTACCTTCTTCTATTTTATTTGTTTATTATCAAGTATATATTATTATAATATATATAGATATATTAAATACATATTTAGTTATTATTTATTTAAATATTTTATTTTTATTTATGACTATTTATTTAGTAGTTTATGTAGGTAGATTTATTTATATATTCAGTAATATTGTTAAGTAAAGTTTGTCATTCTTGTTTGTTGCCTGTGCACTACCTCTCGCTCTCTCTCCATTTTTCCTATGCCTCAAAGGTTGTCTGGAAGAGATCGCTCTTAGCGATAAGGCCGCCTTTGCCCACATGTATGTCAACTCTTTCTTGTGTTTCTGTCTGTATTTTTGTGTGTGCAATAAAGTGTTTTATCTATCTATCTATCTATCTTATCCAGATATTGAAAAATCAGCAGTATGTACTAACATACTGCTGATTTTCAATTTCTTTGTTTTTCAAATGGAATACTCACTCTTTTTACCTTATACGCTCGGAAAAGGAGATTTTGTCATTTAACTTCTGCGTGCAAAATCGCATTTTGCGGCGTAGCGTGGTAAAGTACTTTTTCACCTCACACGCTCGGAAGAGGTGGTTTTGTCATTCAGTTTCTGCTTAGAAAATCGTTTTTTGCGGCCTAGCGTGGTAAAGTACTTTTTTAATTTATTACCTAAAAATATGTCATAATGCGTTCCGAATCGCACTATTGACTTTTTTGTTACATTTTATTCTTATTTTAAGTACCTTTGAATTAATTATAATACTCCGTTTTCGTTTTATTATATTATTTTAGTTCATTGAATCATAAAAAAACATTAACAATAAGAAAAACTATTTGTTATAAGAATTTTATATTAGGCTGGGTGAGACAACCTATGATTGGATTTCGGAACGTGAAAAACCTTTATTATTAAATTGTATTTGTCTTGTACCTCATGTCAATGTCAACATTTACCGAATCGTTTTTATTGTTATGTTTATTCCTATTTTAAACATCTTTGAATTAACTATACTACTCCCATTAGTATTTTTTAGCTTTTTTAGCCGGACGTTGACCGCGGTTACAACCTAAAACCCTAAACACTCGCTACGCTCCGGATTCAATAGAGGTAACTCGCCGCTAAATCTAATTTTCCACCCTTGCATAACTAAGAACTATTTCTTTCTTTCTATCTTTGCCTATATAATATATTTCATCCTTTTTCATAGGTTTATTCGTCCCAAAAAAACGATGTAAGCATATTAATTTCTAAACTGTTTAAGAATAACTGTAAAAAACTGTAAGAACTGTAAAGATTATACAACTTTTCACTGACTTGTCGAGTTGTTTACTTCTCGCGATTTCCACACAACTACTTCAACAGTTTAGTTGGTAAAAAACAACGGGTTGCACTCCGGGAATGCCGGCAGAAATAAAAACCGGTTAAACGAAACAGCAGGAACAGGCATACATTTTCGCCGCGCGGTAGAAAAAGAGGAGCATATTACTTCCTCTACTACGCCGCGCCGGGGTCTACTCTCCCTCCGTCTTACGAATTTTCGATCAGGTCACGTGTCCTGACGCGACTTTAACATTTTTTACCTATCCCAAAAATTTAAAAATCTTATGTGCACAACGTCGCTAAAGAAGAAAAAGAAGTTCATTGCGTGTTTTCATTTTGTACACGGTAGCTCGTACAATATCCATGAATTCTGGAACGAAATTATAATAATCTATATTCAGAAATAACATGCATTAGCAAATAACTGCACGTCAGAACGTTCAATACTCTTACATAGCCTGTTCGTAAGACTACTGTCTATAATAAAAAATAACAACGGGTTGCACTCTTCGAGTGCCGGCTGAAGTGAAAACCGCTTAAACGAAAATAAGTATCAAAATCCACTATACCTTGACCACAACTTCATAAAAAAGTTGCTGAAAACGGAGACCAACTTGATTTGGCAGGTAATCCATTAAAACTGACCTGGCATCAATATAAAAGTTGGTAGAGTAGAAGTAATGAGAGATCTTTATATAATGGTTGCTATTGACTAATATACGTAGATCTTTCAAGTGTGAGACTTTATGTAATTTGAAATAGGTCAACGGTAAATGGCCATACGAATTTCGATCAGGGTAACGTGTCCTGACGCGACTTTAAAAATTTTTACCCATCCCAAAAATATAAAACTCTGATGTACCAACGCCGCTAAAGAGGCTTTCACTTAAAAATAAAAATACAATATTTCGGTCCTGAAGCCGCTATCTCCGTATGGCCACGTCTCCAGAATAGGCAATAAGAATCGAATTCGTACTCAATCGATTTCCTGTCAATCACAAAGGATTCACGTTTGACCCCAATCTGGCCGATATGGGATGACGGGTCCTGAATCGAGATCTCGAAAAATGTCTATTCACCTTCTGATTACAATATTCCATCTATCACCGCTTAGACGGTTGTAAGCTTAAAATAAGTTTACGCGTAGCAAAAAGTAGAACTTTGCAGTCATTTTACAGTCGGGGGACTTCCCGGTTGACCAGTAGAGGTATTTGGGAAACGTTTTCTCAGAAATTAAAAGTATAAACAAATAATTTAATATACAAATGAAACACCTGTGTATATTCTATTATTTGTAATATAAACGTTTTATATTATGTCGCAGCCAACTGGTTAAATCAGCCGTTCAATTGAAGGGCTAGCCCGTTAATTAAACGCCGGCATTCAATGAAATGGCTAAGATACAATCAGCCAAGTAATTGAATGAAACGTTTAACGACTTGGCTGAACGTCATATTAAGCTGTCTCATTAAATGAGATGTAATTTTAGATTCAAACTATTCATGAATACTAACTTGTAGCCGGGGTGGAGCAACATCAGGCACATTTTTTCATAAAATTTCAAGCTGATGCGAGCTATCTGTTGCCATATTTGTTTTTGTGACTACCAGTGCAGCAGTGGCATAAAATTAAACTGAATTTAAATCACTTGGGTGATTTTACATTCGCCATCTTCAAAGGGCTAACTTATAATAAGGCAACTAGTTGAACGTTAAGTGATGCTGGTTTATTCAACGATCGGACTAGGCATTAATTTGAGGGCCGGCGTTTAATTAACGGGCTAGCCTTCTAATTGAACGGCTGATTTAACCAGTTGACTGCGACATATACATCTATTACTTTTTTACATATAGCCCTCTAAAAAAACTTTACTGGTCAACCGGGAAGTTCCTCGACTGTAACCTAATTATGTCACGACAAGCGAAAGAAAGATCAGGTTAGATCAAGACGGCAGGACCTATTGTCGTGACAATCCTTGGGTGAGGCCTATACCGCAGTCAAAACGTAAACAGTCTATGATTTTTTAATTTTTGCATTATTAACGCTATTTTTATATGATAAATATTAAACAAGAAAATATACTAGAAAAAAACAACTAGTCTCATGTCGCCCTGCCGGGTTGCGAACCCGCATCCTTGGGAATCCGGCCCAATGCACTAACCAATTATGCTACAGAGACCTATGAGGACACGTTGAATTTTTCTAGTATATTCACCGTTCTACGGTGTTGGCCACCGTCGTTTCATCAATGAGAGAAATATCCTCGCATTCGAAAGAAACATCTTTACAGATGTTTGACTTTCGATTAAGATGAAAACAGCCATTTAATTATAAATTTTTAATTTTGCATTTTACAATGCTATTTTTGTGTGTAAAAAAATTTATAGCTATTTTTATACTTAAGATAAATTTTAAATAGAAAAATATTGGAAAAAATCAACTCGGCCACAAGTGAATTCTCAGATGTGACTCGAACCCACGACCTTTGGAAATCCGATATAATGCTCTAACCACTGAGCTACCGAGATTTGCGGACCACCGTCGAAATTCTCCTATATTTTGACCCGCTGGTCATTCAAGACGGACGCAGGTTACGTTTACTATTTTTTATTTTAAATACTTATTTAATACTAATTTAAATACTATGAAGACTTTTTCGGCACGTGTTGTTATAATAATAACAATCATTACATGTAGTATAGCATAAGGAGCCCGTGGCGTAGTATATAGCGTGCTTGGTCTGCGATTGTTGAGGTTAAGCAACTTTCGCAATGGTCGGTCACAGGATGGGTGACCAAAAATTTACTATGTCAAGCTCCTCCTTGCTTCGGAAGGCACGTTAAGCCGTTGGGTCCAGCTGCATTTGCAGTTGTCCAAACCCACCAATCCGCATTGGGCCCGCGTGGTGGGTCATAGCCCTTCTCCTTATCCATCCATAAGGAAGGCCAGTGCCCAGCAGTGGGGACATTAAAAATGGCTGATGACGAGTGACGACGTGTTATGTGGCATTTATTAGGATTTACTGATTGGGTAATAAACCAAACAATTAGTAAATTACAAAAGAATTTCTTTACTTATGTTACAGACATTAACATTCTCAAGCAGCTTCGAATACACACATACACATTATCAGATCCTTACTAATCAAACTTTGACTCAAGTAAATATCGATATTTGCACGTTGGGATATGGGTCGGACCAAAATCTTTGAACAAGTTCTGTTTACCGTTGGTCATGTTGCTCATATACGCCCTACTGTTCTTGGCTATTGGCTATACTTTGAGAATAAAGATTTGGTTGCTGTAATAAAACATTGATCTACAAAATCCACAAACACCAATTCTGATTGAGAATATGTCACAACATGTCACTGACTGCTTCGAAATAAACATTTAATATAAATTGAAAGTGGTGGAAGGCTAAGGTGGTTTTGGTTAGGTTAGGACAAAAATTTAAGTGTATTTTTAATGCACACTCTTTGACACCCAGGCTCTCCATATGTCTACACTAATACTATAAAGAGGAAAGATTTGATTGTTTGTTTGTTTGTTTGCAACAAATAAACTCAAAATCTACTAATCGGATTTAGATGAAATTTGGCACACACATAGTAGATTGCCTGGTTATGGACATAGGATACTTTTTATCTCGAAATTCCCACGAGAACGGGAACCGCTAGCGGCCGCTAGTAACATATAAAACACTAGTGGCCATCCGCGGTTTAATCGGCGTGGTTCCAGTTTCCGTGGGAATTTCGGGACTAAATGTATCCTGTTTCAATTCAAGCCTCAAACTATTAGTGTGCCAAATATCATTCAAATTCATTCAAATTTCAAATCAAAATTCATCACATTCAAATATCAAAACCTCGGAACATTCACATTACCTTTAATATTAGTAGGTGAGGTAATTTAATTTATTGCTAATTAAAATATTGAGAGCCCGAGAAAGGCAAAGGATTGGTGCTTTCGAGATGTGGTGCTGGAGGCGAATGCTAAGAATACCTTGGACAGCGAAACGCACTAATACATCAATCCTAACCTAGACCCAAATTACAACTCGTCTATCAACCATATGCCAGCAACGCATTCTTTTATATTTCGGTCACACGGTACGCAGAGGTGACGACAGCCTTGAAAAACTGATTGTGGTCAGGAGCACCGAAGGCAAAAGATCGCGCGGTCGCTCACCTACAAGATGGCCGGATCAAGTAAAAGACTCGTCATCCTCCAAACTATACATGGTCGTAAGAGACGCGCTGGACCGTAACGGGTGGACGCAAATCATCCGCTCCAGATGCAACCCTGATGCTGACCACGATCCTCAGATATGAGGGACCGACCCCAGAGAGAGAGAGAGTAAATATTGAACTCCTGACTTGAAATAAAACATTTATGCTAGGCAGTTATAATAAGTGAAAGTATTAAATACACTGGAAGATTTTAAGAAATAAACACGTGGTCACTGGCTACTGTTAAATCAAGTTTTATCATATGAATATCCAAAAACCAAATCAGTAGATACTCAACTTACATTATTGTATATTTACCCCCTCTTACGTTCATTCGTGCTCGTATCTATTGCCTCAAGGTTCGATAGATATCACAGCCCAATAGTCTTTGTCTATACTATTATTATAAAGAGGAAATATTTGATTGTTTGTTTGTTTGCGACGAATAAACTCAAAAACTACTAAACGGACTTAGATGAAATTTGGTACACAGATAGTAGATAGCCTGGTTAAGAAAGTAGGGTACTTTTTATCCCAAAATTCCCACGGGAATGGGAACCACGCGGGTGAATCCGCGAGCGGCCGGTAGTATACATATAATCTTTGTGTCCATTTTTCCGGCAGTTGGATTCCTTCAGTAAGCAAAGAATTGATCATTGTTTCATCTGCGTGATTCACATACGCAAGTTAAATCAATTTGGTATGAGTCCACTGGTTTTGCTGTGAGTTGAAGTCATTGGTTTGATATTTATTTTTTCAATAGCATGATAAAACTATTGAGGTATTTGCAAGAAGTAAAAGATTATGTAAGAGCGGCTATACCACGGCGAGTATTCTGAGGAATTATTTTTCTCAACCTCCTTTTTTACTATGTTTGTAAACATTGTCGGACGGAATGTATGCATTGTCATTCACTGCAAAATAGACAAAGATAAAGCATAGAATTCGAATCTGGTTCCGTAGAATTCCGTTGTGAATCAGGGCGCTGATCCCATTCTCGTTTTCGTTGGCGGCAGCGATTCCTACGCGAACAAATAAATATTTGGTGACTCATTGCTTTGTCGCACGTTTTCCCTCCTTCCTACATACAACCCTGGGTCCTTTACAAGAGGCGTAAAGAAGTATCTTGCAGGCCAGCAAAGTCATGTTGGTTGATATGGCCGTTACAACTGCTGCACCAGCTATCTTCGCGTCTGGATTCTACCACCACTTAACATCAGGTTAATTCGACTACTTCTGTACTATCTACAGTTATATTATAAAGAGGAAGGCTTTGATTGTTGTTTTCTTGTTTGCAACGAATACACTCAAAAACTAATGAACGGATTTGGATGAAATTTGGTACACAGATAGTAGATAGCCTGGTTATGAACATAGGATACGTTTTATCTCGATATTCCTAAGGGAACGGGAACCACGGGGGTGAAACCGCAATCGGCCTAGTAGTTATATAGTAGCTAGTAATTATATAGTAGTTATATAGGGCTAGTAATTATATAGTAATAAAAATAAAGACATTTTATTGTTCGCTGATGATCACTGACTTTAGCCGTTGATTCGGATGCGATTCGGTTACTATCTAGGTTTATAGGAAGTACTTCTGACATTGACATTTATTTTATTGAATAATTGACATTCCGTATTTTAAAATTGATCGTGTTTAGCATTATTATTGTTAGATAATATCGTTGTTTGCCATTTATAACAGGTGTTGTCACTTATATTAATCTTAAAAGCGTGTTGGAAGTATGTCCGTTAGATTATAAGGCATGTATGAATATATAAATAAATAAATAAACGTAGCTCCCCGTCGTCGAAGTCCTTTAATAGTAAATTCCTAGGTTATTCCAAAGTATAATGTATTCATAGCATTGCAAGGAGGCTCCAACGCCTCCGTGCGTGAGTAACGGAAGGTTTCGGCTCCGGAAACAACTCGTGCGGAAGTTCCGTTCGTGTGCTTCTTTATATTATTATTCAAAAGAAAGATGGCTGACTTACGTCTTGTCAATAACATGAAGAAAGCTTCATAGTTTAGAGTAGCAGCCGCCCGTGACTTTGATCGTATGAACTTTGTCTTTATGAACAATAGGCTCATGCTTAGGCTTTCATCATACTTGATGTTAAAACTAATGACAAGTCTGAAGGTAGAAGCTCTTCTCAACGACCGAGGAATTGGCAACTTAATCTCTAAGGCTAAGCGTAGGTATCCTGGTGCGAGAACCCTTTTTTTTTATACTTGGAGAAATGCTTTTACGCATCCCTCGCCCCCAGGTGTAGGGGCGATTCGAAATGTTGGACTCACCTGGAGTACACGGCCTATACAAACATATAGGCCACGCACTCCCTAGGTACTACCAACTAAAACTCCTAGTACTTGCCCTCCAGGCCGCCATTGGTCATGGGGGGTAGGGCAATCACCCCTAAGACCAGGCAGGTGCGAGAACCCTACCCCTGTGACCTATGGTGGCCTGGAGGGCAAGTACTAGGAGTTTTAGCTGGTAGTTCCCGCCCGCCTCCCATCCACTCATCGAGCCTTAGGACTCGAGCCTTAGCACGGGTTGGGTGTGGGATGGAGTGCATGGCCTATATGTTTGTATGGGCCGTGTACTCCAGGTGAATCCAACATTTCGAATCGGCCCTGCACCTGGGGGCGAGGGATGCGTAAACGTAAAAGCATTTTTATCCCATCTATTCGAAAAACGCTGATTGATTCGCCTATAAGTGCGAGCAAAGTAAGTCTTTTCTCCAAGATACTTTGTCACGGGGCAGTAATGAGATTTGAATTTCGAACTTTAACATCGTCCCTTAGTGCTCCGTGACCAAAGAGATCGTACGAAAATATTGTATGAAAAAGTCACTGGCCGATTATTAGGTGACCGGCGCGTGCAGCGCTGCAAAAGAAAAAAGAAGAAAAAAAGAAAAACGCGCGAAATACGTATTACCCTTGTATTGGACTTTATTGGAGTAAACAGTGTTTTGTGATATTTGCAGTGCAATAATTGAGAAAAATTAGTTCCACAAGCAGCGACAGTTTTTTTTTTTTTAAACTTTGACTATAACATTTCAAAATTGCACAAATGTTTCAAATATTAATATTAATTTTTAAGCTGTTACTTTATATTTTTTTTAACATTATATTTGTGTTAATTTTTTTTTTATAAATACATTCATTAGTTGTATCTAGAAACGCTTCTTATTGCTTTTTCTCATAGACGGGGATGAAAAGTAGAGTGTATCACTCGGCCGCAAAATATATTTTTGGCTCGGGCGACGTACTTTGAATCCCTCGCTACGTTCAGGATTCCACAAAAGGATCCCTCGCTACGCTCGGGATTCTACTCTAGAATCCCTCACTTCGCTCTGGATTCAAAAAAGCGCGTTCGCCGTAAAAATATTATTTTGCTCCCTTATGGTACAATCTACTATTCTCCTAGTATAAAAATAAAAAGGTGCTAGCGCGTAGACATGTCTGCGCGACGATGTTCTGTGCGGCGCGCGGTCCGCGCACATGTACACAAATTTGCGCGCCAGCATACGATGACCCCTAACTGTCGTAACAATGTTAGAAACATTGTCACCACTATAATCCAATAAATTTATCTTTACACAAAAATTTATACTGCATAGAGCTCTATAACATACAGTTACAACAATTATTAAAAACTAGCTGGTGCCCTCGACCTCGTACGCGTGGACTTTTAAAATACTTACATTTTTGAATTTTACGTTAAAGATTGACTCTTGTGCCTTCAACAATAAATGATTATTAAATGCCGTATGCCCAAGGTAATTTATTCCCTTATGTAGGTAGCTGTAAGGTGTGTACCTTAGAGTATTTCCTTTTTAATTAGATTGGCGGTTTTTTAATTTTAAGCCAATATGAATGAACCGCAGCGCTATTGACCCGCGAAAGAGTTACTGTGGCTGGCTGTGGGAAAACAATTAGACCACAGGGTGACACCAGCGCTTTTCACCGTCTGTCACTGCGACTTTTTATAGTCACTGCAAAGCAAGTGGTCACCCAGTGCGTGTGTGTGGAGATTTTTGGGGATGAGCGGTATACGCGGTATAAACACAGTTTCACCCGCACCACATCCAATCAGGCTACGTTCAGATGACAAAATTTTTACTGTTTATTGTACAAGAGATTTTATCGAATAGCGCAGTGGCAGTAGAAAATACATTTAATTGTTCAGACGGAGCTTATAAGAGAAAATATCGTGTTCGAGAAAAAATCACCGACTCACCGGCTATGTAGGTACTTCCCTTGACCTTCAAGAATAAGCAATCACCAACAAAATGTGATATAATAAGGATTTTTGCAATATTCTGCGCATTTAAATACTTTCCTTCATACACTGATTCCTGTGTAAAAAATAAGATTTTCCAATAATCAATTATTTTAGAAGAAAATAACGCTGATATTTAATAGACTTTTTATTTCTAGTGCAGCAAAAAACCCTGATATTTAGTGGACTTTTTAATTATAAGTAAAGCTGCCGGAGTTTCTTTTAAACGTTAGTTTCAATTATTATGTAGGTTTTTAACCACCTCATGGTCGCCGATTAGTCGTCTGGCTCTGTGTTCTACCGAGTCGAGAGTAGAAATTTGGTATTTAGCTGAGCATCCCAGAGGTGGCTACAATACTCCATGCACGATCGGACTTCAGCTTTGTATAGAGTAAGAAGCTGTCCAGAAGTGAAGTATTGTTTAACCCTGTCAAGAATGCCCAGGTATTTCACGGCAATTTGTGCCTTCGTCTCGATGTTAGCGCCGCAGCTGAGGTTAGCAGTCAACTCCATGCCGAGAAGTTCGAGATGGTCGGTGATGTCCACAGACGAGCCTCGGAAAGGCGGAGTCAGGGTGAAAGGACTCCTTTTTGCGGAGAAGAGACATGTCTGTGTTTTGGCGGCATTGAATTGGACCAAATTATCTTCACCCCATTGACAGACAACACCTAAGGTCGCATTTGTTTCGTTATGGGTGACAATTTTATTTTTATAATCATCCAACGATTTATCCCATAATACGGTCGTATTTCAATTAAGGAAATAAATTTCTCTATCGGTATTAGTAATCCGTCCTACATTTTGACAACCGGTTCATGCTATGCCAAAACCACAACTGCGTGCACGCCCGGAGTCACGAATACGAGAGAAGTTTGTTCATGTGAACGAATCGATATAAACAAGCGCCACTACGAGTCTTATTCGATAAAGTCGTTTCGAGACGGGGCTTCCCCGGTGACAACTTCGTACGGTTTACGGGAAGAATTTTTTTTCGAACACGATATGTTCCCAAAGGCTCCGTGTGAACAATTTAATGCATTTTCTACTGCCATTGCGCTATTCGATAAAACCTCGTGTACGGTATACGGGAAAAATATTGTCATCTGAACGTAGCTTCGATAATATTTCTTTGCAAAGCACTTTAAGTCGGGTTCCGTTGCATAATTTTGGGGAAATAAGATTCCGCAAAAGCATTACTTATCGGAAAACCAACTTTAAGTTAGATCTTGTGGGACTCGCTGTAAGCGAATTTAAAAAACATAATCGGTAATTTGTGACTTCGTTCTGATCAACTACATTGTTAAAGGAGGTGTAAACCACTTCATCCCCATCAATTTCAGCAATTATTTTTTTTATTTATTGCTTGGTCATTATATGGCTCGTACAATAAAAAAGTACCTAAAAAAGTATTGCGAGTTTTAAACACCAACTTAAATATTACTTATTAAATGCACAAAAAAGTCAAGAAAATTTAACTCAGGACATTAGCATAATATAAATTATTAAAATAACCTTTGTTTTCTGTCCCAATTGTAATACTGAAGGTTGCTTCTGCATAACGGATTACTGTGCCTTTTTTACAGTTTTAGTGCTTTGCTTTGTGTAATTTTCCTCTTATGCTTTCAGTAATTAACCTTAAAATAGAACCTATTTGTGATACACGCAATGAGAGAACCCTGCAAATATATATTATAAGTTTTAAGTCTAAATACTATCATTGTATTGATAAATCGATAGGTAGTCTTACTCACCGTATTGTACCTACTGTACTGTTCTTTTTACATTGTTTTTTGTTTTGTATGTAAGTTGCACTCGCACATTGCTTTATTGCTTAATTGTTTGGTTTGCTTTTTATTTTGTTTTTGTTTGCATTTTGCTCAAAATCAGGCTTCATCTGTCAACACAATTACTCCTAGCGGAGGTCTTGTCTGTCATTTGCACAGATTAGGTATTAGTTACTACGTAAGTCATCTGTCATGTCACGGCCACATACTAATCAGACAGTTTGTTGTATTGTAACCCACAGACAATGAAGTTATTTTATTTTAATTTTTTTTAAGTTCCACAGGTGTAGTCTGATTTGATTTTATTATTGTATGTCTTTAAAAATGATGTAACTAAACATTTACGGTTTTCGCAATTTTTCCTTTATCTGTACTATAAGACGTTACTTCATACCAAATTTCAAGATTCTAAGTTCACGGGAAGTACCCTGTAGGTTTTGATTCCTGTGGCTTTGGCTTAGAATTTGATTTTTTCACAGCTCCAAGGGACAGTAGACCTGAGTATTAGATATAAATTTCAGTTTGATACTTCCACGCGTTCCTGAGAAAAACGGTCTTGACAGACGGACGGACGGACGGACAATGAAGTGATCCTATAAGGGTTCCGTTTTTTCCTTTTGAGGTACGGAACCCTAAAAACCGGTCCTTCATAGGACTATACTATAGGTACTACTTGTCAGCAAAAAAATCGAGCCACTGCGTTATTCTCATACAAACATACTCACTTTACAGTCTCATAATTCGTATAACAGGAAAAATTTGTACGTCGATGTATGAAATGATCTGATGATGCAGATGTATGAGTCGAATACTCGACTTGCGAATAAAAGTCCCAAAAATTCAAGAAAACTTTCACAAAAACAAATTCATTCAATCCGGTTTCCTTCATCTTTATATGGAATGAAAATGAAACATTTGTTTTTCGTACTTTGCACAAAACGGAAAGGTTTTTGAAATTTTGGGAATTCGCAAGTCGAGTATTCGACTCATACATGGACGTACAAATGTTTCCTTTATCTGTTTATACGTTTTGAACGATGATACTGTAAAGTGGTATATTTGTATGAAAATAAGGCAGTGGCTCAATTCATTTACTGACAAGTGTATTTCCATTTTGAAGCGATAAATGATGATGCTTAAAATTGTTTTGTTTTTGTTACAGGTAAAGACCAATAAATGCTGTACACAGCGGAGGCCGAAATAAAAGTTTGTTGTGGGTTTGGTGATAATGTATATGTCTACCTACAGTAATATAATATAGACGCTAAGTTTGTGAGTTTGTTTTAGGAAGTATTCTAAGGAACTACGTAACAGATTTTAAAAATTCTTTTACTAGCTACATTTTTACGAATGACATAGTCTAGTCCTCACATGCCCCAGGTTATAAAACACAATATATATATTCCATTATTCTCTGGACACATGGGGGCTTACCGCCATCTCTTCGCGCAGTATTGTTTTAATCTTACCATGCTATTTCATTCTACGAATCTCTTAAAGTAAGATTGTTTTTTACGGAAGATTTGTGACGTCATTCCTCAATCATCACCTCCAAAGTGTGGAGTGTGTCAAAATGTGACAACTTCAATAAATACAAAACGCAAAAAAAACATTCTAGTGACATAATGGTTTCAAATAGATGACAGTAGGCCCGCTGTGTCCTGTTAGCAAATGACGAATATAATCGCCACTAATCTTTCAAAGTCTTAGACTTTATAGATAAGTGCTTTCGAATAGTCCAATTTTTTTCCCCTACCAGCCATTCAGGACATTTTTAACTGATAAGAAGAACGGCCGCAAGAAACTTAACTTTAACAAACATCTTTGACAACTTTCATAAACATCTCATAAATCATTAATTTAAACTTCAATTATCACAGCTTAATAAAAACGAATTGCTCCAGTGACTGCTTATTATACATGAATTAAACATTTAAATGTTTTAATTCGTAATATTTTAGAGCTGTTTTCTAAGTTCTCATTTGTTATTGTAATGACTAACCTTTGCGGCATTAACAAATAAGACTGTCAATTTATGCGGATGGAGATTTTAATAAATTTTGGGTGGAATTATTGTCGGCAATAATTTACTAAATGAAGTGAAAAGCAGTATCTAGTACAAAAACTTTTTCGGATTTTTTCGAAGGTGGACTTATAAATAGCTAGTCATCCCATGACAAACAAACTTAAAGGTGTCAAAAGGTCGGCAAATCCAAACAAACTTAACATATTTTAAAATGTTACAACAAACTGTGCAATTAAGTCCGGAAGAGTTATTTCATTCACTGAACAGTACGTGCCAAAATTTAAGAAGTAAGTACTTATGAATTATTGTAGCAGTGTCTTTACGACCTGTGTTTGAGAATTACTTTGAAGTAAATCCGTGTTCTATTATATTCTATCGGACAACATGACAGGTATTCTATCTATTATATTCTATCGGAAAACATAACTGTAATGACAGGACACAATACTAACAATGATAACTTCGTCATCAGAAAAACAGCAAAAAATTATGTGTATAAACTCGCAACAGGTAGCATTTTAAACATACATTCCATAGTAGTGGCTTTCAATTTATGGAACTTTTCAAAACTGACGAGTTTACTTATGTGGCAAATATATAAAAAAAATTATGGCCAAAAGGAGCCTTTGTCTTTCTACAAAGTGCAGTCCAAAATAAGAGTTCTAGACCGATCTTTATTTTATTCATTATCATTTATTGGCACACACACACATGCTTACATAGAAAAAAAAAATTAAAGTAAAAAATCTTAAAATTAAACCTAACTATAAAAACAAAACTTATGGGATATGATGTGGTGCCAATAAATACCCTGGCTCAGCATTTTGCTTCTGTGTCATTCTTAGATGGGCAGAATGAACATAGAAGCCCTGTTATTCTGCCAGGATCAATTAGACGTTTACAACAACCGTAAAAATAAATTAATAACTTACTACATATACATACACAAAATTAAATAATATACATATAAAATAAAACGTAAGATTTCTTTGCCAATCTCAATTTACGAAAACGGAACGTTTGAGGAAAAAAAACTTTTAACAATTAAATGCGCATAAGTATATGCGCATTTAATTGTTAAAGGTATCACTTCTCAAGCAACCCGTCTCATGTCGCTCTGACGGGATTCGAACCCGCATCCTTGGGAATCCGGCCCAATGCACTAACCATACAGAGACCTATGAAGACACATCGAATTTTTCCAATATATTCACCTTTCTACGGTGCAGGCCACTGTCGTTTCATCAATGAGAGAATTAATATCCTCGCATTCGAAAGAAACATTTTTACAAATGTTTGACTATCGATTAAGATAAAACAGCCATCTAATTATAACTTTTTAAAACTTAAAAAAATAACTACTAGAACTGATTGCCATGAAAGACTAAAAAATCCTCGTAGACAACTGGGGCCCAATTCTGCTAATGCTTAGTCAAAATCGTATTACAGTGGGGTTTCAATGGTAGTGCTGTTTTACACAGTTCTTGATACAACAGTGTAAATAAAACCTACTATTGAAACACCACTGAGAGACGATTATGACAAATATTTAGCAGAATTGACCCCCTGGATGCGAAACACAGTTGCGATGGCTGCCGAAACGGAAAAAAAATGCTATTTCCATAAAATTTCTTGTTTATGATTTATCACATATAATAAATGCAGAATTAAAAAAATATAACTACAGATTAAATAAAATAAATAAATAAAAATTGTTTTTATTTCCCAATCAAACAGAAGCCACTTGACACGTTTCTACTTAAGGTAAGGTTAAGTAAAAGACGATATCAATTAAAGACAAAGTAATTTACTTAAAGGACAAAAAATACAATAATTAGCCTCAAGGTCGTGGGTAGACGGGTTTACAGATCCGGTATAAACGAAAACCGTAGTAGCACTCCCCTTGTACTGCTGCTGCTCTTCGATGCCGTCGTAGGGAATACGGTAGTCCTCCTGGTTGTCCAACCCGTACGGTGATTATAGTTTACTGTCGCATTTATATAAAGAGTATGTATAGTAAAAAGTTTGAAGGTCTTTTTGAGTAACTACACGTCAAGATAAAATAAATTATCGAAGAGGTCTGCGACCGCAACATAAAGCCTGTTTCATCCACTTATCACGAAATCAAGACGGGACGGGGCATGTTGGGGCATGTTGCCCCAAATTAATTGCTCAAGCCTCTGATGTGGGTCCGAGCGCGGTTTCGCCTCGACCAGAGTTTCTCAAAACACGATAGTATACCCCCTCGAGAAGGCTAGGCTGCTAGATTGCGCATTTAAAACAACTCGAATCAGTATGATAAATAATACATACATAGTAAACAAATTATTATAAGTAAATCCTTGTACAAGGAATCGAAGTTTCTGAGCATTATACATAAGATTTACATATGTTTTTTTATTTAGAACGGCGGGGAAACTCTTTTATACCTTCATCATACCTGATGTTAAGTATTGATAAGGCTGAAGATGGAAGCGAGCCTCTCCCAGAATCCTCAGCCACTGAGGAACTGGCTATCTTATCTCGAACTGCCGGAACACAACAATGCTGAAAACTTTGTTGCTATGGTGTCAGACTTAGAAAAGATGGTGGTAGCTAGCCAGGCGGACTTACAATAAGTCCTACCATCAACCAAACGGAATACAATATGTACCCCCGCTGGGAATCGAACCCGGGATCCCTGGGTCTGATACCAGTGGCTGTATCACTAGACCACAGAGGCGGTTAAAGGTATTTGCATGTCTTTTAAAATTTTTATGTAATAAATGATTAATTATCAGTAAAAATACTAAAGTATTTAGACATAACATTGACAAAATAAAAAAAGAATGAGCACTGAAAGTTATTGAATTGATAAAGTTAATTACTACAAAATTCCAAAAAAGAAGTAAGGCTCATGATCGACACAGCTGGGTATACTCGTACATACTTTTAGCAGCTGATACTTATTTAAAAATGTTTTTTTTCTTAAACATGCTTGGAAATGTAAGCATTATTTTGACAATCTGCTTCGAGACAAATCGATATTGCTGTACTGGCCACATACATGCGAGCAGCGGCCGGCAAAAATTGCATGAAAATCCATATGTGTCGTGTTTAGCGGCCAAATAAATTACATCTAGTAATATATAAAGTCAATGCATAGTAAACTTATACCTGTCGTGTAATAAAAAAATGGAACGATCTTTTACTCCGAAATATAGCAACCAAGGAGGTAACTTATCAAAGGTTTTATTTAAATTTCCAACTGGCTTGCAAATAGAAACCTAATGTAGAAAAAAAACAACAAATAAACACTTTAACGCGGGAATTAATATTATTGTTCATTGTTCATCTAATTTAGAAAAGTAGTTTTAATTTCCGCGCATTATTTGAGAAAAGTACTATACATGCCTTGGCCACAACTAGGCATTCATGGACTTACGTACATGTTTCGTGACATGACCCAGGGGTTCCAGGTTTGATTCCCAGCGGGGTTACATATTGTATTCGGTTTGGTTGGTGGTAGAACTTGTTGTTAGTCCGCCTGGCTAGCTACCACCATCTTATCTAAGTCTGACGCCGTAACAACAATGTTTTCAGCATTGTTGTGTTCCGGCAGTTAGAGATAAGATAGTTCCTTAATGATTGAGGATACCGGGAGAGGCTCGCTTCATCTTCAGCCTTATCAATACTTAACATCTGGTATGATGAAAGCTAAGAGTCTCCTCCGTCCTTCATAAAAAAAAAGAATTACACGTTCGTCCATCAATACCTCTTTTGCTGGCCGCTGCAGTAATGTACAGTCGGGGACCTTCGCAGTTGATCAGTGGAGTTTTTTCAAGGAGCTTTATTTAAAAAAGTAAAAGATATATAGAAAACGTTTATATCACAAATAATAGACAATAAAGAAGTATTTTATTTGAATAATAAATTATTTATACTTATGGTAAATTTTAAATAGAAAAATATTGGAAAAAATTAACTCGGCCACAAGTGAATTCTCAGACGGGAATCGAACCCGCGACCTTTGGAAATCCGGTCCAATGCCCTTCCAATATTTTTCTATTTAAAATTTACCATAAGTATAAAAATAGCATTGAAAAATGCAAAAATTACAAAAATCATAAAAAAAAAAAACTTTAACCTTAGTACTTTTCGAGAAAATGTTTCTCAAAAAAGCTCTACTGGTCAACCGGGAAGTTCCCTGATTGTACCTACTATTACTAGAGAAATGATCTAGCAAGCATACTTATGGGTACATGGGACAAAAGTTTGAGATCTACTAGCTAGTCTATTCTAAGCCACATGTGTCCGTTATGATAAACTTAAGCGGTATGAAACACTGACGTGAAGCCTCTTTGTTAAACTTTACTTGATTAATTTTCAGAGTATAATGTAAAGCTCCTTTAGTATCGCTGTTTACCACAAGACCATAGATATTGACTTTGTCTTTCTCCCATTTGAAACAATCTCCTAAGGTCTGCAGTTCGTTTATTACAATTTGTTAATAATTAAAGTTATCAGTTAAAAAAAGAACGCTCAAGATGGCCGCGCCTTTTCTTCTTTTCGTTGTGACCGGAAATCTTAATTTTATATATTTTCAGTATTTTTAATACATTTGTTCTTAAATCAATAGTATGTAAAATAAATCAAATTATAATTTAAAAACACCAAATGATATTTAACTTGCCTTAAAACAGCTTTCATGAATTATAATTAAATAATTATAATTTAATTATATATTTTATATTAATAATCATAAATCAAATTAAATGGAGTTGCAACCCTTACTCGTAATGTAATCATAAAGGATCTTTTATTATTAATAACTTATGGATTTCCACAAATAAATAACGAAAGTATTTTATTAATTAACAAATACCTATTTCATATACTTTTATATATCTTACACATTAGGCTATGTTTAGGGTCAAAAGTTCCGACTTGCTATGATTGATATTTTATTTTATTTATTTATTTTTTGGATAGGATACTACACATCACTAGAAACTTTCAAATTATCAATTTTTTACTTAAAACATTGTAAGCCAATTACGACAATCAAGCAGTTTACAATTCAGCTTGCTCGAGATACGGATGCTATTTAATAAAATAAAATAAATATATTCCTATAAAAAGAAGTAAGTAGTTTAAAAAAATAAAACTTAAAATTAAAAATCACGTAACAAAAACAAGTGGGAAAAAATACTAAAGAGAATATAAAACTTTAAAAGTATGAAAATATATATATACCCAAGGGAAGTCTCAATCATAGTGCAGCGTTTGTTTATGTCCTACATTTATAATATTATTTTTATTTTTATACCTACATACATCTACATACATAAACTTAAGGATAAATAAATAATAAATACTACATAATTACGAAATATATACTTAAATCATACTTTGATGAACTTGCCAAATTATAAAATAGGAAGCGAGAAAAGAAAATAGTTATTTGATAAGCAAGGCTAGAAAGTTGGTTATTTAGCGGCGAGTTACCTCTATTGAAATCTGAGTAAGTGAAGGATTCTAGGATTGAACCATGAGCGCTGCGAGTGGTTCAAAGATTGAATCCTGAGCGAAGCGAGGATTTCAAAGGTACAAGACGCTAAAAACTTTTCTGCCGAGCGCAACACACAATTTTTCATCTCACATCAGCGAGGAACATTTTATGTTTGTTTCCGCGGTCCGGTAAAAAATTCTTTAAACATAAAGTTTAATCTAAATATACATTATTCTCGTTGTTTTAATGATATAAAAAACTAAAATAATAAAAAGGGAGTATTATAGTTAATTCAAAGTTATTTAGAGTAGGAATATATTGTTACTTATTAATAAGAATAAAAACGATTCCGTAAATGTTGACACTGACATGAGGTACAAGACAAAGACAATTTAAAAATAAAGATTATGTCACAGTCCGAAATCCAATTATAGGTTGTGAAATCTCACCCAGCCTAATATAAAATTCTTATAACAAATAGTTTAATCTTATTGTTATTGTTTTTATGATTCAATGAACTAAAATAATATAATTAAACCAAAGCGGAGTATTATAATAAATTTAAAGCTATTTAAAATAAGAATCAAATATAACAAAAAAGTCAATAGTGCGATTCGGAACGCATTATGACATATTTTTAGGTATTAAATTAAAAAAGTACTTTGCCGGCCGCAAAAAGCGATTTTCTACGCCTAAACTGATTGACAAACCTCCTTTTTAGAGCGTGTGAGGTGAAAACATAATATTGTACTTACTCCAAAACGAATTCTCGCGCTCACCACATACGTTACATTATCATGCAAGTAGAATGCAATAGGTATTGTCAGTATACAGTTGTCATATAATATTGCAAATCATTAACTTCCCTAAATTAACACTATCCCGCTGAAATCTCTCTTCTTCCTCGTATCCTCATGATTGAGGGTCAAGGCAGCATGAAGTCGCATGATATATGAAGGCTCTCCATGCAGTGCGGTTTTCGGCCATCCGGATAAATGCCTGCATGTCGGTTTGGCAGACTTCCTTTACTGCATCGGTCCATCGGGTTCCCTCCTCATGGCCCACGACGATGAGCTTCTCTCGTGGTTATCCGGTTCTCGTCTGGCCACGTGTCCGAAGTATTGGAGGAGACGCTGCATGAACACAGTTGATATGTGAAATCAAGTATTCTTAATTTGCCGATCTCCTTACAGTTTGTACGCTAAATTCATAGCTACATAACATTTCATTCGCGCTCATATTGATGTGAGTGACAATACTTTAAAAAATACTCATCTAGTAACGTAATCTATATAACTACTAGTTCCGTCCGCGACTTCGTTCACGTGGAAATTCGAGAAAATCCTCAACGAACCTTTAATCAGGTTAGTAACCGTTAAAAAGTTGAGTTATATGATGTTACACACTGAGTTATATCCAAAAAATGGTTATATTTTTAACTGACTTCAAAAAGGAGAAGGTTCTTTAGCCGACTGTATTTTTTGTAATGTGTATTTTACCATAGCTTCGTCAGTTGTTAACCGATTTTAATAAATCTTTATTTATCTGAAAAAACACATTTCATGTGTGGTCCTAATTTTTTTTACGAAGATCTGCCTGTTATTTTTTTTCATAATCCTGAAAAATATCAATTACGTCTTGGCAAATAGTCGCTATATTGATGACCGATTGTATGGGCCGATTTTTTGTGTAAGTAAGTACGGCAAATAATGTAAGTAAAAAGTTGTGAAATAAAAAACTTAAAAAAAATTAAAACCGTCTTCAAAAAGTAATAAAAAAAAAAAACTTTTGTAGCCAGTTCCAATGTGCGATCACCACCTTCAGCTTTATCATTTATCATTACATATTGTCCCAGTAGTAGTAGTAGTAGGGAAATAAAAACATGAATGATGAAACGAAATCAAACCGATATTTATTTCTAACTTTTTAATTTTGCATTTAACAATGCTATTTTTATGTGATATTTAATTAAACTAGAATAAAGCAACTTGTCTCATGTCTTCTCTCACAGGGCGATATTTATCACGATATTTATTTATTCAAAGACCAACAAACGATTCTCTAATTATTATGATGAATGGAAAAATAATCTACATCGCGAAGTTTTGTAATGCTCCTAAACTATCGACATAAAATGGCGACATCCAAACGCCTATATTTAATTAATTTCCAAAAAAAAATTGAACCCCTATTTCAAATCTTTAGGGGTTAAATCATGTTCACCGCGTTGGGCTTCAATGCCATTTTTGAAATTAACATCTCATAAAACTATGATAACGGCATATTTATTGATTTTTAGATTATTTACCCCTTTTGATCCCGTTAGGGGTGGATTATAGAAAAATTACGAAATGTGTTTGTTTGTTTATATTTACAATCACAAGCGGAATAAAAAATGATTGACTTACTTTAAAAATAAAGGAATTTTTCACACAACTTTATCATCCTTTTCACCCCTTTGGGAGTGGAGTTATCAAAAACGCCGAGACAGGTAAATATTTATTTTTAATGGTTAACCCATAGACAAAATTTGCAGATCTTCAAATTGACAGACTTTCATACAAACTTTCATCCCTTGTTTTACCCCTTCAGGGATAAAATTTCCAAAAATCCTTCCTTAGTGGATGCCTTCACTGTTTAAAGTATCTTTATGTAAAAATTCAAGTTTCTATGTTCAGCCGCTTGGGCTGTGCGTTGATAGATCAGTCAGTCACCTTAGAATTTTATATCGATAGAAGAAGATGACATCGGTGACAGTCCTCAAAGTCACCAGACAATGGTGGCAATTCGGTTGTGCACACGACTAAACTAAACTTAAAAAAAAAAAAAGTTTTAGTCTAAAGCTTTGCCGTGTGGTGACGGCCTAAGAATACACGTGTCACCACTCCCTTACATGCCTGGGATGACGTAAGAGTCGACTAAGAGGCTCGACGCATTGAACACCTGTGCGAGAGAAGGAAAACTTGAAACAAACCCTCTACCAACCCGTCTGGCGAGCGTGGTAGCAGTAGGCTAATAGCCTCCTAAGAACGCCACAATAGGCGTGAGCTAGGAGAGGCTTATGTCCAGCAGTGGACGTCCACAGGCTGATGATGGATGGATGGATGATTCCGTTGGACACGCCAATCTAACTAAAAAAATATTTTGACAGAACTAAAGTTCGACTAATTTGAGTAGTCGTAAAAAAAAATGTCTTTTTGTAGGACAGGCGAAGACATTTAGTCATACTGCCAATTCTCAAGTATTATATAGCCCCGAGTACAGGTTGGCCGACCATGACCAATACATCGTACATTGACACTTTATTATTATTATAAACGTGAAAGTGTGTTTGTTTGTTTGTTTGTCCATTTTTCACGTCAAAACGGAAATGTAGACATTTTGCTAACCCGTCCAAGTTAGAATAAAATCCATAGTTTTAGTAAGACATCGCCGATTTTTTAAGATTAGCACAAAAGAGCAGACACCCAGTGCCGTAAAGCTCAATAAAAAAAGTAATTATTTAAAAAGTGATATTTTTTAAAACGAATTTTAGAACTTTATCTTTAACATTCTTTTTCTTACGTAGGTATCGTAAATTGCTTTTCTGTGTATAACTTATTATATTATGGCCACTGCAGCCAGCAGAAAACGTGCCAACAAGCCAACAATAGTCAGGCACCTGCTCACTGTGGGCTGACTAATGCCTAGAAAATTGTCCTGGTCAACTGGTGTCTGGTAGCTTCCATGTTACCAGACATGGAAGTTACCAGACACCAGTTGACCAGGACAATTAATTGGTGCATGACAGGACCAGGACATGTTATTTGGTGCTCGCCGAATCGATACCACTAAGTCAACAATAACCGCCAGAACTAAACTAAAAGGCAACTTGGAAAATGCGAAAAGATTTCCGATCGTCAAATTAAAAATAAGTCACTGAAAATGCCACAGAAATATTTTCCGAGTTCAGTTCAAAAGGCGGCTAATAGGGTTCAGTTGTATGTCAAGAACACGCCCGATCCGAGATAGCTACGCTTCAATACGCTTGCCCTCAGTAATTTCTTCGGAGTACATTCCTTATGATACAACTTATCAAATTGAATTTTTGAAATACGGTTGAGTGTTGAAGTCTGGATTTTATAAAAGACTTTATTTCTGCTGGTACTGTTGTGGAGATGCTGTCTTGAAGAAGTTTTGGTCACATTTTTGTAGTTTTGATACTTCAGTTTTGTTATTTTGCTGTAAGTTAAAGTTACTGTCCCAAAATATTTTTATTTATCCAAAAAAAAGAAAACATTTCTCTGATTGATAGATAACATTTACGTTCGTATTGCTGGTACTAATTGGAATATATACAAAATAAATTATCATCATCTAAAATAAATTGCTAGTGACCTGTATGTACGTCACAACTTGCAGTACAGTAACATTGTAATGCGAGAAATATTAGAATGTAAGTCCTTCCTTGCGAGTTGAAAATTGTTTACGATTAGGATAACCATAAAATGTAATATTATAATTAGTATTTTCTTTTTGTGATGGAAACTGACCTTACTGATATGTTAAGCTCACTTTTCAATTTGAAAACTCTGTATGAAATAAAACAGGGAGAAAAAAATTGCACTTGACGAGTTTCTTGCCGGTTCTTCTCGTTACAAGGTCTTCCGCCGTAGGGTTTGTGAACCGATGGCGTAGCTTCTTTGACGTTCATAAGTGCTTGTAACAGCCGAGACTGAATAAATGATATTGCATTGAATTGAATTATGGGAAAATATTATTTGATCATTTAAAAACTAATTAATCTATTGTACTTTTAAATGAATGTATGAGTGTACTTTATATAAATGATCTATTTTTTTATGATTAATCTTTATATTAATTTTTGCATCTATATTAGTTGATTTACAGAAAAATTAAAAACTGCATTAAAGTAATATATTAATTATGTTTATGATTATGTTTAAACATACTCTTTTTATATTTGGTACACAAAAATATATTTTCGCCTCACACGCTCGGAAGAGGAGGTTTTGTCATTCAGTTTCTGCGCAGAAAATCGCTTTTTGCGGCCTAGCGCGATAAAGAACTTTTATAATTTAATACCTAAAAATATGTAAATCTCACTATTGTCTTTTTTTTACATTTTATATTTATTTTAAGTAGCTTAGAATTAATTATAATACTCCGTTTTGGTTTTATTATATTATATTAGTTTATTGAATCATACAAACAATAACAATAAGAATAAACTATTTGTTTTAAGAATTTTATATTAGGCTGGGTGAGATTTCACAACCTATGATTAGATTTCGGAACGTAACATAAATCTTTATTTTTAAATTGTCTTTGTCTTCTACCTCATGTCAATGTCAACATTTACGGAATCGTTTTTATTGTCATTTATAAGTAACAATGGAGTTTCACCCGAGTTCTTTGCGTAATAACACGTGTTGTAAGGCTCCATTTTTAACTCTTTTTACCGTACAGTTTCTATATATTACAAAATATATTTACTTGACATTGTCAAAATTCGCGTATTTAACGAGCACGCCATTAATTAAGAAAGAAGAAGAAGTGTAAGTAACAATATATTATATTCCTACTTTAAATAACTTTCAATCTATAATAATACTCCCCTTTTTATTATTTTAGTTTTTTATATCATTAAAACAACGCGAATAAGGTTAATGTTTTTAAACTTTATGTTTAAAGATTTTTTTACCCTCAGTTGACCGTGGAAACAACCATAAAATGTTCCTCGCTGTTGTGAGGTGAAAAATTTTGTGTTGCGCTCGGCAGAAAAGTTTTAAGCGTCTTGTTACCTTTGAAATCATCGCTTCGTTCAGGATTCAATCTTTGAACCACTCGCTAAGCTCGTGGTTCAATCCTAGAATCCTTCACTGGCTTGGCTTACATTAGAGGTAACGCGCCGCTAAATAACCAACTATCCAGCCTTGCATAATAACTATTGATAAATATCTAGTTTAACCTCACACGCTCGGAAAAGTTAGTTTTGTAATTCAATTTCTGCGTGGATGAATCGCGTTTTGCGGCCTAGCGTGAAGAAGTGTTTTAAAATTAGAACCAAAGAAAAATACACATAATACTTTCCGAATCGTCACTATTGATTTTTTATGTTACATTTTATTCTAATTTTTAACCGACTTCAAAAAAGGAAGAGGTTCTCAATTCGACGGTTTTTTTTATGTATGTTACGAGATTACTCGAAGACAGCTGGACCGAATTGAGTAATTCTTTTTTTGTTCGAAAGGGTATACTTCCTATGTGGTCCCATTGTCATCATGTCAGGATCTGATGATGGGATCCTGGAGTAATCCAGGGAACTCTTCAAATATTATAGGGACTCCTATAGCGATTTCGGTGTTTTCTACAGTAACTTATGCATATGCTTCCGGAAAGCACCATTTGGTGAAGTGGAACTGATGATGAAGACCACAAATGGTCATCGGAACTTTTAAATAGTTAGCATTTCACGGCAGCGATACGATTACTTTTAATGTGGTTCATAAGCAATTTATGCTCGACTCAATCCATGTGATGAAGTGGAGCTGATGATGAATTATCGGGAGAACTCCTTAATAAGTAACGTCCCTGCACCGGGAAAAGCAGCATTTTGTTAAAGGTGATGAGGAGTTGTCATAAGGTTATCAGAGTAGGCACGGGACCTCTTCTATCTTTAAAAATACTTCAAAAAACTAAAAAGCAAAAAATAAACCTTTTGGACTCGGTGCCAGCCAAAGCATTCTACTTTGCGGTGCTACTATTTTATTTTTCTTGCCTTGGCTGGCACCGACTCCAAAAGGTTTATTTTGAACTTTTTAGATTTTTGAAGTCGGTTTTAATTTTTTTATAAAAAGTTTTTATTTAAAGTTTTTTATATAACTTTAAATGAATTATAATACTCCGTTTTGGTATAATTATAATATTTATTTAAGTTCCTTAACCTTTCAGCCCCCGGATTATGAGGCACAATCAATATTCCATGTTCTCTGGTTTTATGAATTAAATCATAAAAGCAATAACAACAATATTAAACTACTTATTTGTAATAAGAATTTTTATATTACTGTGGGTGAGATTTCACCACATAGGATTGCATTTCAGACCGCAGAAAAAACGTTTCGCTTCAAACTGTCTTGCACTTAAAAAGAAATTGAATCGTCATTACAGTTATTAAAGTAAAATTTTATTCCTATTTTAAATAATTTGAATTTACTATCAAAGGAGTTTGATAGTAAATTCAAATTATTTAAAAATTTTACTTTATTATAATTATATTATATATTAAATAATAAAAACAACAAGAGTAAATGTAAAAATTAAAATATACAAAAAATAATTTAGATAAATCTTAATTAGAATAAGATTTATAAAAAAAAATTAAAACAATTTTGGATATTTGATGCTCATTTCCCTTAGTTTTGGGGACCAACAAGTAACGATGAGACAATTTCTACATCTCAATTTTTTTTAATAATATCTTAAAAATATCTTTCATTTTAATTTATTTTATGTCTCAAAGAAAGAAGAACAATCGTTAGATTTTTTCTAAGAAGTTTTTGGAAAATTAAAACTATCAATAATTTGTGATTTTTTTTCATTTTTCAATGCTATTTTTATACGTATAATAAATTTTAAATAGAAAAATATTGGAAAAAACAACTCGGCCACAAGTGAATTCTCGGATGGGACTCGAACCCACGACCTTTGGAAATTCGGTCCAATGCGTTCGAGTTCGTTTGGAAATCGTAGGTTCGAGTCCCATCTGAGAATTCACTTGTGGCCGAGTTGTTTTTTTGCAATATTTTTCTATTTAAAATTTATCATATGTATTAAAACGATCATTTTGCCTATTTCCAATCCGTATTTTTTGGTAAAAAAATAACATCAAACGAGTTTAACTTATTTAATTATCGTCCAAACATTTATTCTACCAAAAGCAATTAGTAAGGCGCGATATATACCAAAAACAACAAATTCAAACAGTTAAATTTGGAATACTACAAACACAGAGCAACGAATTATGAGGGCTCGGAAAATTTGTACCAAACCTTTCCATATAACCTTATTGAATTACAAAAGGCATTCAAACTGAATTAATTTATTCAAACGAAAATGTTTTGAATTTAATACTCACCTACGCTGGGCTCTGGGGGTTGATAATTAAAGTTTGAGAATGTTATCCGTAGAGGAAGGGTTAACCTCGTGTTGATTGGGCCTTTGACTTAAATAAACGGAAAGTTTTAACCCTAAAAAGAAACGGCTTGGCTTATTTTGATGCACGATTTGAACTTTTTAGGGAACCGCAGGCTTTTTTTTTACGACGAGGAGACTCTTAGCCGTCATCATAGCTGATGTTAAGTATTGATAAGGTTGAAGATGGAAGCGAGCTTCTCCCGGATCCTCAATCGCTGAGGAACTGACTGATTATCCGACTCGCACCCGTAGGCCTAGCACGAATAAGTTTCGACTAAGTACCGAGGAAGTATATAAAAAAATGAATGAGATATTGAGCAGCGGAACGCTGATAACTGCGAACCGGACGTAAACGGAACTACATTTTTCTTTACATTTTTTGACATTACGTGTTCGATACTTACTCGATAGTTTTGTAAATATCTTTCAAATGAAGAATGGAAAGGGATTGCGATAGATTTTAAATTAGACAATTAGCCACTAGAACTAACATTTATGTCTTTTTTGCACACTTTAATTAAAGCAATTAAGTATCCTGTTGTCTGTTTCGTTTAAGTGTGTGTGTCAATAAATGTACTTTCTTTCTTTCGATAAATTCAATACCTTTCAAAATGCGACCCGATCACAATCCCTCCAAAATGTCAAATAGTGACGGCCTAAAGAATGTAAATATCTTTCAAATGACGAATGGAAAGGGATTGCTATAGATTTTAAATTAGACAATTAGCCCCAGGACAAACATTTAAGTCTTTTTTGCACACTATAAAGCAATTATGTATCCTGTTGTCTGTTTCGTTTGTGTGTGTGTGTGTGTGTGTGTTTGTGTGTTTGTGTGTGTGTGTAAGTGTGTCAATAAATGTGCTTTCTTTCTTTCGATAAAAATCTAAAGAAACGACGACGAATCAATTTAAAATACTTAGAGGCTGTTTCACATTGTAAGTTCGGAGTTGTTGTTAGATAATTTGAGATTCAACGCGTTCCAAGTAGGTATATATTATCTCGCCTATAGTGCTTTCTTTGGTTTTATTTTTGTAGCATAAAACAACTGACGTCAAGGTTTTGCTCATCACTGCGTGTAAGTCTTAAACTAAACCTCATACTGACTTCTGAAAAGCAGCCTCGGATTCTCCGAAGTCTAATAGAATTGCCTACGTCTGTTTGGATAGAATAATTGAATTTTGAGCGAGCAACGTTATTTTTAGACGTTTGCTTTTTTTTGGGCTTTGTTATCTTGACTATCATAAATCAAAATCTTTGAAAATTTGTATTTTCATCAACTTTAAATAAAGCATCGACATTAATATTCAATATCATATTATTTATAATATAAAATTCAATGTCCTGACTACAGAACATTAAAAGAGGTTTTCCTTGTTCTGTGGTCCTGACTGACTTATTAACTGATAATCAACGCATAGTCCAAACCGTTGGGTCTAGAAACTCCAAATTTGGCACATAGGCTCCTTATAAGGTGCAGGGGTGCACTAATAATGGATTTTTCGAAATTCAATAGTGGATAAAAGTCTGTATGAAAGTCTATCAGGTTTGATGATAGTATTTTCAAATTTCCTTCTCCTTTTTTGAAGTCGGTTAAAAAGCAAAAATTTAGCACAAAGATTTATTTGTATTTACTTTACAACTAGGAACCATAAACTTTAATGATAAACCTCAGCTAAAACCATCTCAAACATTCAGAAAAAACGTGAATAATATTACGCGAAGAGAACTGTTGAGATACCGCAACAATTATATACGAGATTTCAGTCTCGAAACGGCAAATTTCCTCAAAGTACGTACTACCAAGTGAGCGAAGAAACGTACAATTTGAATAATGGCCCTGAAACGATGTGGAAGCAATTCCACAAGAATGTGTGAAATATAACTCGATCTGAGCTATGTAAGACTTTAATGGTGTGTCACAGACAGAAATATTAGGTTGAATCAGTGCTTTTCAATCGTAGGAAGCTCAAAATTGAATTGGATACCAGGTGGTCACCTCATAACGATCGCATGTTTTTTAAAGTGAAAACTTCTTTAGCGGCGTTGTGCACGTCAGAGTTAAAAATTTTTGGGATGGGTAAAAAATATTAAAGTCTTGTCAGAACACGTGCCCTGATCGAAACTTCGTAAGATCATTTACCGTTAACCTTTTTCAAATTACATAAAGTCTTAACTTTCAAATTATATAAAGACCTCTCATTATTACCAACTTTCATATTGATGCCAGGTCAGTTTTAATGGATTTATCTGCTAAATCAAGTTAGTCTCCGTTTTCATTAACTATTTATGGAGTTGTGGTCAAGATATAGTGGATTTTGATCGTTATTTTCGTTTAAGCTGTTTTCACTTCTGCCGGCACTCCCAGAGTGCAAACCGTGGTTTTTTTTTTGTAGGGGGTGGGTGCATTTATTAATTTTTCTCGTAAACTTAATGCTTTTAAATGTTAAAACTTTGTAAATATCTAGGAGAAGGTGCAAACTATAGAATAAATATATTTTTTAAGCATTTGGTTCAGAAGTATCTTGGTAATCGAGTTTTGTGGTATTTTTTGTTTACATCTAGGCCATTTACGCTTGTGGTGCAAAATAAATGTATGGGAGGGGTCGGCTTTTTTATTAATTATTGTGTTGTATGCAAAATTTATCTAAATAAAAGAAAAACATGTACAATTACAGGTTTTATTTTACAATAATAACACTTTTTGAAAAAAAAAAACTCAAAAAATCGCTTCGTCAACTTTACCTAATAATTAGAACTGGGCTATTGTTAGTACCTCAAACGATTGTATATTAAAAAAATTGCTCATTTCATAACAATTCTTAAAATGTATAATTTTTATATAGTCTTTAAACAAGTTTCTCGACAATTCGCAGTTATAACGCCGCCCGGCATAAAAGTCGAATAAGTTTTAAGCCTGCCTCTGTGGTCCAGTGGGACAACCACCGGTATCAGACCCAGGGGTCCCGGGTTCGATTCCCAGCGGGGGGTACACATTGTATTCGGTTTGGTTGGTGGTAGGACTTGTTGTGAGTCCGCCTGGCTAGCTACCACCATCTTATCTAAGTCTGACGCCATAATAACATTTTCAGCATTGTTGTGTTCCGGCAGTTAGAGATAAGATAGCCAGTTACTCAGTGGTTGAGGATTCCGGAATAGGTTCGCTTCCATCTTCAGCCTTATCAATACTTAACATCAGGTATGATTACAGCTAAGAGAATTTCTCTTCTCTACTGCGGCACTCTCCCTCGCGCTTATCTCGTTATGGTTATCGACCGGCAATCGAGAAGATAGGCGTATTCTATCGTTTACGTTGCGATATCCATTTGTGACTTCTTGGGTAAGGATTTAGTTATTTGTGGTTAGTAACGCCATATCTCAACTTTGGTAAACAGTGAATTTACACCAAATCAGTATCTTCTGTCCTCCCTATTAATACGGCTTAATAGACAACATTACTTAGTTTGGGCCATTAGGTTATCCCGTGGGACTCAGCTTACCACTACGATTGTGGAATTAGGTATTCGAGTCTTACCTCATATTGTATGTCTAGTCTAAGATCCGTTTTGGTTACTCCAAAGGCTTATTTTTACTCTTTGAAGTCGGTGTTTATTTTTTTTATAAAAAGTTTTGTTAATCATTGTGCCGGTATGCACATATTTATCTGATTAAGATTAGGACTGTTCCGTAGATGATAATAAATATATTCTATATATATTATATATATAATATAATTATATATATATATATATATCTAATTAAGATTAGGTCCGTACAACGTACGTCCGGCTAGAGATAAGTCACAATTGTATTTTAGTATTTAAGCGCGTAGTTTATGTAAGTAAATATACTTCTATATCATCCACTGGAGTATCGATACCTCTCCCGGTCTCTCGGTATAATCAATCAATCAATCAATCGATATCAAGTCAATCCCGATACGATAGGAAACATTTAAGTAGATCCATGTATAAGTTGACCGCCGTTTTTTAAATCCTATATCATAACTTTAGGCTTTTGATGAGACCAGGAAATAGATTCAAATGGCATAATAATTTTTCGAATCGAATGTTTGTTTATTTTTTAGATTATTCCTTAAAAACGAATGAGGTAGGTAAAGCTACGTTTTTGCACGAAACTAAAACTAAAAACATTTGAAAAATAATTAATATGCCATTTGAATCTTTTACTACAACGCTGCGTTGTATAGTAACCGCGGGAATTTCAACTGGATACGGATATCCTGGACGATGCGTCGGATGCCAGTGTCACCGCGTTGCTGGAAAACCTTGACGTCTAGACTTAGTGCTGAAAATGCCGTAAATCACTATTAAAGGTCAGGGGGGCTACTGCGATCTCTTAGCACAGTATTGTTTCAATCTTATTCTACGTTATTTCATACTATGGACCCTCATATTAAAGTAAGCTTATTTATTCTGATAAAAGTTTTGTAACGTCTTATGAAGTACAAGGTGGAGTTACACCCTAGTTCTTTTTGGTAATAACACGTATTGTGAGGCTCCATTTTTATCTCCATCTACCGTACAATTTCTATAAATACTGAAAAATATACTTGACATTGGCAAAATTCGCGAATTTTATCGTGAGCAAGTCATTAACACATTGAATGCTTATTTCATACTGAGATGTAGGTTGGATTCTCACCTTATCATCAGAGATGTTCGCGTAGGCCCAAATTATTTAAATATGTCTATAGTTAATAGAAGGCACCCTAGGACGGTTTATTAAAAAAAAATATAATTTGGAATAAATTTAAGTAAAAAAAAAAGATAATCCACGGCGCCGTGTAGTCGGCCTGGCAGCATGTGTGTGGCCGACAACACGGCGCCGTGGGGAGGAGAGATTATCTTGTTTTGATCTTTTTTATGGGTTATTTATAACTTATTATTAGGTTTATGGATAAAATAAAACAATTAATCAATTGTGTTTAGTTTTAAATATTTAAAAAATAAAATCAAAAGAAAAACATTCATAAACCGAAAATCAAAATGAAAAACAGGAAACAATTATTTATTTCTTACAAATAAGCTTGAAAGTCTGAAAACTATGAATGAAAATCACAAAAACATTGGGTACAGAAACCTGGTGAACCGTCGCATCCTTTACTTTCATATAAAGTAGCCACCCTCTTCTTATTTTGTTTGCAATCCTTGCATTCCTTCCTAACAATTTCTCTAATTGTTCTGGTGCCTCTTCCTTCCTTCTATGATTGTTTTTCGTCGTTTTTTAGCACCAGAAATCAAAGAATTATCGGTAGAAAAGCGCTTCGACGGACCCGGCTCTTCACTCATTTTGGCGCGAAAATTACGTGTGATTTACAATCGTCTATAAAATTCAAATATAACGTTATTCAAAATCCGTAAAGGGTATTTGTGAGATCGACAAATCGTGCGTGTGGCTACATAAGCGACGTGACCCTGCCTTGGAAGCCGGCGGCGCACTAACTCGTCGAAACGAGACGGGCGCGCTCAACGGCGCCGTGTGCTCGGCCCCCCGCTCACCCACGGCGCCGTAGGAATGGCCTCCTACCGCTCTACGGCGCCGTGTATTTGGCAAAACGTTATTATGACATGATGGTTTTATAGGAGATATTGGTAGGCCCCTCGCAACTTTATGTGAGTTTAGTTTTATGACTCTGTAGCCTAGCACGAAACACTTTCGAGTAATTATCGAGAAAGTAAAGTAAAAAAAATGTATGACATATTGAGCAGCGCTCCTACCGGACGTAAACGGAACTACAATTTCTTATACATTTTTTTGACATTACGTGCTCGATACTATTTCGATAGTTTTTCGTGCTATTTCGATAGTAATCTACTGGAGACGTAAAATATGAACAAAGGGGACACTCTTAGCCTTCATCATACCTGATGTTAAGAATTGATAAGGCCGAAGATGGAAGCGAGCCTCTCCCGGAATCCTCATCACTGAGAAACTGGCTATCTTATCTCTAACTGCCGGTACACAACAATGCTGAATACAATGTTATTCGCTAGGAAGTTTGCTTTAAATCCACAAAATTTTATGATTTTGCAACAGTAAGTACAAAGCCTTTACTGACATTTGAATAAAAAGGTTGTTGGAGTTTATAAGAGCTTAGAGAGATGTGAGTCCGGTACCTTAAAAGTTGCATTTCCCAGTCATACATAGTTTTTATTTTTTTCCTTTGTATTTCCGAAGTTTAAGCACCAAAAGTCTAAAAATAAAAACAAAGGAATCACGCTCTAATCTAAAGAAAAAATATGTTTTTTTTTTATAAAGCTGTCCGCATTTACAATGACATTCTTTGATTTAAGATACATATTACAAAAACATTTGGAAGCAATTGTTTTCTAGTAAGTAATCATTAGTTATGAGGTTATTCCAAGATAGTCCTACTTTCAAATAGGTTGAGGAAACTGTTCTAACCCTTTGCCTAAAGCTTATCCGGTCTTGTTTCATTAAACCTAAACTGTTTATCAAAGGACAGCTGATTGCACACCATCCCAAGATCAAAGGGAGCCTCCGACATTACAATGCTAGTTATTCGAAATCCGTATTTACATGGTAAAACTTTATTATTTACACAGTACCAATTCGTTGATAATTCTCCGAGCTTGTCTTATGAGTTGGTAAATATTTGAATGCGGCGAATGTATCAAGTTTGAGACAAGGGTGCTTAGGACCGACGGTCTTGGGCTGAGCAGTTTGGTACTTCGTCGTGCTAATATTAAGTCCGCGGGGCTATCAGCTATCTCTGCAAAGCAACTCGACAGCAGACATTGCGTGATAATTGTTTTATGTCTTGTATCAACAGTGCGGCCTGTACTGAACAAACGATGAACTACAATGTGCATTCATTTAGTTCCTGTTATTGCTACCGAATTGTTTTTGGCGCTAGCGTCTTATAGCAAAACGCGGCCTAGGTAGGGGTGCGAGAAAGTGAGACGCCGCTACACGAGCGATTAGATAGCAATCGCATACGTAATACCATTTTTATTTTGACGTTCCGCAGCGATCACGCGATATCTGCGCGATAAATGCTAATTTTTAGGTAATAGCCCCGCCGTATTGCAGAGTTGAAACCGACTGAAACTGTAAGCGAGCAACTTTTGTCTCCGCAACTAATTTGTCTCTGGAGCTATCTGCTTCTGAATAGCGCACACGAGAGCGACAGCTACACAACTTTTTTCTGTATAATTTTCCGCATAAGGCAACTTTTTTGTCGTCGTCGTGCGCGCACTTGCATTGCAATTGAAAACAAATAGACGGGGCGACAGCTGCTTCGCATCGCGCGCGGTTAAGACTGTCAGAACTCAGAAGCAGACGGCTACAGAGACATAATAAGGTAAATGCAGGTATTAACGACCCGCCCTAAATCTGCAGGTATTTATTAATTTATTTTCTTGAATTTAAACTATTAACAAAGTGTATTTTTATACAAATGAATATACAGTAATAAAACTTATTTGCCCCTTAATTGTATCGTATATACCAAAAATTTGTTCCACTCTGGCAACCCCAAAAAAACGGTTTGTTTGACCGCCGCCCGCGCAGCAAGTGCATTAGCCATAGAAAGCGTTCTCATCGAACGTAAGCACAAATAATACTTATTTTTACTAATTTTACTGCGACATTAATCTCAGATTGTAGAATAAACATTTTTGTTTCCATTTTTAGATTTTATTTATCACAACTGACATTAATTTGTGGGTCGGTATAAGATGAAAGCAAATCCTGTTACCGAAGCCATTACCGACCGAAAAAATTAACAACCCTCGTTAATAGAACGTATGAGAACCTAATTACCGAGTGATATAGGTCGGTAAAACATGCTCAAAGTTGATGCATTGCTTTATCACCGAGTGAATAAAATTTCTTCGTCACTCGGAATTCGCTTCCTATGGGAAGCTTTCACCGAGTATAGGCGAGTACCTACCCTCGGTAAGTCCCTCGGTATTAGCCCCTCGGTATTACCTGCAGTTGGCTTTCTGATTTAAAAAAATATTTTTTAGTTCAAAAGATAAGTATATTAAGCAAATTTTAGTATTAATTAGATAGAGAATTAAATAAACTTCAGAGAAAAAATATTTGTATGGACTTAGCACATTTACTTATGCGTCTTATTTTACTGCCAATTTGAAATATTGCTTAGCCCCCTCGTTAATACCTGCATTTACCTTAGTTGCTCGTGCGCACACTCGCTTATAGCCTACAGAAAACACTGGATTAAAACATTTATCCCGATCACGCCGATGAATAACCGAGGGCGGCCACTACTATAACACATAGTTTTGTTTTAACCAAATTAAACGGGCCATATTTTTGCTAAAATGTATTGGTGACAACTATATGTACGAGTATCTTGTTCTAACGTGTTAAAGTCAACGTGAGACAGTAAAAGTCGCCGGCTAGAAATTGCTGGAAATCATTAAAACAAATAAACAAATTATTTCATACAATCACACCAATTATCTAGCCCACATCAAGTTTCATTAAGAACTTGTATTATGGATACTAGATAACGGATAAACATATATTTTTTTTGTAAATACATACATAATAAACACCCAGACCAAGACAAATAGACATGTTCATGCACAGAAACATTTGCCTTGTCCTGGGATCGAACCCGGGACCTCTGCGCCAAACATCTCTACAAACTATGCTAAGAATAGTCCACTATCACGACTTGCTATGTTGTATAATGAGAAGTCCAGTGATCTTGATATTTTTACATTATATAAGCCAGCTTTCAAAAAACCTGTGTCTGCTTTGCTGATTAGTAAATCATGAATTTTAATTCAATTATACTAATAAGGATTCCCAAAAATGCGGGTTCGAGTCCCGTCAGGGCGACATGAGACAAGTTGCTTTTTTCTAGTATATTTACTTAATTAAAAATTATCACATAAAATAGCATTGTAAAATGCAAAATTAAAAAGTTATAAGTAGTAGGCAGTTTCATTTTAATCGATAGTTAAACATCTGTAAAGATGTTTCTTTCGAATGCGAGGTTATTTCTCTCATTGATGAAACGACGGTGGCCAACACCGTAGAAAAAGGTGAATATACTAGAGAATTTCAACGTGTTCTCGTAGGTCTCGTGCATTGGGCCGGATTCCCAAGGATGCGGGTTCGAGTCCCGTCAGGGCGACATGAGACAAGTTGCTTTTTTCTAGTATATTTACTTAATTAAAAATTATCATACTAATAAGGATTTGTTTACTACTAAATAATTTAAGGTCCCAAATCATATGGTAGCTGTTACAAGTTTTGGTATCTTTGGTACCTATGCTGCCTCACTGTCCGGTTTGTCCTTGTAGGTATTATTGTTGTAATGCATGAACACATTGGATGTAATTATAGATAGATATAATACAAATTAAAATTAAAGTTGACATAATATATTTACATAAAAATTAAATGATCAGTACGGTAACAATTAAATATTTTTTCAATGATAAGTCGACTATAATTAATGAATTGGAAATAGGAAATAAATATTGTATTATTTACATTACCATCGTTTAACTTTAAACCAACATCTGCGTTCATATTTGTTGGATTTTCATATAAGTTTTGAGATAATTTTGCTTGATATCATGTTTACTCTATTACGAATATTATGCTATTAAATTATTATGTTACGTTAAATATTTAACTCTATTACGAAATACATCCAGACATAAACACACTCACATACATACACGTACACACACATACACACACGCACACACAATGTTTACTAGCTAGGCTGATATTTTTGTGTCGTTGTTTTTTGTTCTATTTGAGTTATTGGCTTAAATTTTTAAGGAAACCTGTAATAGATCTTACTATTATAGTGCACACAATTTTTGTTAATTATATTTATAACACTGTTGGTTTTCAATAAACAAAAAAAAAAAAACATTTCCATTCTTTTCTCTCTTTTATAAAAACCCGCATAAAGACACTGCTGAAATTATGAACCTTCCTCAAACAAAAAATGCGAAAAAGGCACATAAAATAATTAAGACGTGATAAAATTTTCTGAACAACAGCATCCTGCGGAAGAGTTCCCAAAATCAACAACCCTTTGTAGGTTTGTGGTCGACTCTTTTGAAGATTATGCTCAGGGTTCCGTATTTTCAGAGCTCACTTTTTCCTCAACAAATATTGAAGTTTGAGCCCAATGTTTATGTGGGAATTGAGTAAACTTTGATTGTAAAATTCACGGTATGGCTTAGTGACTTAAAGAGTTTCGGCAGCTCAATGGTCAGAGCAGTCCGCCGGAAACCCAATGATGCTAAAGGATAGCAGTCAAGTACTTTTATTTAAGTCGCGTTTTAATCTTGTTACAGTAACACGAAGTCACTTAGAGAGCTATTACGAATTTAAGTTATTTAACAGCTGCACCAGGAGCCGCTATGGTACATACAATTTAGTAGTGCACATGACTATTAGAGAATTAGTCCCATAGCGATGTTGAGGGAGCTATTAAGAAGCTTAAACGTTACGTAATGATTGTGCACTGTACTTCTATAGTGCAGATTGATCCTGTAATAGTGTTTTCGATACTACTACAGTACTAGTACTGTAAAAGTTGTTTTGACGTATTATTAGTACAAAATTGATACATAATAGTGTCAGTAATGTCAATTATAGTACCATATAGTACCATAATCGCTTTTTCATATCCATTACAGTGCAACATTCTAATGATTCTTTTGTTTGGTTCTGTGAGCGTTCTAGGAGCTAAATTATAGATTTTAAATGCTCTTTAAAGTTATAACCTAAATGCTGTGATGAAAACCTTTATAGAGCTGAACTTTACAAGCAGTCACTGTAGTTACCACTATAGGCCTACTATATAACTATTTGGTGATAAAAGCCTTGGTTATTGTTAAATTTATAAACATCACTCTCATGTCAAACCTCAACGGACATTTGGGCGAATGGACACTTGCACGAATGGACATTTGCGTGAATGGACATTTGGGCGAATGGAGACTTGCGGGAATGGACACTTGCGCGAATGGACATTTGCGCAAATAAATATTTTTTTATCACTAAGTAGTAAGTAACTAGTTTGGACGTTAGCTAGGTACGATCTTCATTTTTAACCAACTTCAAAAAACGAAGGTGGAGGTTTTCAAGTTCAGTGCCTTGGCTCGAAAACAATAGTGACAGGTTGCCAGCCTATATTTAGTGTGGCGGCACCTACCAAAAGCCGCACATACTACTACCCACGGTGCTGGAACAAGTAACCACTATGCAACCAATAGATGGCGCTGATAACAACGTAGTACGGAACATCGCTCGAACTATGGAAACCTACATCTCTCTAGCAAAGTTACAACAGCTACCTAGCGTATATAGAACTTCCGACGATCATCAGTCAGACCGCGATCCCCAGACTACCAACACCCAGTCGAACAGCTCGCTATTCGACCATTTTTATGAACGACGGGAAGACTCTTAGCCTTCATCATACCTGATGTTCAGTATTGATATGGCTGAAGATGGAAGCGAGCCTCTCCCGGAATCCTCAATCACTGAGGAACTGGCTATCTTATCTCTAACTGCCGAAACACAACATTGCTGAAAACATTATTGTTATGGCGTCAGACTTAGATAAGATAGTGGTAGCTAGCCAGGCCGACTTACAACGAGTCCTACCACCAACCAAACCGAATACAACCTTCACAGACCTTCCAGCAATCGGCTTACCATCAACCAATTTTTTCATATTTCCACCATTCATTCCTTCATTGGTGACCCCCGACGGAGCACATCTTCGCAGCGCAGCCATCACTCCTAATACCCTTATCCAACATTCGCAGCAAGTCACACCGAAAGCAGAGCACCAGCCGCAAGGATCCACCGTAGCATCATGGACGACGCTTCCTGGACCTTCGGTATTATATACCCTATTCATTGATAGGCTTTTCCATCTGCACTGAAAAGCGATCACATGGCAAAGTCTATTTCACTACCAGTTCAGCATGGGAATTAAATACAAGCCATAAATAATAATAACATTTTGATAGGTATTATACTGCTTCTACTAAATACTTATTATATTTTTTTATCACACGACATATGAGTTTACTATGTTATTTATTTGGCTGCTAAACAGACAGACGACAGATATGGATTTTCATACAACTTTTGCCGGCCGCTGCTCACATGTATTTGGTCAGTACAGCAATTTCGATTTATCTCGAAGAAAGTTGTCGAAATAATGCTCAAATTTCCAAGCATGTTTGAGAAAGTTTAGCATTTCACTATAGAATAAAGGTTCCATTATCTTTCTTCATTTAAACTATGATACTTGATTGAAAAAGGAAGGGATGCTCAGAAATATCACCGACAGTCAAGACTTCACTCTGTTTGCGTAGCTTAATACTTTTTTATGAAAAAATAAACAAGAAAATTCACTTTCGAAGCTAATACTGATAAAAATAACCCATCTTGTAATCTTTCCTGCGTTTTATTTTCACTGTCTGGATTTTTCTTTTGCGATATTTCCATTTAGTGCGATGTATTACGTTTTCTCGTTGTAACACTTAGATTAATATTTCTTTTATATATTTTCCCCGACTACGGTTCTGTTTGTGGAATTACTAGGCAATCACTCAGTTCTAGGACAGACAATATACTAGGTTCTCGTCAATTATATTTTATAAAAGGTAGTTTTTTTTTGTAACAAATGGGCTGGCATTTGACTACCATCGTGCTTAACAAACAGGATGTGGTCTAAGGTGTTGCATACTTGTTTCATATTATTAAACCAGAAGTGTTACCTTATGTAATTGACAAGTAAGACAAAAGACATGAAAAAGCACGGAAATTCCAGAGATAGCAAATTGAATCGGACCCCTTAGAGGGTTTTCCCAATGTTTCACAATGTGAGCTCGTATGACGTATCTGCTTTAGGTACACACTTGAGATATCACTGGTTCTAGATAGAAAACACAATCATGAAATATTGAACTCATACAAGGTTAGAGGTATAAAGGATTTTTAACCAACTTCAAAAAAGGAGGAGGTTCTCAATTCGACGGAATCTTTTTTTTTTATGTATGTTACTCGATTACTCGGAGACGGCTTGACCGATTTGAGTAGTTCTTTTTTTGTTCGAATGGGTATACTTCCCACGTAGTCCCATTGTCATCGTGTCAGGATCTGATGATGGGATCCTGGAGAAATATAGGGATATCTTCAAATATTATAGGCACTCCTATAGCGATTTTAGTGTTTTCTATAGTAACTCATGCATATGCTTCCAAAAAGCATCATTTGGTGAAGTGGAACTGATGATGAAGACCACAAATGGTCATCGGAACTATTAAATACTTAGCATTTCGCGGAAGCGATACGATTACTTTAATGTGGTTCATAGGTAATTTATGCTCGACTCATCCAAGTGATAAAGTGGAGCTGATGATGAAGTACCGGGAGAACTCCTCAATAAGTAACCATCGGGAAAAGCAGCATTTTATAAAAGGTCATGAGCAGTTGATATAAGGTTATTAGTGTAGGCAGGGGACTTCTTCTACCTTTAAAAGATGTGAAAAAAAATATATAAAAAAAAATGAAAACTGACTACAAAAAATTGCCAGCCAAAGCATTCTACTTTGCGGTCATACTCTTTTATGTTTCTTGCCTTGGCTGGCACCGACTCCAAAAGGTTTATTTTTTACTTTTTAATTTTTTGTTTAGCCTACGATTTCATCTGCATTGTAAAGGAGCATTCTATATGCAAAAAAAAATATTCTTTACGTCACATCTTCCAAAAGTTCATCAGTTATTCATCAAAATTGCTTCTGCAATAGAAACACAGTAAAGGTCAGACAGAAAAAAAAATCGCATCCCATTTTATAATACAGTCACAAAATTAACACTGTTTTCTCGTGGTCCCACTCTTTTGTCCCACCACCACGAGGGAGAACTGTAACTGGTGCAGGGAAGTATTACGTACTTCTAATATTTAGATGTATGGATGGTTGTTACTTTATAACGCGATAAAACACAGTTTATAACCCGAATTAAAATAAAGTATACACTTCATCCAAATATTCCCACGGGAACGGAAACCACGCGGATGAACCCGTGGAGGGCCACTAGATTTAATATAAAATATGAAGTTCTTTATTTTAACCCCCATATTCTAAGTCGTTCCTCCAATACTTTTTACACTCCACTCAACCTCGTCGTGGGTAAAAATGGTAGTGTGCGCTAGGCCTACCACGGAGTGGCTACGTACTCTTTGGCTCCTCCAGGTCCTTACGGAGTTATGATTTAGAATACCGTTTTCGAGGAGTATTTTGTAGAGGTTTTCAATGAGGTTTCGATAAGTCGAGGACGAGTAAGTTTTGGAGGAACCACTTAGAATATGGGTGTAAGTGTCAATACTGCTTCATATCACGATATGTAAAATATTAGGAAAAAAATAATAAATCTTCCAATGAGGTCGGAACACTAGAGCGTTTGAAAACTTACGATGGAGCCTACTTTGGCTTGGAGCCAGATTCCAGGTTGGCAAAACCGATAATTATTGTTTTTTTGAATGGTAAATCGCGAGATTTCTGATAGTAAAGTTAAATCTTCTGTGAAGGCTGAGTAGTGTCGTGAGGAACTCCTTCCTTTTTCTTCTTCTAGTAAGTTAATTTTATCGTTGCGTTGTAAGTTCGGCTTCTAATCGCTCTGTACACAACTTAATTATTATTAATATTATTATACTATGAATTTAAATATAAAAAAACTAGTTTACTTTAAATAATTTCATGAATAAGTATAATATAATAATAATAAGAGGCAAAAATGCTGATAAAGGGTTTTTATTGACCCCACACATTATAGTTATATAGGGTGCTATTTTTTATTCTCTTATTTCATTTGTTTATATGTTACCTACTATGTGCGTGTTTTTTTGTACTTTTTAGGGTTTCGTAGGATAGCAAAAAACGAAACCCTTATAGATTCGTCATGTCCGATGTATGTCACAGCCACTTTATTCCAAAACTATGAGGATAACACAGTTGAAACTTGGTAGGTAGATGTATTATGTAAACCGCTTTACGGTATTTAGACAAAAATAAAAAAAAAATATGTATATTAAGGGGGGGCGCCCCATACATATGGAACTGAAACTGTAAATATATTTTTTTAACAAACCTATACGTGTGGGGTATCTTTAGATAGGTCTTTAAAAATTACATTGAGGTTCTAAAACAGCTTTTTCTCAAAGTCAACCGTTTGAATGATACACTTTCAAAGTGATAAAATGTGTGTGTCCTCGCCCCCCCTCTAACTTTTAAAATAAGAAAAAATATATGCTGTAGACCTTTATAAAAACTTTCAACGAAAATTAGTTTCAACGAAATATATTATGCAGTTTCAGAGCTATAGCACATTTGCCAAAACGTAAATATAACTTTGTCATTCATACAGACACTATGAAAAACAAACAAATTATAATGGCATTTTGGGTAGGTGTATTTAATATAATAATAGAAACTTTATTGCACACAATACAAAAACAAACACATACAGAGAAAATGACAAAAAAGAGGAACACACAATAGGCGGTCTTATTGCTACATAGCAATCTCTTCCAGGCAACCTTGGGTGAGAGACGAAACCGAGTGCGAGTTCGACTTGCACTTGGCCGATTTTATATTTTCTGATCTTCTGTGTAATCTTTGAGTGGCGTGTCAGAAAATGTGTTTCTTTCTTTCTAAATTTCTTTAACATTAAATTATATTTATATTTGACTAATTATATTTATATTTGACGACCTGTTTGGTGCAGGGATACTAAACCCGCCTCCTGCGCCAGAGGTCCCGGGTTCGATCCCCGGACAAGACAAATATTTATGTGCATGAACATGTCTACTTGTCTTGGTCTGGGTGTTTAATATGTATATTATGTATGTATTTACAAAAAAAAAGTAAATAAGTATGTTTATCCGCTATCTAGTATCCATAACACAAGTTCTACATGAAACTTGACGTGCGCTAGATAATTGGTGTGTTGTATGTAATTATTTATTTATTTATTAAATCTTTTGCGACATTTATGAGCTAAAAACGTATTGTTATTCAGAAGATAAACCAGCTGGATTAATTCAGTGCACAACTTGAAATATAAACTGCCCAATTGGGTTATAGAAGAAATAAATATCCATTTATTACCTTGTGCTGTTAAGGACTTGGTCAAATAGCCTGGTTTATAGTGCTTATCATAAATTTTGTTAACGTTCATACTAATCCAAGGTTTAAGTTAAACGGCTGACCAACGGAATTATTCGGTAATATTTTTGAGTTGTAATACCAATTATTTTATCTTAAATTATAGTGTATATTGATAGTACTAGTGAATTCACTTTTAAATAAAATTGTACTTTACAAGCGGCCGCCCACGGTTTAACCCGCTTGGTTCCCGTTCCTGTGGGAATATCGGGTTCAAAAACATCCTATGTTTTAAACCAGGCTATCTACTATTTCTGTTCATCCCAATCCGTTCTGTGGTTTTAGCGTCAAACAGTAACAAGCAAACTGACATACTTTCGCAATTATAATATTAGGTCTTTGATAAAAGTATTGGAGAATTTCGACGGTGGTCCGCAAGTCTCGGTAGCTCAGTGGTTAGAGCATTGGACCGGATTTCCAAAGGTCGTTCGAGTCCCATCTGAAAACTCACTTGTGGCCGAGTTGACTATTTCCAATATTTTTCTATTTCAAATTTATCACAAGTATAATTTTTGTTGTTTACAGACTATAAAAGCCGTTGTTTCGCGATAAGACGACATAATTGATCTACCATAGGGACTTAGTTATTAGTTGACAGCTAAATCAAGCGTTGCGAATTTGATGACTGCCCTGGGGAAATCAATTTGTTTGGATATAAAGTACGATCAGCGCTAAGTAAAATTGTACTGATTTGTCGCAAAATCGATCTTACAGCAAACAAATAAGGTCTTTGTAAACTTCATGGATGATCAAAATAATAGCTTTTGGAAGATGTTCTTTGTAGTAACGAAATAGTACATCAAACCATTAAGAATAATTAGCAGTAGGTAACTTAAATCTGGGTTTGACTTAGCGCAAATTAGGTCAGCATTTTTAAATGAGTTTCATTTTGTAAACCGAATCGAACTCTTCAATGTAAAAATGTTGAAAAATATTATCGATAAGGCTAAATAAACAGTCATTCAAAAATAATCATAAAAATAATAATGTACTAACCGTTAGACAATTATTTATATTGAGCACTATCCTTAAACAGCACACTGCACTTCCCTACAGCACTGAAATTACTAACAAAAGACGAAAAGATAGAGTTTGCCCACAAAATACGGGAATGAAATCTGCCTTCTCTTCTCGCTTCTTCATGTTTCTAGGGCCTTTGCTTTATAATAGATTTAATGCCAAATTTGGTATTTATTCTATTAATTATCACAGCACAAGGAGCATTCTGTATGCAGCTCTTCAAAAAATGTCCTACGTAGACACAGAGAAATTATTGCTTGTGATTAAATGATAAAAAGTTTTTAGTACGTACCTATGATATTTATTTTAATAAGTTAGGTGTATTATTTATATAGTATTATGTTTGTTTGTCATGATCTTGTTAATTAATGATATTGTATTTGGTTGTTTAATTTAAGTATAATGTAAGTCCTTTTTGCCTGAAACACAGGGTATTCCTAGTTCAGGATAATTATATAATTATAGATTTTGGTAAAAATTCTAGGCTATAAGTTTTAACACTGTAATGTTTTGATTATTGAATAAATTATTTTATATTTTTTTTATTTTAATCAAAGGACATGAAATCGTATTGCTGAGCGAATGCCTCTACATACGATCGAAACGGAACTGTAAACAAACAGCTTACCCTAGTAGGCCTAGCACGAATAACTTTCGAGTACGTATCGAGGTAGTAAAGTAAAAAAATGTATGAAATATTGAGCAGCGTTTTTTTTTATTGTAATAGGGAAACATACAGCTCAATATTACACTCATTTACAAAAAATATTAAGTTTGTACATAGGCTAACACAGTTTCCACTAAAGTAAATACACAAAAGTTGAGTATACACTTTCTTCAACAAAACCATAGTGCAACAATATAGATACAATAACTTAGTAATAATGAATAATGTTTTAGTAACAATATCTAACAATTAAATAACAATGACGATATGCATTCAACGGTTACAAATACATTTTTTAAACTAATAAAAATTAAGTGAAAAAATATCCAATTCTTGATAGGTTACTACCGGACGTAAACGGAACTACATTTTCCTATACATTTTTTGACATTACGTGCTCGATACTTACTCGATACTATTTCGGTACTTTTTCGTGCTAACCCTACAATTGCGGTACAGTATCAGTAACTGAAAGCCAACCACGAAAGTACTGAGTAGTCGTAGTCTCCAATACGATTTGTTTAAACAAGCTAACTTCACAATGTTGAGCAAAATTGCTCCCGATAAATAAACCTCGCCATCAATTCTCGCCTACAGTTGTAATGAAATTTGCGATTTGTTGCCCTCATAAACAAAATCCTTCTTTATAGGGGGTGATTGTAGACTTTACAGGCTTTCTCTACGAAATCCCCTTTACGGGGCATCTACGTATGTATCGTTTATAGTGTCGAAACAACAGTTAAGAGTTTAATAAAGTTGAAATTCGAAATGATGCTCAGATTACTCCGTTAGAAGGCATCTCTTAAGATTTGTAAAGCGATTAATATATTGTTTCCGCTGAAAGCTTAACTCGAGCACGTGAAAGGTTCGTCCGTAATCTATGACTCTGTATTAAGTTATTTATAGCGGAATTCCCTTTTGCCGGCTTGTTGAATACGTAATAATATCACATTAATATTTACTGCTCCCGAACAAAGGGGTATTTATATAAATCTCGCCGATAGGTTAAATTCGTTTTAAGTCGGCTTTAGTTGCCAGATTTCGAAAACAAACGTACCGCTTTCTTAAATATACCAAATATAATTTAAATATTAAAAACTTTTTTTAAAACAAGCTTTTATTTAAAAACTTTAAAAAGTATAAAATAAACTTTAACTATCAACTTATAACGTCATTACACAATATACTTGTGATGATTTAGAAGCTTGTCGCCAGATCAAGTTATTTAATTTACTTGTTAATCGACTACACAGGTAACTCAATAATACTTACAGGTAATTCGCGACAAGCTTTTATATCATTTATATTGTGAAATTACGGTAAAAGTTGATAGTAAACATTAATTTAAATATCAGCTTGTTTTTAAAAAGTTTTTTTTTTTTTTATTTTTTATTTTTTTTTAGGTATCGTTGGAAAGGTTTCATTCCTATTATCAGCAAGTCCTTTCATTTGATACCCGTATTGTATGAACGAATAAAAACTTAGTCCGCCATATTAGATTTAGAGTGACATCACTTTATTTTCGAGTTATTTTCAGCAAGCCCTTTCATTTGATACCTCTATTATAGAAGTGCATCAAAATGTCTTGTCAGCCTTCTTGGGTACAGCGCCATGTTGGATTTAGAATGACGTCACATACCTAACCATATAAATATTGTCATCCAAACTAATCGTGTATACACAATTTCAGCTCAATCGGTTGAAGATATCTACTTCAAAATTGAGTTGCAAGATACCACCCGAACAAACATACATTGCAAGTTAAATAAAAGCTTTAAAAAAAAGTGTGCGTGACTAATTCTATTAGTGATATCAGCAAACTTTCAGTATAAACTATTTGGAGGGTTAAATCAATCATTTTAAATCTTGTTTTCCAAACTTCGGCTTCGTGCCATTGCCCCATTAAGCAACCACCTATTAGGTTATAACAACAAAATTTGTACCTTGATTTTTGATTAGCTCTTTTATCTTAACCTCGATCTAAAACACCTAATTTTAACAAGCTCATACATAAGTGTTATTGAATAAAACAACTTGTACCTGTTAAGCCATAAGGCTAACCTTATTTTCTTTTTGTTTCAGAAAGCATCGATAAATCTGGAGAGGATCCAGTGGTAGCAGCCTTAAGACCGTACGGAGCTCCAGACGACGATGACGGGTCTTCCAGTAGTAACACTGATGCGTTCCAAAAGTTTTTTGGAAACTTTACCAAAATAAACCCTCAAGGTCCTGACCCCACCACAGATGATGTGTCTCTCATAGATCACTTTTTAAACGTAGAACATAGTTATAATAATGATACTCAAAGGTTGACAATGGATGATATTGTTAACACAGATATAAAAGACGTTTCCAATGAAACGTTAAGTGAAAATGAAAATGTTACTATTACAAGACCAAGTGTTCATGAAGATGTAGTTACAAAATTCCTAAGGTTGATAGAGACCCAACATTTGTTAGGTGAAAACTGTACAGCTGGTACCCACCTAAATTTAGGCGAGGGTGTTGTAGATAGATACGCACAAGAAAGATTTAGGATAGAAGCGGATGTAGCAGTAAATAGAGCAAATATGCTGACTAGACTATGGAAATACGCGGGGTCGTCAGTCATGCATAACGAGTATTTATTACACGCGAGTGTTTTTTCTATGGTGGAGTTTGATGACGATATATTCGGCGCAGGGAATTGCTATGACCAGTATCAATACAAGGATTATCAGCTTTTTTGCCCATTCGCGTACAGATTGCCAGAAGGACCAATATTGGCAAAGGATCTGGCTGTGGAATACAAATATTTGAGCAACACTTCTGAGTGGTTCTACATAGCCCGCAAGAACGCGGAACGTGTTATCCGAAATCACAATCAATTTAGACGAGGTAAGTAATATGGGCCCGAATTTAATTATATTTTGCCTAAGGGTTTCAAGCACCCATAATAGAATGCTGCATAATGATACCCACACGCGTTAGAATTCTTAGCTAATATTTATTTAGTTTTGCCCACAAAATCCTCAAAAGTGAGCATATTCTTTTTAGCCTTTTTGTGAAATTTTCATAAATACCCATCACTAGTGAATATTGCCTGCTTTAAGAATTGATTTTAAAAAGTCTTACATCCATATTTATTTAGTAAGAAATGCAAGATAGATGCCATAATATTACCTTAAATTCAATAATCCATAATGTCCTAATAATTATGTCAATGATCAAAGAATGAGTAAACCCCTGAAATCCACTCAGGTTATCTTGTTATACAGGGTGGAAAGTTAAGACGGGGCATAAGGGCAGGTACCTTAACCATTATAACTACATGAAAACGTTCTTAGGAAACCATCCTTAGTTTTTTTTTTAAATTTTGAACTGCATTCACAGATTTTGAAAAAAACCGTCAGCAGGAAAATGTGCAGTTTTCAAAAATGTTTTTTTTTTATGCCAATCGATCCTGTTTCTCATGAAGATCAAAAAACTCTATTACGTCAACTAAGTTATGAGTACTAGAAACGTCATAAATCGTGAAAAACGCAAGCCAAGCGCTCGCGCCACACACAGCCGTATCCGTTTTATCTACGAGTACCTTTGTTGAATGAACTTATTTTCTGAGCGAATGTATGGAAATATTTTTTTGCGATTTCTAACATTTTTAGTACTCATGCCTCGGTTGCTGTTTTAGATTGTTTTGATCTTCATAGGAAACAGGATTTATTTGCATCAAAAATCATTTTTGATCCAATTTTTTTTTGGTGATTGTAATTTTTTTTTAAATTTCTGTGAATGTCGTTCAATATATTTTTTTTATTATTATGGACGGTTTCCTAAAAACTTTTAATCATGTAGCTAGAGCGGTTAAGGTTCCTGCCTTTTATGCCTCGTCTCAATTTTCCACCCTGTATAAATTGTATTGCTTTTGTTTGATACCAGAACAATGTTGAACAGAGAAATGTGATGTTGTAAGTAACTTGAAGCCACGGCACTGACATTGTAACAACTTTGATTAACCCTCGTCGTGCCTACAAGGAGGTTACGGTTAAGTTGTTTGTAATTAATGCGTTAATCCTCACACAAGAACAAAGCGTACGAAGTCGACACCCATGTCTGTTGCCTCGGGTTCAGAATGCTAATTCGTGTTAGGGGGTTGTTCATTTTATTCTTCACCAACACCGTCCTTTGTTTGTTTTTCAAGTACGACATTTACATTTTCGTTGATGATCTAATTTCCTTTCGTCACGCACTGTGGACATTGCAAAATATTTTTCTTTTATTCCTTATCTAGTTTATGACGAACGCCATTGTAAAACCCAAAAATGCAATTTTTCATTTGCATTTCAATCCATACGTTTTAGACACTCATGTGTAAAATACGGATTGTATTTTTATTGTCCCATGGCAATAGAACGCTTGAAACCTTTCAAAGGAATTAAAAAAATGGCTGGATCCATAGTATTTTATGTGAATGGGGGTGAATCAATTGGAGTGTAAAATGGAATCATGTCTATTTGTTACCGGAAGAAACAAAAGCGACGACTGAAAATAAAAACGAATAGATAATAGTCATTGAAATGGGAATTTGCAAAGCTGTGTTCACTCAAATATTGAATATGTCACCGATTAGGGTGTAACGGTTTTAAAGGTTCTAAATTCACTCACTCCGAATTGTAAAGGTGTAGTAAAAATTACCAATTAAATCTGTAAATAAGTAAAACTAAACAAGTGGCTTTATTGGCCAGCGCCAATAAATATTGCTTTTTTAGCGTAAACATATATACTGTGACCAGGGGGCCTAGGCCTACTGCCATCTCTTAGCGCAGTATTGTTTCAATCTTATTATAGTATTTCGTACTACGACCCTCAAGAATCCTTACTTTTCCCCACTAGAAGTTTTGTGAAGTTTCCACTCAAAAGTCGTCGACTGTGAAGTGTGTAAAAATTTGACTACTTACCTCAATATTTTGCACTTTGGTAGGAATAACAAAAACATTTACTTTGAGGTCATGGTATGGATTTGAACAGTACTTATTGAAACAAATCGTTCTAATATCATTATGGTTTTCTAAAAGATGATGCACTTTATTCCAATAAAACTAGAACTTTCGAAATTCCTTGTAATCGATGGTATAATCTGAAGCACTTAGCCGATATGGCGTGAGAATCAGCTACAAATTAATACGCCCATCGGAACAGAAAACTCCCCATCTATAAAAGGTACGATCGGAACTGTTTCAGAAGATAATTGGAAGAAAATTACCCGAGCAACGAGTAATGTATGGCCGGTGGCTTTATTTATGGCAAACCATTGAGAGCATGGTTGCGTCCGCAAAGTTATATGATTTCTTTTGTCATTGGACGATATCAGGCTTCGCAGGAGTTTAATAGGTGAACAAATGGAGTGGAGCGGATACTTTTGGGAATAACTGGACCGTTTAACTCGTATTGGTTTCACGAGGATTGATAGAAATAGTTTATTTCATAATGATAATCTTTTTTTTAATTGATTTAATACCGATGGAATAGACTGAAGTTATGAAAAAACTGGACAGTGAAAAATGATTCTTGTAGAACAAGTTTGAGTTTCAAGTTGCTTGGCTATAAAGTGAAAACTTGGGTTACTTTACGTAACGTTTAAGTTAATTTGTTGCCTAGTTGCCTAACAACGTAAAAAAAGTTATCTGCATAAGAGTTTTAAGAAGTATATAGGGGCTATATATATTTTTTTTTATTTTTGATCCCATCTGAGTCTAATATTCTACTATTTAAAATTTATCATAATTTTAAGAGCTAATTTGTAAATATTAATTGAATATTAATAAATAATAAAATCATATATGAAGTTAATTTGATTACAAATATTCAATAAAAATAAATAGCCAATACAAATAATAATTTTGGTTGTGTTTAAAGAGTAGAGCTTAAGATTAATTTGATTTTTTTTATCATAGAAATAGAATTATATTAAGCGATACAGTATGAAAAATGGCATAGTATAGTATCAGTGATTATAAGATTGATGCTTTATTGTTTGGGTTAAGGCATGTGGAGAAAATTAATGAAGAAAGAGCGACAGCACAAATTAATCGAGCGGAAGATCGAAGATGCCATTGTAAAGGTTGCAATAGAGATTAATACACAGACGAGCAAAATAACCTAGTCTATATACTAACTCGTACCAAAGATAATCCGAATTCTCCATATGAATTTAAAATGTCAAATGCAAAATCTATTGCGAAGGCATACTTCTTCAACTTCACGACACCTCAGCAACATATTAAAAGGTGGTGACTGACCTGTAACATTTCATCGTAATTCGTAACGTATCATTCGAGGCGAGCGTGGCTGACCTGCTAAATTTCGTCGTAACGTAACATCGCCGCAAGTAAAACACGCTCGCCTCGAATGTTACGTTACGAAGAAATCTTGACTGCTTTTGTGGTCTAGTGGTAACAACCACCGGTACCCAGGGGTTCCAGATTAGATTCCCAGCGGGGGTACATGTTGTATTCGGTTTGGTTGGTGGTAGGACTAGTTGTTAATCCCTCTGGATAGCTACCACCATCTTATCTAAGTCTGACGCCATAATAACAATGTTTTTATATGGTTGTTGTGTTCCGGCAGTTAGAGATAAGGAAGCCAGTTCCATAGTGATTGAGGATTCCGGAAGAGGCTCGATTCAATTTTCAGCCTTATCAATTTTAACATCAGATAAAAAAAAATGTTACAGGTCAATCACCACCTTTTAAACTTTTAATATGTTGCTGAGGTGTCATGAAGGTCTTTTCTCATGATAAATTTTAAATAGAAAAATATTGGAAAAAATCAACTCAGCCACAAGTGAATTCTCAGATGGGACTCGAACCCGCGACCTTTGGAAATTTTAATTTTATCATTCAATTTCCGAAGGTCGTGGGTTTCAATAATTTTCTGTTACGAGAGACATATGTCCAGCAGTGGACGTCTGCAGGCTGATGGTGATGATAAAAATAGCAAAAACAGCAAAAATTCAAACAAAATCAAAAATATTTTTTGTATTAACCTACTTAAGTACTAATATACTTATACAACCCCCAGGCTACAACACGTACACTTACAACGATACTGCGCACACGCAGCGAGAGCCGGACGAGATCCTGTCGGTGTCGTACGAAGACGGGAAGTGGTCGAAGCCGTACTACGATTGCGGTGGTGGCAACATCTGGATGTTGACGTACACTGTCCCGTTTTTTGGGTACAACAACGGAACGTACTTTTTCAAGTAAGTGTTTCTTCTTCATTTTATCATTTCGATGACAAATTTTAATTGTTTTGCTCCAGAATTCAACCACCTCGATAGCGTTGTCGGTGGTTTTTTTTTATAAATCTTAGTTTTCAAGTCTTTGAGTCAGACTAAATTGATTGTAGTTTTTTTTTTTTTTGGAAATTTGGAAGTTATGGGTTTGGGTTTGGGGACGAACGTCCCAGGTTTTTGAGTTCCCACCCTGCGCTCCGACATGCGATTCCATACATGAGGAAATGCGCAGGGGTGGGGAGTAGAAGAAGAGAATAGAGGACAGGTGTTTTTAAAAGGGGAGGAAAGATAGTAAAGCAGGACAGAGAGAAAGGAAAGAAGGAGATAGAGAATGGCCTCGAGAGGGTGGCAGATATTAGGTCAGCTTGCGTGCAGGTTTTAGGACAAGCAGGGTAAGATTTGAGGAGGGCCATTGTTTGTATTGCACCACATAAGCGGCTCAGATCGGTGTCATCTGCAAACTTCCACCTGGACATATTTTCCTTACTCCGTCCTACCTGTGTTTAAAGTCTATTTAGTTATTTCCAAATTGGCCTTGCTAGTTTAGGTACAGGTGGAAGGTATAATATTTTTTTAGATTTATAAGGTACAGTCGATAATTATCCAGCCAATTTTCGTAGTGATAATATATCCAGCCCTGATTTCGTAGTGGTACTAATAATACATTCTGGCGCAGTTTGAAACCCAAGGCCTCGTTGCCGGCCCTGGACAGATTAATCCCATATGTAGGTATTAAAATTGGCTTTTACGATCTTTCTTCCCCTAGTTAGCGATGAATGTTTTATGAGCGACTGGAAAACTCTTAGCCTTCACCATACCTGATGTTAAGTATTGATAAGGCTGAAGATGGAAGCGAGCCTCTCCCGGAATCCTCAATCACTGAGGAACTTACTATCTAATCTTTAAGTGCCGGAACACAACAATGCTGAAAACATTGTTGTTATGGCGTCAGACTTAGATAAGATGGTGGTAGCTAGACAACAAGTCCTACCACCAACCAAACCGAGTACAATATGTACCCCGCTGGGAATTAAACCCGGGACCCCTGGGTCTGATACCGGTGGCTGTACCACTAGACCACAGAGGCGGTTAAAATTATATTCCCAAAAATGGAAAAATTAACTAAGTGATTTTTTGAACTGGGCCAAACGTATACGAAATGAGTAACCGTCAAAGAGTCCGATTATGTCCAACTTGGTCCTAGGGTCTGTTCTGGTAATGTTACTCACACGAAATTGTGTAAACTTAACTTTAGCAGAATCCACCCTCCGGTTCCCGTTCCATCCATCTAAGCACCGAACCAATATCGCGAGGAACGGCGGCTTACTCCACAATAGTATCGGCAGTGAGTAATCCATTTCCCGACATATATTTGGCCCAATCTCTGTTATTGCCGGCCTCTGCTAACCAAATGGAACGCGTAAATTGCATTGGGTTGAGACTGTTGCACTTTGATTTGTTTTTACAGGTTTTTACTATGTTTTCGCTAATAAATTACTAATTTATTTTTCTCGATCTCGATCTTTATTATAATATAAAAAACAACGGGTTGCATTCTGGGAGTGCCGGCAGAAGTGAAAACCGCTTAAACGAAAATAACGATCAAAATCCACTATATCTTGACCACAACTTCATAAAAAGTTGATGAAAACGGAGACCAACTAGATATGGCAGGTTAATCCATTAAAACTGACCTGGCATCAATATGAAAGTTGATAGTAATGAGAGATCTTTATATAATGGTTTTTTTAACTAATCGTCATTCAAGTGTGAGACTTTATGTAAATTATAATAGGTCAACGGTAAATGGTCTTACGAATTTTCGATCATGGTTTCGACTTTAACATTTTTTACATATCCCAAAAATTTAAAACTCTGATGTGCACAACGCCGCTAAAGAAGTTTTCACTTTAATAAACCCAACTCTCTGTCCTGAAAACACAAGCCAAGTAACATAATAAAGAACTACATAATTTCAATTCAATAATAAATTCACATGATTAACTTTCGCTATGTATTAGGTGGTCAGCAAATGGCAGTGTCGAAATTCTTGACATATTAATAAAATACATGTACTTATTAGGTCAGTCCCAAGTTAAATTCGAATTTGCAATAATTGCGGTAAACTAGTTTTTTGTGTATTGTTTGGGACCACTTAGATAGTATTTATCCAGATTTGCAGCATTGTAAAATGTAATTGCTGAAACCGGTTGTACTGTTTACACCGAACATACCGCATCGTCAGCAATTCACAAGTTCAAAGCGCTCACAAATAAACAATACCTACGTCATCCGAAGTCGTAATTATGTATCTTTACTTATAATTAATTTAGTGTCTCGAAGAGCTCATGGCCGCGCTTGACAGACTGATCGTATTCGATCACGTTTGTTAAGCAAAGTTCGGCCCGGTCAGGTGTCGGATGGGTGACCGTAAAGTGGCATTATAACTGAGAGCTTCCGTGCTTCGGAGGGCACGTTAAACCGTCGGTCCCGGCTGTTGTCATTTGATTACTGTCGCCAAGTCAGAGGCCTTATCGGCTTGATAAACTCTGGAACCAGAGGTGACCACTAATCCTCACTCGATAAAAAGAAGAAGTGTCTAAACAGCTGTATTACTGCAAACATTTGATTATAAAGTGAAATCTCATAACGTGGGTTTTCTTAAAGACACTCTAACTATTTACTTACTAGAACATAACTTAACTTCAATGTATGGTGTATCGAGTACGAAGTGAACTAAGCGACTCATACACCCGTATTTTTTTTAACTTTTTATGTTTGTACAAATAAAAGAACACACAAAGACAACGACAAAAAACGACACCCAAAAATATTTTAATGTGATAAATTTTATACTAGACAAAATCAGACAAATTTGATTTATTCTAGAATATTTTATAATATGAATAAGTTTATCAATCCATTATTTCTCTCTTCTCTTAAGTTTAAGAGCTGCGCTCTTGTCGGTGGAGTATTTTCCATTTCTCTCTTTTTCCTACCAATGACTTCACTTCCTGGTACGACACAACATTAACTAATCCAAATTTTACCACAGAATAATTGCTATCACTAAGATTTTCTGAGCAAAATGTTTACCACTATTATTGATAGAATAGAATACAATAGAATATTTTTATTCGCAGGAATGTGGTACATAACATGATCATAAACTCGTAAAAAGTGACGGGCACATTCACCCAGCTTGGGCATGCAAAAATTAAATAATTTGAATTTACAACTTTTAAAATGATCCATAATGTTGTCTTAGAATAGTAATTAATACGTAATGTCACAATCAATTCAATAAAATTCAATATGGATATACTTAATAACAAATCATAAATAAAAATCTAAAATCTAAAAAATACAAGTATCATCATCTGTAAGTTGTAATCATGGCAATGTCATATTAAGTTAAATAGATAGTGATTCATATAAAATTATTAACAATGTCGATTTACAATAGTACATTAATATCCAGATTTCATTTTGTAGTCAAAAAACTCATTGAGATTATAAAAACAATTTTGAATTAGCCACTTTTTAAGTGTATTTTTAAATTGGTTCATATTAAGTATTTTAATATCATTTGGCAATTTATTATACACTCTTACAGCCATCGAATGACTATTCCTAGAACCCAGGGCTGTTCGCATCGCTGGGAGTATTAATTTATTCGGACGTCTACAATTACTATAAGGTCGGGGAACGTCATTTAAACGTGGAAACAGTTTTGGGTGTTTTCTGACAAAAACAGATATCTCATAAATATATAAACATGGCACAGTTAGGGTATTTAACTGTTTAAATAGAGGTCTACACGAGACCAAATTGTCTACGTCATATATGGCACGAACGCATGCCTTTTGAGCAATAAGAACCCTATCGACGTGACACGAGTTACCCCATAGAACTATACCATATCGCAGAATCGAGCAAACATGTCCATAGTAAGCTTGCAGAGCGATTTGTTTGCTAGCGGTTTTCCCCAGTTTCCATAACGCAAATACGTATGAATTAATTTTTTTGCATAATTTGATTATGTGTTCTTCCCATGTGCATTTATCATCAAGTGTTATACCGAGGAACGTAATTTCCTTTGTTTCTATGATTTTTTGACTATCATATGATAAGGTTAGCTCTTTTTTACTTCCATTTCTGCTAGTAAATTGGATAGCTCTTGTTTTGTCTAAGTTTACTCTTAAATTATTATGTTTGAGCCAATTTACTACGAGTTCTATTGTTCTATTAAGTTCTTGATTATAAGTAGCTGCATTATTACATGGCACCACTATAGATACATCATCTGCAAAAAGAACACATTGATGATTTGTGATGTCGGGAAGATCGTTGATATAAAGCAGGAAAAGTAAAGGCCCTAGAATACTTCCCTGAGGCACACCAAAGTTGTTTATTTTTGTGTCTGACTGAAAAGTCCTTAAATTTCCGTTCATATCTATGTTTGAGACCTCCACATATTGTTTTCTATTCTCAATAGTTTCCCAATCTAACCACAGCACAGGTAAGTACGCAATATTATCAATTTCTCCATTTAACATTTATGCTACCATCCAAACTGTTTTCTGTAGTCACTTGCAGCATAGTATAAAGATACATTTATTTCTTCCTACTAAAGGTCCGTTTGCGAGTCATACCCGACACGCCTCGGTTCGGTGAGTTGCGGTTGGCGAGAGTCTCACACCCATTTGCACTAAACTAAATGCTATTTTTAATTTTATAAGAACATTAATATTAAGCTTGTTTAAGTCTTAGGCGCTTGATATTATGCCCGTAAGTTGAGTATAGCCTTTTTTATGAACAACGAGGATACTCTTAGCCTTCATCATACCTGATGTTAAGTATTGATAAGGCTGAAGATGGAAGCGAGCCTCTCCAGGAATCCTCAATCACAGAGGAACTGGCTACCTTATCTCTAACTGCCGGAACACAGCAATGTTGTTAGGGCGTCAGACTTAGATAAGATGGTGGTAGCTAGACAGGCGGGCTCACAACAAGTCCTCCCAACTAAACCGAATACAATATGTACCCCCGCTGGGAATCGAACCCATGACCCCAGGGTCTCATACCGGTAGTTGTTACCACTACACAGAGGCGGTTGATAGCCTTAGTGGATTTAAAAACGTCTTAAAGGTTAGTGCAAAGCAATGTTTTATTAAGATTAAAATAGTTAAGTCTTAGGTGATTCTTAAGTATACTGCAAATGGGTGTCAGTGTCGAATTGACGAACGCAGACTGTGAAAGATTTGTACTAAGCGTGTGGTAATGGTCAATCTTTCTATCGCGTATTGCGTACTCCGCGGCTGCAATAATATACTATATGAACTTTTATTACGAAAAAGGCTAAGGCAACTTACTGTATGTATTTTTTTTATGATTTTGTAATTTTAGCATTTTTCAATGCTATTTTTATACTTATGGTAAATTTTAAATAGAAAAATATTGGAAAAAATTAACTCGGCCACAAGTGAATTCTCAGACGGGAATCGAACCCGCGACCTTTGGAAATCCGGTCCAATGCTCTAACCGCTGAGTTACCGAGACTTGCGAACCACCGTCGAAATTCTCCAATACTTTTATATTTTTAATACGCTGTAGGCCAGCGTTGTTACATCAATGCTAGGAATATCCTTGCATTCGAAAGAAACATCTTTTCAGGTGTTTAACGATCGATTAAGATGCAACTGCCAATAATTTATGATTTTGTAATTTTTGCATTTTTCAATGCTATTTTTATACTTATGGTAAATTTTAAATAGAAAAATATAGGAAAAAAATTAACTCGGCCACAAGTGAATTCTCAGACGGGAATCGAACCCGCGACCTTTAGAAATCCGGTCCAATGCTCTAACCGCTGAGCTACCGAGACTTGCGAACCACCGTCGAAATTCTCCAATACTTTTATATTTTTAATACGCTGTAGGCCAGCGTTGTTACATCAATGCTAGGAATATCCTTGCATTCGAAAGAAACATCTTTCAGGTGTTTAACGATCGATTAAGATGCAACTGCCAATAATTTATGATTTTGTAATTTTTGCATTTTTCAATGCTATTTTTATACTTATGGTAAATTTTAAATAGAAAAATATAGGAAAAAAATTAACTCGGCCACAAGTGAATTCTCAGACGGGAATCGAACCCGCGACCTTTGGAAATCCGGTCCAATGCTCTAACCGCTGAGCTACCGAGACTTGCGAACCACCGTCGAAATTCTCCTATACTTTTATATTTTTAATACGTTACTGTATGTACTTAAATTTATACTGTGTTTTTGTCGTCGCTTGCACACAAGCGTGAACCACGACAAAGCCGTTTCTCCAGATTATCGAGTTGTATTAAATATCCATTTGCCTGTGTACGGTCGGTAAATGTAAGTGCCGACAGGACTTCGAGTTACACATGCGAAACAATAAACCCTTGACTATCCACTGTAGCTAAAGCCTCAGAAACGTGGCTTTAATTAAATATATGTATAACAATCAGTTCTTAAATATTTATTTTATTTAAGGCCTGTTTCACTATCTAAAAGTAAGTTCTGAGTAGCTTACTTGATTTGCCATGGTTTTTAAACCGAACAAAAGTTATCAACTTTGATGTTCTCAGCACGTGTTGGTGACAAAAGGTGCCAACTGGTATGCACCTGGTTCGAGATACCTAATAATATATTTGGGAAATAGGAGGAGAGTTACAATAGATCTCTTAGGTCGCAGTGACTACAGCCCTCAACAGAGCTGCAAAGCCCCTAGCTCATGAAATAATATTTTTTTTTTTTTTTTTTTTTTAATTAACGTGTGGCCGAGTTAATTTTTTCCAATATTTTTCTATTTAAAATTTACCATAAATAATATTCATGTTTTTTCCTAGAACAATCTACCTTAAAAATATTATTTTGAAACTAAAACTCCAAAATTACAAAAAAAATAAGAACAAGTATTAGATGCAATAAAGCTTTTGATTGGTGTTAGGATTTGTTGTAAGTCCGCCTGCCTAATTTTTTCAGCATTGTTGTGTTCCGGTAGTAAGAGGTAAGGTAGCCACAAGGAACACAACAATGCTGAAAACATTGTTGTTATGGCGTCAGACTTAGATAAGACGGTGGAAGCTAGCCAGATGGACTTAAATCAAGTCCTACTACCAACCAAACCGAATACAATATGTATCACCGCTGGGAATCGAACCCGGGACCCCTGGGTCTCATACCGGTAGTTGTTGCCACTAGACCACAGAGGCGGTTTAACGGGGGTAAATATGGGTTCCGATTCAATTTGCTATCCCTTTAAGCTCCTTGCTCTTTCGTGTCTTGTGTTGTCAATATGTGCAGTCTACGTCACAGATTTCAATACAAATTACTTTGAAGGTAAGGTAACTGTTATAAAACATAATTGAATCTTACTTTAAAATACTACGCACGAACGCGGGTAATTAGTAGCGATCAATGTAATGGCGTGTACCGAGTAATGAATTAATAGCAACATCCATTATTCATATGTATCCCAACTTCCGTGAATTAATCATGTCAAAATAATAATCCTACACCGCAGGTCTATTATGAATGATTATTACATTGATTAACAATGGCGCTTTGAATAAAAAACACAAATTGAATCGATTTCATTTGGATTACTTACCTTAGACTAGTTTCGTTTATTACGCTAATATTATACTTATTAATATTCGTTTACTTATAATTATGCAGTTATTGTGAATTAAAGGTATTGGGGTCGAAAGAGCGGCCATTTTCCTGTGTGGCCTGTATATCCGGAAGCTTCGAGCTATACTATTGGCTGCGACACGACCCCGATAATTTAGGCGGGAAGAGGTAGGTCGTTTGACGACAGACTTGAATGTTTACCTATTCTTACGAGGACTGATTGATAAGTATCCGAAACGACGAACTTAAAACTAGATACGCAAAAAAAATAGTTCAAAAACTAAAACCCTTACTTATACTTTTAGAGCGTGATTTTTCAGTAGTCGGGTTTTAGTTTTTGAACTTATTTTTTATTTAAATTCTTTTGGAGTTTTAAAGTATGTAGTTTAAACTTCGATTTATGCAAGTAAAGCCGCAATCAAAAACTAATAAAATATATGTTTTTGAAACGTGCTTACCAAGAGCTTTCATATATCACCAAACACGATATTCTTTAAAAAAGAAAGTTTTTTAGTTCACAGCTTTATGTCGTCTAGAGGGCGCCATATTCAATTTTATGTGACGTGACATAGCCTTTAATCAGCGGACAATCGAGACGCTTCCAATGATACCTCAATTGTGAACATATAATTAGCAGTTTAAAATTTATGTGGGTACAGATGAACATATACATACCCTCATAAATCATAACCCTCCTTTTTTTGTTTTGATGTAGTCGGGTTAAAAATTATTACATTCTATTCTGGCATCTTTTCGAAAATAAAACGCTGAATTTGGATTTGATCGAAATTATGGAATTTGTATGACAGGACCTTGAACCTTCTGTGTCGTGAATTATCTTAACAATGGAAAGAACGCGCCTCTACACTCGTCAATGGTGCAGACGCCAAACTCTTGAATGAATTGCGGTTCGAATTGCTACTGCCTATTCCGCATACCCAAGATTGCCCCATGCGACTTCCACTTATTGATTAATTGATATAAGTAATGAATTTGTGAAGTGACAAATAAATAAATTATTGAATTGAATTGAATTGACTTATTCCCAAACTTGAAGAAAGGGTGAGAGGTGGCCAGAGATTTTTAACAAATGATGAAGTCATTGTTGCCGTAGATGAGTATGTTGAGGGGTTGGAGAAAACATTTTATCAAACTGAGAAGTGCTGGACTAAATGCATTGAGATAGAAGGATACTAGGTTGAGAAATAAATTTATTTTTAATGGATTATTAAAGATTTTCTTTGTCGTTTCTAGATACTAGAAAACAATGTCTGTAAGTCGACTTTGGCAAACTATAATCATGTTCGAGAACTATCTCTTTCATATCTATAGACTTATTTGCAGACATGAGTAGAATCTCCGCATCCGATAGTTGTTGAAAACGTTGACAGTAACCCCCATATTCTAAGTCGTTCCTCCAAAACTTTTTACACTCCACTCAACCTCGTAGTGGGTAAAAATGGTAGTGAGCGCTAGGCCTAACACGGAGTGGCTACGTACTCTTTGGCTCCTCCAGGTCCTTACGGAGTTACGACTTAGAATACCGATTTCGTGGAGTATTTCGAAGAGGTTTTCAATGAGGTTTCGTTAAGTCAAGGACGAGTAAGTTTTGGAGGAACGACTTAGAATATGGGTGTAAATGTCAACTTACAAATGTATAGTGCGTTTCATCCTATATTCCCTTTTTTGTTAGGTACCCCTGTCGATTTCTGTCAAAAGGTAAGGTTAACTTAAGATTATAATTTGATGCAGATATTTTAAGTTTTTGATTCTGTGCTAAAATCATGCTCAAAACATTAGAAAGAGGTGAAAGAAAAATGTTTTTTTTTTATATTTTTTTTTATGAATGACGGGGAGACTCTTAGCCTTCATCATACATGATGTTAAGTAATGATAAGGCTGAAGTTGGAAGCGAGCCTCTCCCGGAATCCTCAACCACTGAGGAACTGGCTATCTTATCTCGAACTGCCGGAACACAACAATGCTGAAAACGTTGTTGTTATGGCGTCAGGCTTAGATAAGATGATTTTGATTTGATGTTTGTAACACATTCGCGCCTTCTTGACATACAGGGGTATGTATAAAATCTAACAAAAAGGGAATATACGATGAAACGCACTCTAAGGGTACAGAAGGTACCATTTTTTCTTTTTTTATCGGCTTGGTGTTTATGGATTTGGTATTGAGCCCAGTTAGACTAGTTTAGAAAAATGTTATTTTTCTCTTTCACGTGCTGTTACGGAATTGATATCCGCTCTTTAAGGCGCTATACGACTGACGCGAGATAGCAAAGAGAAAACTACACGCGCGGGAGCGATACCGATATTGCAGATTAGGCGAAAAAGTAATGTAATAAAATAAGTATGATTAATAATGTATATTAAGTATGTATTTACAAAAAAAAGTATATAAGTATGTTTATCCGTTATCTAGTATCCATAACACAAGTTCTTAATGGATTTTTTTTATGATTTTGTAATTTTTGCATTTTTCAATGCTATTTTTATACTTATGGTAAATTTTAAATAGAAAAATATTGGAAAAAATTAACTCGGCCACAAGTGAATTCCCAGTCTGAGAATTCACTTGTGGCCGAGTTAATTTTTTCCAATATTTTTCTATTTAAAATTTACCATAAGTTCTTAATGGAACTTAACGTGGGCTAGATAAATGGTGTGATTGTATGCAAATATTTATTTATTTTATTTAAGTATAGCAATTATAGAGAAATTAAACTACACGATGCTTAATATTATTTGTCTCCACTATTCCAAAATATATGTAACCCCATTTGAGAAAAATCTTGTTTTTTTAATTTTTTAAGGGGTCTTTCGGAAAGAGAAAGTGCCGAGGCAAAATCATAAAATCGCGTACTTTACAAATCTAGATAAAGGTATTTTTTATACCTATAGGCATGAAAAGAAATACAGGTATATCTAATTACCAGATTTGTAGCATCTCTAACGTAAAAGTACGTACTTTTTCCGTATGGCGTCTTAATTACATACAACTTTAAATTCTTATACTTAATTCAATAAATGGTGCAACAAAAAACACTATGATATTGGTATTATTTACAATATTTTCCTGCAAATTTTGATTGGCAACTATTTAATTGTTGTCTAACGCTGAGCTTAGGTATACGCTAGAGCAAGATGTACACATTTCAGCAAAAATAAGGCCCGTTTAGGAGCGCCACTAGATGCGAATTTAGTATTTTTGTTATATAGGTTAGTTTAATTTTTTGACCTAAATAAAAACCTCAATTATAATTACTTTTCCCCATTTTCGCTCACGAATAGCTCACACCGAAATATCTGAGCGTTCTAGTAAGACATCCCCCCCAATTATGCAAATCTATAGCAGTGCCATAAATACTGGTTGAGGTTATATAACCAGCTTAAAGCGGTCGGACATCGGACTCGACCGAATCCGAGCCCTTGCTTATCCTGTTGTGGTCTGACTTATAGCCAGTGAGCGATTTTGGCAGTCGAAGATTAATTAGGTATGTATTTGGTTTAGGGTCAGTTTCACCACTGGCTGATAAGTTCTGGATAGCTTATCTGCCAGACATGTTTTTCATAATAACATATTTCAAATTATCTGCAGGATAAGCTAGCTCGAACTTATCTATCGGTAGTGAAATCGGTCCTAATTTTATTAGGATAGTAACACTTGTCTGTCAACATCACGATTTAACGATGTTGGAAAAAATCATAGTGCTTAAATAAAGGCGGAATTGTAAATTATTATTTTTAGGGGCAGCTTTCGCTTTCAAGCTACTAAATGTTGGAACGATCTACCACCACCACTTAGAGATCTAACTGGAGTATTTACTTTCAAAAATAAATTACGTTTCGATTTGCTAGAGCTTCAAAAGATTCATTCATAGCGATGTCGCACTGCGTCTAACGAAGTGATTATAACAATATGTCACATAATATATAAGATGTCTACCTTGATACCAGATGTACCTATGTGTGTCGCAACAAAATAATAAATTTTCTATTCTATTCTATTCTAAATTGTCTCCCTCTAATGCACTCCGCAGAAGCTGCGTGGTACTTTTTTATCGCATAAACAATATTTATCCTGTCGGTAAAGTTTATTTAAATGGAGTTAAATGCAATAAGTGGCAACTTTTAGCAAAAACGCTAGCCAAATATTAGAGACAGCATTGGAAATAATATAAAGTTGGAAAAAATCACAAAACTTATTCAAAGTGCACTACAGAGAGATTACAACTTCGTTTGTAATAATAAGCAATATGATTTTTTTTCATTGGCGGCGCTAGTTTGCAGAATGCACTCTCTTATACTCGATTTCAAGTCAAGTCTTTAGCGAAGTTGGTAAGTACAGTAGTGTACAGGATCGGATAGTGGCGAGTCAACTTGACTTGCTGCCTTGCATATAAAATCGGGCGCTGTCACTGTAATTGCCACTGTTCTTGTCTGGGGGCTTAACACCATCTCTTAGCGCAAAAATGTTTTAATATTACCATGCTATTTTGTACTACGACTGTTTTAAAGTATACTCGTTTTTAACGGAAGTTTTGTGACGTCTTCGCTTAATCATCGCCCCCAAAGTGTGAAGTGTGTCAAAATATGACAACTTAAAAAAAAAACAAAAACAAACTATGGTTTCACAATTACCTTACCAATTGCCGGCAGTTAGTTAGCGTACACCTTGCGAATAGTTTCATCACTGTTTCTACGCCTAGCCAATTTACACGACGGTACCTCAAGGCTCCATACTGGGACCGATTCTTTTTAATCTCTATTGTGCGGATGTTGTCCAATGTATCGAAAAATGCAAATATCACATTTATGCCGATGATACTCAGGTTTACATATCCTTCAAACCGAGTGAATATCATACTGCTGATAAGGACCATAATCATAATGAAGATCTGGACAGAGTTGTTGACTGGTGTAACAAAAATCTTTTGTTGTCCTTCCTGTAATCTTTTGAAAACTAAGTAAATGTTGTTCGGCACAAAAAAGCAACTGAGCCAACGTATGACGTCAGCTCGCAATTTAGGTCTTATTTTTGACGAAAACTTAAGATTCGAGGATTTTATTGCAGTTGGCTGAGTTGCTGGTATAAGGATGGGACAGGGCAAATGAAAGATGTTAACTGCACTAAATACAGTTTATTACTGCACCGAATAATAAGTGTAAAATTATTATATACATAAGACTACATACTACGTCACACGCCCCACCAAAAAAAAAATAAAAAAAATACAGTAAAGTGCTATTTTTTTTTGTAATACTATAATCAAAGAAATTAAGTAATTAAAATAACACATAGTTACATAATGTGTTTGTAGATACTTAAAAAAAAACAAAATAGTAATGTAATAAAAGAAAGAAAATACATAGCAAGTATAAGTACTTAATTATTGATAGATACTCATTTACTTCAAAATTTTAATCTTATACTAACATGTCAGTTTATAATAGTAGTGGTACCACATTTTACTAGTCTAATTTTATGTCTCTAAAGTATATAATTTCTTATCTCATAAAATTGTATAACTAAATGGTATAAAGTCTAGTCCTGTTTTTATGCACAGTTTTTTCCTTGCCGTTAACATAAATGATAACATTTGGTGAAATATCTCTGACAACTGAAAATGGTCCTAAATATAATGGATCTAATTTATGGCAATTTTCATTTTTTACAAGTAATAAATCTCCTTTTTTGTATATGATAGGGTTAACATATTTATCATAGTGTAACTTTCTTAACTGCTTACTGTCCAATAAATTATTTCGTGCTTCTACTTGTGACTTTTGAATACGGTATTTTAATTCTAATGGGTAGCTATCAAAGTTATACACAGGATCAACGCTATTCGCCAGGTTAGTAGGTAAATTACATAGCTTGCCAAATACTAGTTCAAAGGGTGTGAATTTTGTTTCCGAATGGATGGTGGTGTTATAGGAAAAACACCAAAAAGGTACCCAATGACTCCAATCCTGATTTTGGCTATTACATTGCATTCTAAGGTAAAAAGTTAAGTGCTTATGGCTATTTTCCACTGAACCTAATGTTTGATGGTGAAAGGCTGTAGACTGTATATGATTAATATTTAATATTTTACAAACCTCTTGCATAGTAGCGTTGATGAACTCGGTCCCCCTGTCTGTTACAATTTCGCGTGGTATTCCATACCTAAGTATAAAGTTGTAAACAAACGCTGTTGCCACGCTGTGCGCCTCCTTGCTTGTAATCGGATACGCCTCTACGTATTTGGTTAGGTCACATTGGAGAGTTAAATGTAGTTGTAATTATTATCACGACTGAGAGGACCAACTAAATCTAAGTAAACCCTATCGAAAGCTGATGAGCCGCAGTTAGTAATTACCATCGGCTCCTTGACTGTTTTTAAATACTTATAACGTTGACATTTGTCACATCTTTTAACAAAATCTATCACATCCTTTGTAAGTCCTGTCCAAAAATATTTCCTACGTATACTATTCAACATCCGTCGAATTCCTGCGTGTCCACTCGTTGATAAAATATGATAGTCGTTTAAAAGTACTCTTTGAGTATCTTTTCTGTAATTCTTTTTGTAGGTCTTTATCTGTAATTCTCTTGACACCTTTTATTACACATAATCGGGGCCCCGACCACTTTGGTAATTTATTAATATGTTGAGCTAGCTCCTTTATTATTACAGAATTATATTCATTCAATATTACATATAAGGTGTCTATTTTAAGGTTCGTACAAAAAGTTTCCATTTCCCGCACAGAGACAAGTCGTGTACACTGTGATTGGGTAAAAATTTTCACATAAACTGTACGACCTGGGGCGAAATAAGCAAAGTCGCCACTATCTACTGTCATGTCGTATTTTAATCTCTCCCATTCTTCCTCATTTACAAAAACTAACTCCGTGTACTCCTTAGGTAACTTTAACATTTCTACAACTCTTGGGTGATCAGTCCAATCGTCGCGGGGAGTATGAGTTACTGTAGGGGTGTTACTTTGTTGTTGGTCTATTTTTCGTCTTTGCGCTCTCGTAAGTACCGAAACAATATTTTCATTCATCGCTTTCAACTCATCACTTTCAATCGATATCCGAGATAATGTATCTGCAGCTACATTATCGCGGCCTTTCACATATACAACTTTAAAATCATATTCATCCAGCAATAAGCGAAATTTTAAAAGTCTACTTGAGGGGTTTGATAAATTATACAAATACACCAATGGTTTATGGTCTGTTTCTATTATAAATTTTCTTCCATAAAGATAAGGTCTAAAAAACTTAACTGACCTGACGATAGCCAGAAGTTCCTTTTCAATTGTGGGGTATCTACGTTCGGCAACGTTTAAGCTACGGCTGGCGTAGGCCACGGGTCTACGATCGCTATTGCATAACACTGAGCCTATTGCGTATCCCGACGCGTCCGTTTGTAAAATAAATACATTATTTTTATCGAAATTTGGATATTGTAATACTGGTGGTGTTGAAAGTGAAAGCTTTAAAGAGTCAAACGATTTTTTACAATTAATATCCCAATTAAATTTTATATTTTTTCGACACAAGTTATTTAATGGTAAACAAGTTTCCGCAAAATTTGGAATAAATTTTCGGTAATAATTTGAAAATGCTACAAATCGCTTTACTTCATCAGAATTTTTTGGAGTTGGATATTCCTTTAAAACTTTTACTTTTTCCGGGTCTGGTCGAATCTCATCTTGAGAAATGACATGGCCAAGAAATAAAACTTCCTTCTTTAAAAAATCACATTTTTCCGGATTCAGCTTTAAATTTACTCGTCTCAATCTGGTTAATATATCGATTAGATTTTTATTATGTACGTCTAAACTTCTCCCGAAACATATTAAATTATCCAAATAAATAAACATTTTGTCATAATTTAAACCCGACATGGCCACTGTCATTAATCTAGAGAATGCACTCGGACTTATTTTTAATCCCATCGGTAGGCGCGTCATTTGATACTGTCCCGACGGCGTAGTAAAGGCAGTATACTTCCTACTTTCAGGGCTAAGTTTTGCCTGATAATAAGCTTGTGATAAGTCTAACTGTGTAAAATACATTGAACCGGAAAGAGAATCCAAAATATCGGTTATATTTGGGAGTGGAAATTTATCGTCCGAAATTACATTATTCAGTTTCCGAAAGTCAATGACTAACCTCCACTTTTTTGTATTGTTATCCGATTTTTTAGGTACCAGTAATACAGGACTTGACCATTCGCTTTTGGTCGGCTCAATAATATTATCTTGCAACATTTTCTGTACATTACTTTCTAACTTGCTACGTTGAGAAAAAGGTATCCTGTATTGTTTTGTATATACGGGGTGAGTATCCGGTTTCAAAGTTATTTTTTGTTCGCATAAATTACTGGTTGTTAATCTATCGCCCGGAAGATGGAAAACGTCAGAGAATTTAGCGCATATATTTTCAATAGATATTTTTTCCTCTTCGTTTAGATGATTTAAATTTAATAATGAAAACATATTCCGAACGCGGTTGCCGTCAATATTGCACTTTTCAAAACTACACACTGTATAATACGATAACGTTTCTACTTGTGGGTTGAAATAACTAAGTCCAACTTCATTCTCGCGCGTATTTAATATTTGTATAGGTATCTGTCCGTAAATGGGTGATGAAATACTTCCCGCAATAAATACACCCTCGCATAATTCTATAGGCAAAATAACACAAGTCTCCTTTAAAGAAGTATGGATATAAAATATTTTTTCACATCTCGGTGGGACTTTTAAAAACGTATTGCTACCTAACCTACCCATAATTAATGGCAATGTAATTTTTTGGCAATTCTCATAATTTATAGTTAGATTATTATTCTCAAAGTTAATTATGCACTTATTTTTTACTAAGAAATCTTGCCCGATAATTCCATCCGTATTGCAAGGCAAACATTTCAGTACATAAAACTTGTGTTTGAATTCCATTCCATAAAGGGTAAGCGTAACATAAACAAAACCTTCGGTTATTAACTTACCTCCGATTCCATTAATAGAAATGTTTTCTGGATGCATTGGAACATTCCAGTGTTTAACGGTGTCATATTTGACGACTGACATAGATGCGCCAGTGTCAACTAACCACCTATATTTGGAGCCTTCTAGCGAGAACTCTACCGCGTTGCTATATTCGCAAGCTAATACATAGTTAGGATTGAAAAAAAATTGAAGGTTCATTTCTCGTGCTATTTTCGTCACTGTTAGGGTTGGCACTAAAATCGGTATCCTGACTAACATACCTTATCGTCTGACAGCTCGTATGTTTAGCTCTAGTCATACGTCCTCTAGTAAACATTCGAGTACTCCTGCCTCGGTTAGGGTGTCCCCTTTGCGAGTTAAAACCACGATTATATGAGACTTGCCCTTGGCTGTTATTTACATCCCTTGGAAATTGTCTATTAGAGTAGTTGGTCCGCCCCATAAAATTACCTCTGTTATTATTATTACGGAAATGCCTATAGTTACCTGACATAGTTCGCTGTCCGAAATACACCGATGCTTCCGACTCCCGGCGGCTGCAACTAGGTTCCTCGTCCTTGGCCGCCCTTATGGTGTCCTTGAGGGAAGAATAGTTACGACCTAGCAACACAGTACTGAGTTGGCGATTTCGCAAGCCGTCGGTGAAACTTTTGATTGCAAGTTTTTCATTGATAGGACATAATGTCTTATATTTTTCCTCATCACCGTCGGCTTGAGATAACGTCAACTCGACAAACAATTGTTCAATTTTCTTACCATAGGAATCAACGGAATTACCATTTTGCCTACTATTTACCAACTCTTTATGAATAGTGGTGCTAGATTGTTTTGTAAGAAGATGATTGCGCATGTCGTCAATTAATGACTTACATGAATCGTAAGATGATGACAACCTTAATTTTGCACTACTACTTAATCGTGATTTCAAGACAAACTTAATTAGCATATTATTACCTTCCGCGCTAAGTGAGGAACTGTATAGTTCGATGGAGTCAATGAGGTCCTTAGTGACATCCTCCCTACCATCCATTTTAGGCAACAAAGAAGTTGCGATCTTAAAATCAAACGAAGCCATGGTTATTTCACACTCTTCGAAAGTATCAGTATCAGTAGTATAAGTTTTAGAACAAAAAAGTTCTATTTGTAAGTATAAAGCTTTAATTGCGTCACAATATGTTTGTACATTTGTTAATGCCTTACTTTCGATCTGTTTCTTTTTTATTAAACTTTCAACACTCCTTGTACACTCATTAAAACGATTAAGTAATTGAGTCGCTTCGTCTAACTTAGATTTTAATAAAGATTCAGTTCTTTTAACATAACTTAACTTCGTCAAATTTTCCTTAATTAGCTTAAGACGATCGTGAATTATTTTAATTTCATCTGCCATTACCTATCTTTGTAAGGCTGTATTTAATATTCTTATAATAGTACATAATTAAAATAGCATAAAAAAACAGAAGGAAAAAAAATATTATACTTAAAGTTCTTACTCAAAGTTCATCTTCTTGACTACACTGCACTGTTACGTAATGTTACACTTTTTCACAAAAAAAATATTACGAGAAAAAAAGAAACAAGTTTTTACTTCACTTTTAAGAACTTTTTTCACCACACACCGCAGCTGACGACACCGGTTCCACGGGTTGATGTCGGCAAGCATAACACACTTGAGGCTCCTCGTTTGGCCTTCGACGAAAGGAACGCATAAGGCTTTGCGACATAAATTCGTTCCGAATCCATCCGTGGTGACATCTCTTGTAAAGTAAATAAAATCCGTAAAGTCCAGCGATAGCCAGCATGGTACAAATAAGGAACATTACGATGCTGATGTTCGAAAGATGATATTCCGCCGAATTTTCTCCACCCGCCTGGTTTATGAAAACTTCGTCTTTTTCCACTGAAGACCGACACATTTTTTATTTTCCACTCCACTTGATTCGTACTAAATTAACTTGGTCTATACTATGCATGTTATTATCGCAGCGCGACTGATCGAACCGAGCCCGTCTCAAATGGCAGGGTCGCCATATAAGGATGGGACAGGGCAAATGAAAGATGTTAACTGCACTAAATACAGTTTATTACTGCACCGAATAATAAGTGTAAAATTATTATATACATAAGACTACATACTACGTCATACGTCACTATCTAAGCTGAATTACGCAGATGCAATCTATGGCTCGCGTTTCCAAACAAAAACATCATCGAGATCAGGACAATCAAAGAAACTAACCAAAGATGGATGAACAGAAAGGACTGCAGACAGTCCAGCATCTTCATTAAATCAGTGCACAAGAAGAAAACCAGAGAGCTATTAAAACTGGGTAGGAGAGACATAAGAAACATTGTAGGAGTATTAGTAGTTGACAGGACACTGTCCTCTAAACAGACACCTGTCAGTGATCAATAGAGCAGAGGACCCTATTTGTCCACAATGTAGAGAAATAGAAGAAACAAGCTATCACTTCATGGCAGAATGCCCGATGTACGCATCGCTGCGCCGGGAGCTCTTTGAAGCAGACAAGCTGAAAGAAGATAATTTAAAGCAGCTTACGATAAGCCAACTTTAATAGGTATTGTAAGCGCACAGGTAGGTTCGAGGTCCCGACGCTGGTGGGGTAAATGATAACCCGCCTTCCCCCCTGTCTTCAGGGGCTTTGGGGAACTGGGCGAAATGGTTCCGATTATGGTGACTGATCGCCCGTCCGGATTTGCCGGCGTCCTTCCTTCCAAATAATAAATAATAATAATAGCTCGCGTTTGCTGGGCAGAACAGTGCGGCTCATCCAACGGGTACAGAATGCATGTGCTCGTTTTCTTTCCCTGTACCTGCTAGAGCTCACGTCACGGCATTCCTTAATAACAGCCAGATATGTAGAATATGTAGAGCCATCATATCTATTTGAAAAGCTAGGCTGGATCGGGAGGCTGTATGAGCGAAGGCAGTGCTCACGGTAGATGGCAATGCTTGCATATAGGACTTCATCGTGTAGGGGCGCTTTGCGTTATGCTGCGTTATGTATGTGTCTAATAAATATATTTTCTTTCTTCTTTCTTTCCTTAAAACAAACTTATGACATGATGGTTTCTAATAGATGATTGTATGTCGGCTGGTGTAAATAGGGCATTAAGATCATTAAAGATACTTCCATAAGCGATTAAAAATTATAACAATAGTGACTGAAAAGTTTTAAACGTAATACTCGAGACTTAATCCTTTATTCACAATTTAATATTCCCAAAACAGCGAGGAAAGACATCCAAAACAATTTGTAAGATGTTCCAAATAATCTGATTAATTGAAAGCCAAACATTTCACGTACACAAACGGAAACTTCGACATTAAAACTCTTGCTGAAATTTGCGTAAAGTGTACGGGAAAACTCGCAAATTCATCTGTACAATACCTCCGAGGACTTCGCTAATACTTTTTGTTACTTTTATTTTTAACCGACTTAAAGAAAAGGTTCTCAGCCCTTGTACCGCGCAAGTGTCGTCGGCATCAGCAATGTCTTCATTTGACAGATGGATGTGACACATTGCTGCTTCTTTTTGACACTTATGATAATTTACCAAGGATTTAAAGCAATATGTCACATCCATCTGTCAAATGAAGCCGATTGAGATGCCGATGCCACTTGCGCGGTAGGGCCCCAGATTGACCTGTATGTGTATGTATATACATACATACACATACAGGTCAAACATACGTTTGTCCGCGATTATCTCGCGTTTGGCTGAACCGATTTTGATGTGGTTTTCTGGAAAGTATTTGTTGCATTTAGGAGAAGGGTTTAGTATATTAATTACGAAGATCTGGATCGTAGTTTTTCATAATCCTAAAAAATATAAATTTGGCAAATAGTCTTTTATCTAGATGATATTGTTGTGACTGATTTTAACCGATTTAAAAAAGGAGGTTCTTAGTTTGACCAGTATTAATGTTTGTTTGTCCGCAAAACAATGACGGACATTAAAAAGTAAAAAATAAAAATATAACTAAGGCAATAAAAATAAAAAAAATAAAAACGCAAATAGAATGGCTTTTTAGTTTTTGAAGTCGGTTTTTTGAAACGTAGTTTTTTTAGCACGTTCTATAGAAAAGGTTCATATAGCAATCTAATTCACGAAATAAATAGAGGTATTTTTAATTTGTACACGAATTCCAACCATATTTATTGCCTTCGATATAGAGGGAGTTATTCATAAAGCGTTTTTGTCCTAATGCGTTTTAGTCCTACTGCGATGTAGCCCGATGGCAATGTAGGCGAATTAGTGATTTAGACCTATTCTTCTTCTTCTTATCGAGTGAGGATTAGTGGCCACCTCTGGTGTCAGAGTTAATCAAGCCGCCTATAAGGCCTCTGACTTGGCTTAACGACTGTAATCAAATGAAAACAGTCGGGACCCACGGTTTAACGTGCCCTCCGAAGAACGGAAGCAATCAGTTATAATGCCACTTTACGGTCACCCATCCGACACCTGAATGGGCCGAACTTTGCTTTACTTAACTTAGACCTATTAGTAGTAGTAGTATAGCTTTAGGCATACAGAGTCCAAAAGGTTGATGATGGATGATTGTCCTTTACCCTGGTTCGATCTTCCTTTATATGAAAGGACATTGCCATCATACGTCATAGATTTGTTGATGATAATTTTTCGATTACTTACTCGAAAGTATTTCGAGCTAGGCCTATGGGGCATTAAAAACCCCCACCGTTATAATGTGTCCTAAATGGTAGGAAAATAACAATACATAATACTCAACAACTTTTCCAACTTTAATTTAACTCCCAAAATCCAATCATCATGGAACAACCCAAAACTTAACCGAAAAATATTCCACCCTCTTTCGGCGAGGTTTGCACCACCGCCGCCATGCAAATTAGCTCATCACCATACTTGTTGAATAAATTCACTTATCACTTCACATATTTGTCAGGAACGACAGTTTTTGCCGTCGAAAACACATTCTTTCTTGTCGAACGTATTTTGAATTTGTCAAAGCATTTAATTCGAGCGGGGGTGGAATCTCTCGGTTGTAAATCAGTAGGGAAATATTGCTTTAGTTAAATGAAAAAGATAAATTCTATGCAGGGCAAATGTTTTTGAGGGTATGTGTAAATGTTAAAGGTAGGCATAAATGTTGGTTGGGCGTTTTGAAATCGCTTCAAAGGGAACCGAGTGTTTTGTGACTGAATAAAGTGTGTATTTTTATACGGTTTTTGGCGAGGTAAATCTGCATTGAAGTGCTTGGTAAATGGTCTGGGATTTGAATGACACTCGTGTGTTTAAAGCTTTTTAATGCTTTTGGAGTTTAAATTCAGTATCAGTGTCTGTCTACGATTTCTCGCAGGTACTTAACTAACAGCTCGTTTGTGAATTGTATGTAAAATACAACAGACTGGCATATATCAGTAATATAACAAACCTTTAAACAACTCTGTCTGTGCATCAAAAAGTTTACCAGATAATTCTCGAATCAACTGTTGTTTATGTTAAATTTATTAAATAGAAGAAATTGGAAAAGGCAACTTGGCCACAAGTGAATTCTCAGATGGGACTCTATTTAATAAATTTATCATAAGTATAAAAATAGCATCGAAACATTCAAAAATCATAAATCAACTGCTGTCGTTGGAAGGTGATTTTTTTACTTGTTGAAAGGTGATTTTTGATTTCTTTTGGCATTTTTTCAGTTAACTTTACTCATTCATTCACTGTCGCTAGATTTGATCAGAAATCCAAACTACGTATTGATAAGAACTTAACTCTTGACCGCATCGAGATTGCTATCGAGATCGATATCAACGTCAAGCCACAGATTATGTAATACTATATAAAGTTTAAATATTTATAACATGTGATAAGTACCATAAAGAGGCTTGCATCCTTCAGCTAATAATTACTTAACACTTGACCCAGGGGTCCCGGGTTCGATTCCCAGCAGGGGTACATTTTGTATTCGGTTTGGTTGGTGGTAGGACTTGTAGTAAGTCCGCCTGGCTAGCTACCACCATCTTATCTAAGTCTGACGACATAACAACAATGTTTTCAGCATTGTTGTGTTCCGGGAGTTAGAGATAAGATAGCCAGTTCATCAGTGATTGAGGATTCCGGGTGATGCTCGCTTCCATCTTCAACCTAATCAATACTTCACATCAGGTATGACGAAGGGTAAGAGTCTTCCCGTTGTTCATAAAAAAAATCGATCGCCACTCGATTTCCCAGCGGGGATACAATATGTACCCCCGCTGGGAATCGAACCCGGGACCCCTGGGTCTGATACCGGTGGTTGTACAACTAGACCACCGGAGGTTATGTAATAAAACACTAAATCAAAGTTACTGGCTTTAACTATTTGTTAACCAACGACGAGTGGTTGAAAAAGTTCTTTGAACATGCTTATTAAAAAGTTTTTAGCCGCAGTTGAAAACAATACTTGTGAATTTATAATTTCAGCTCCATCTATCGATTTTTAGTTTGAAATAAAAGTGTCAAGGGAATAGGACTGTGGAATTCGAATGAATAAATCGAAACAGAGAACTTATAATAGACCGTGATATCACTCTTTATGGAGTTCCCGAAGACTTTAATAAAGTAAACAATATTAGGGTCCACTTGCAGTGCTTCGGAGGACAGTGCGGAGCACACTCTTGCTGTGTGCCCCGCCTGGGCTTCGCAGCGCGGTACTCTGGTGGCTGCAGTGGGAAGAGATCTCTCGCTGGCCAGCATGGCAAGGGCCATGCTGGCCAGCGACAGTTCCTGGCAGGCGGCGGTTTCCTTTTGCGAGGACGTCATCTCGCAAAAGGAGGTATCGGAGCGGATACGCGAGGAGGACGCTCATGCGGACCGGCTCCGACGAAGACGGGTGGGGCGGAGGAGACGGCGCTATGCGCATCTTGACCCCCTTTAGTGGGGCGGTGTGACGCGTGAGACGACCTGTCGGTCGCCTCCCGGGTCGCACGGTCCCTCCTCACCAGTTTGAGGGATGGCCACGCTTGCCCGGCCATCTCCAGTCGCGACGAGGCCCGAACAGCCGGGCGGACTGCCGGTCTATGGGGTTGCGTACAACTCTGGTCCCCCGTGGCCCGTGGCAGACAGAAGGCAAGCAAAATAAAAAATAAAAAAAAAGGGTCCACTTGCAGCAAAATTTGTTAAATCTAGATTTATACCATAGGAAAGTGTCAAAATATTAAATCTAGATTTAAATATTTGACATTTCTGTAGGGCTAAATCTAGATTTATCATATCCTTCATTGTCGCCTGATCACCGATTCCAAGTTAAGAAATACGAATGAATAAACACATAGGTATTTCGAACATTTAACACCACACTATCTAGCCCCAAACTAAGCAGAGCTAGTACAGTCAGCAGCAGGTCAGGCTTTTTACCAATGATGTTTATCTTTATTAATATTATAAAGAGGAAAGATTTGATTGTTTGTTGGTTTGCATTGAATAGGCTCCGAAATTACTAAACGCATTTGGATGACATTTGGTACATAGATAGTAGATAGCCTGCCTCCTAATTGTCTAATTTAAAATCTATCACAATCCCTTTCAGAGGTATTGTGATTGTGATATTTTCGTCTGTCATATTGCTTAGACAGTTTGATTTCGTTTATTCCATACCTTTTAAAACGCGTCCCGATCACAATTCCTTTCAAACGTCAAATAGTGACGGCCTGAATAACTTTCAAATTACGAATTGATAGGAATTGCGATAGATTTAAAAAGCCCCCTGGTTATGAACATAGGATACTTTTTATCCCGATATTCCCACAGGAACGGGAACCACGCGGGTGGAACCGCGGGCCGCCCCTAGTAATAGATATGTTACCTTCATACTAATTTGCGCTGAAATCTGGAGGTCCACTCTCTAAGCACGAAACCCGTATTATCTGCTTCAACTACACATTTAAAATATCATTGCTTGAACAAACTTTGACCTTGAGAGCACTCTTATGGCACTTATGGTAGCGGTGGTTTAATGGTGCAGGCACAAACCTTTATCGAGATAGAAGGTAAAAGTGTACCTACATTGCGTGCCTAAAGTTTGATCTACGGTCAAAGTTTTACGACCTAAGTCAGTCCGTTTATAAAATGTTTTATCGCAATGGTCTCACCATTGCGATAAAACATTTTATAAAAAAAAATCAAAGCGACTTCAAAAAGTAAAAAATAAAACTTTTGGAGTCGGTGCCAACCAGGGCATTCTACATTGCACTTCTATTAACTATATTTTTTTTTTGGCCTTAGCTAGCTAGCACCGACTCCAAAAGTTTTATGTTTTACTTTTTGAAGGCGGTTTAAATTTTTTTTATAAAATGTTTTTATTTCAGATTTTTTAGTTACATCATGTGCCGTTACTTACACTAAAAATCAGCCCATACACAACAATGTCATCTAGGTAAACGACTACTTGCCAAAAGGTGATTGATATTTTTCAAGATTATGAAAAAACTACTAGCCAGATCTTCGTAAAAATTATATGGGACCACACATAAACCATTTTCTTTCAGATAAAAAAAGAATTATAAAAATCTGTTAACAACTGGCGAAGTTATGGTAAAACATACATAAAAAAAAAAGTCGAATTGAGAACCTCCTCCTTTTTTGAAGTCGGTTAAAAAACAAGCGTCACTCAGAAACGAAACCGGTTAATTGTGCAGTGCTTTCTTGCAAAAGCTCGTCAATAACATTTACTCATCACTAAATCTCGCTCGTTACGTCATCGTAGGTACGAAAAATTCGACACGCTAGGTTCCCATGCAGTTTGAAGTGCTCTTTTCGTTCATCTTGATATAGGTCTGTGGGTGCAAGTGTAAAGTTTGGTGTGCTGTTCACTGTACTGTGGATACTTCACAAAAACAACGGGTTTTGAAACATGTAAACCTTAATAATGTTGATTGTACATCGTCTATATTACTAATTGTCCCCTAAGAGCATAATTTTGTTTCACAAATAGGTCCATTATGGAAGTCATCAAACACATCGTTAGCCATCTAACCTAATGTTATTTATTACTGGTCTTTCATCATAATTAACCTTTGACTAAACGTGCGGTGACCACTAAACGGATTATGTACTTAGGTGTGATTGTTGCATGTACAAATTGAAAGTTACCCATATAGATTTATGATTGGTCTACGCGTTGCAGCAATATTCTATCCTATCCTGCTATCCTACTAATATTATAAATGTGAAAGTTTGTGAGTATGTTTGAATGTTTATTACTTTTTCACGCAAAAACTATTGAACCGATTTGGATGATATTTGACACAAATATAGAAGATAGCTTGGATTGGATACTTACATATTAAATCTTACTCACCGTATTGCATAAATGTTGCCTAAATTTCCGTCTGTTCTTTTTACATTGTTTTGGTTGTTTTTTGTTTTGTTACATACAAAGTTTGCATTACATACAAGTTGCACTTACACATTGTTTAATTGGTTAGACAATGAATTTTTTTTTTCTGTCGTTTCCACAGGTATAATAAATAAAAATAAAAAAAAATTGCATACAAACACACCAATTATTTAGTCCCACGTTAAGTTTCATGAAAAACTTGTGTTATGGATACTAGATAACGGATAAACATACATATATACTTTTTTTTTGTAAATACATACTTAATATACATATTAAACACCCAGACCAAGACAAATAGACATGTTCATGCACACAAATATTTGTCTTGTCCGGGCATCGAACCCGGGACCTCTTGCGCAGAAGGCGGGGTTAGTACCTCTGCGCCAAACTGGGTCCGTAGACAAAGTAACATCGTTATGTAGTGAAACGATAATTCGATTCGTTATTGTCTATATGCGCCAATTAGCTAGCGGTAAGACCACGTGATTTAGCTTATGTCAATCCGCCAATCCCATACATTTAATAATTTTCGAACTTCGTTATCGTTTTTTAATTGTTACTTTGGCTAAGGGCCCAGGTCGTCAAAATATTTGTTTTTGTTTTTTGTACGAACTTGTTGTTAATTTGGCTCGCAGTCTTACCAAAACGGTACCGACGGAAGATCAGCGCTGGCCAAAAGCCATGCATTATGCTGAGTCGGGATCGTTTTGGGACAAACGGTTTTTCGTCTTTTATGTGTTTTTGTTTTTATTCGGATGTACTGTCTATTGTTTGTCCCAAATAAACTTACTTTTCTTTCTTTCTTCTTTCTAAAACATATGCTACTTTTTATCCCGAAATACCCACGGGAACAGGAACCACGCGGGTGAAACTGCGAACGGCCGCTTGTTTATATATAAAACGGTGTTACTTAGCCTTCATCATAACTGATGTTAAGTAACGGTTGAGGTGAAGGTGGAATCCCGCAACCATTGAGGTATTTACTATCTTATCTCTTAACTACCGGAATAAAACAATGCTGAAAATATTGTTGTTATGGCGACAGACCTACTTAAGATGGTGGTAGCTAACCAGGCGGACTTAGAAGAAGTCTTAACATCAACCAAAAATATTGCAGTATGTAGGGTACATACTGGGAATATCTAGATCAGATACTGATCAATCACTCAGTGATTGAAGATTCCGGGAGAGGCTCGTTTCCATCTTCAGTCTTATCAATACTTAACATCAGGTATGATGAAGGCTAAGAGTGGGGATACTCTTAGCCTTTATCATACCTGTTGACGTCATAAAAAAAAATGGACTTCCGCTACGGTACACCCTACCTATATATTTTTGTTATTGGGGCACTGGCCTTCCTTATGGATAGATAAGGAGAATGGGCCATGACCCACCATGCGGCCCCAATATGGATTGGTAGGCTTTAACGACTGCAAATACAGCTCGGACCAACGGCTTAACGTGCCTTCCGAAGCACGAAGGAGCTCGAGATAATACATTTTTGGTCCACCCATCCTGTGACCGACCGTTAAGGCCGAGCGCGCGAACCACTGTACCACGGGCTCCTCATTTATGATGTAGACATTTCCCTGTTGCACATTGAAATAAATTAAACTAGCTTGCTTCCGCAAAGAGAATGCTAGTTTTCTCATAATCATAATCTTATTATATTTATTGCAAGTTACATTACATTAACGAGATGATACAGAAATATTTTAGTAAACATGTGACGCCCTGCAAGAGCATAGCAATACCATTACAATATTATACAATTTGTAGTTTCCCCGTGCCTATAAAATTCAATTAAGTCGGAACAAATTACTCTACCTTCACCTGATGTCAAGTGATGGTACAGTCCAGACACGAAGATTGCTGGTGCAGCAGTTTAAACTGCTACATCAGCCACCCTCACCTTGCCGGCCTGCTAAATGCTTCTTCACGCCTCGTTTAAAGAACCCTGGGTTGTAGGAAGGAGGCATTTTATTGGCACGAATATTATGTATATTTTATTCACCAAGCAGCTGCACCAATCAAAAGCGAGTAGCCATCTAGCCATTACCCCTCCATAAACATAAATTGGAAGTTATCACAATTAAACCGCAACTCGCAGATAGCCGGGTCCGTCCACTATCTATTGTGGTCAGGACATTTGCATAATCCCAGTAGTGTATTAAAGATGGGACAAGAAGGTCGAGGCTGTTACAGCCGATTTACTCGAAACCTCTATCGTATTACCGCAAAATAAAAAGTTACCAGAGGTACGCTCCCGCTTTATTAGCGTTGGTACTGGTAGATTTAATTTGTGCCATGGACATGTCGCAGCCAACTGGTTAAATAGAGGGCTAGCCCGTTAACTAAACGGCGGCACTAAATAGCTAAGTGACAACTAGCCAAGTCGTTGAATGAAACGTTTAACGACTGGCTGAACGTCATATTTAGCCGTCTTATTAAATGAGATGTAAATTTAGATTCAAACTATTCGTTAAAACTTGTAGCCGCGGGCGGTGGTGCAATATCAGGCACATTTTTATCACACATTTTTAGTAAATTAATATTGATATTAATATAATAGTTTATTTTATGATTATGTAATTTTTGCATTTTTCAATGCTATTTTTATACTTATGGTAAATTTTTTTAAATAGAAAAATATTGGAAAAAATTAACACAAGTGAATTCTCAGGCTGGAATCGAACCAGCGACCTTTGGAAGTCCGGTCCAATGCTATAACCGCTGAGCTACCGAGACTTAACTTGCACTTGTGGCCGAGTTAATTTTTTCCAATTTTTTCTATTTAAAAAAAATTACCATAAATAATAGTTTATGTTAAGTTGAAACGAAAAAAAGGCACGTAAAATTGCCAGCTGGTGCGAGCTATCTGACGCCATATTGCTTTTCGTGACTACCAGCGCCGCAATGGCAAAAAATCAAACTAAATTTAAATCATCTGGTTGATTTTACGTCAGCCATCTTTAAGGGGCTAACTTATAATAAGCCTACTAGTTGAACGTTAAGTGATGCTGGTTCAATCAACGATCAGCCTAGGCATTCAATTGAGTGCCGGCGTTTAAATAACGGGCTAGACCTCTAATTGAACGGCTGATTTAACCAGTTGGCTGCGACAAACACACCTGACAGATTTGGCATTGGTTTGGAGTAAGATGTTGTTAGGAAACAATAGGAACAGGTAGCCTGCCAGCCCATTGTCTATATTAGCTTTAGAATAAACCTACACTGTCTGTCATCAGCCTGTGGACGTCCACTGCTGGACATAGGCCTCTCCTAGCTCACGCCTATTGTGGCGTTCATAGGAGGCTATTAGCCTACTGCTACCACGCTGGCCAGACGGGTTGGTAGAGCGTTTGTTTAAAGTTTTCCTTCTCTCGCACAGGTGTTCAATGCATCGAGCCACTTAGTCGATCTTAGTCACCACTCCCTTATCCCAGGCATGTAAGGGAGTGGTGACACTTGTATTCTTAGACCGTCACCACACGGCACGCGTCACGGCATTACACTGTCTATTGATAAATAAATAATGAATATGTAAGTTCTTATTTATTGCTTCCAATAAATTCCAATAGGTATTGTAATTTACTATTTTCTTTTCCTATCTAGACTACCTTGAACTAGTCAAATAAATGTATCTGCAAGCTAGGCTTACCTGTATTTGACTACAGCGTCTGTCCCCTCGTAACAGAAAGTAATAGGATCTTACTACCTGCACTGGAAAGATGCAGACAGCAGTCTGTGATTTCTTTCACTCCCAACTCAGCATGTGATGTCATGTAATGTCATTTATATTGCTTATTCATTCTGACTCGACTGAAGACTATTGGAAGTACCTCTAGATTAACACGAAAATCTGTTAAAACAGTATCGAGTAACTAACGAGCGCGTTGTATCAAAAAATGTATAGGAAAATATAGTTCGGTTTACGTCCAGTAGGAACGCTGCTCAATATCATTTTTTTTTACCTTAATTCCTCGATACTTACTTGAAATTTATTCATGCTAGACTTTTTTTCTTTTCGAGGGGGAAATGCATACCCTATCGCTAGTGGGCGATAGGGTTATGTGGGGGACTTAGGTGACAAATCATCCGAAAAATAACTCATCCGCGGGTGAAATATCTCCTTTTTCAAATTGTTAGGTGTCGAATCATCCGGAAAATGTTTATCTTCGGATAAAACTACTAACCTAACCTAACCTAACCCAAAAACTAATATATGATGGATGGCAAGACCTTAGGTTAGGTTAGGTTAGTAGTTTCATCCGAAGATAAATATTTTCCGGATGATTCGACACCTAACAATTTGAAAAAGGAGACATGTGGGGCTCTCCTTTGGCAGGCATACCCACTAAAACCCCCCCGGTTTCCGGCTGCATATCGCCAGGATTGTATAAATGTGGGGCCGATGTTGCAGTCTTCACCAAATGCATGCTAGACCCATCTGAGGATGCCTGTAAGCGGGAATGTCAATGTGTGCGTACGAGCAATGACATTTTGTAATGAGTTGTCTCTCTGTTTGAGCTTCCACAGCCTTACGTCCTCTGTGCCTCTATCGTATTACCCACAGAACAAGGAAAGTGGTATTACCCAAGGAGATTGTGACTGTTTGTCTTTTAGTTTCGCTGGACCGTTTTACTTGGTTTTACGGCGTATTGTCCTCGTAAACCGGGCAAATATCAGTTTTATGTTTATGAGTGAGCATAAAATATTTAAATGTTACCTGCTTGTATGAGATTTATGAGAAAAATGCTCTCATTATTTAAATAGGAATGCTGAAGTATTTTTCATAAGTATTCCATTAATTATTTATTTATTTCAATAACATTACAGTAGCCCTATATATTACAGATTTAATCGAGTTCGAGCAAATGCTGTTTCGATCACTTTTTGTCAGTGGAAACAAAAATAAGTTCAAGTGTGTTTTGTCCCATTAAGACCAAATGAACTGAACGGGATTTTTTATCTTTTCATGTCTCATATTCTGAAAGTAACTCATGACTTGCCTAAAATGCGGGTTGAAAGTGATATGTGGCGGCCCTAGGGTTGTAATAAATTTGAAAAAAGAATAGGGGGTGTCATGTCAAATCGATATCTGTAATCTCTTTGGACTTTTATTTACCAAAGGTATGTAGGCAAAGGCACAGAAGCCTATACAGCTTATTTTGCTACATTATAAAATAATTAAAATCGTAGAAACCTTACAAATTCTTTTTTTGAATATTCTGTTTGTTTTTACTTTCCTCATATTCAAAATGAAAAGTAGAGTGTTTACTTCGGGTGTATGGACCCATAACAGTCTCGAACTATCGGCGCCCTCACTTTGTTTGGGCGCCAAAACACTCGACTGTTATGGGTGTCATACAGCCCTTGGTAAACAATCTACTATTAATTACACGATGTTATTGTACGATTATAGAAGATATCTAAATAATCATTTATTAAAAAGAAGATGATTACCGACTACCTTGATTTTATTAACAAAAAAGTCTTACCCATAATATTTATTCGCAGAGGCACCAGCGGTATCGACATTGACTTGAGACGAGTTGACATCGACCAATGCCCGCTGAAGCCCGGCTCAACTCAACTCAACATATTTGCTGGCACCGACAAGTGTAAAAAGAAAACCACTGAGGTAAGTACACAATATACAGGGTCTAGTATATAATATATAAGTAGTGATAAGTTTCTTGCGGCCGTTCTTCTTAACAGTTAAAAGATGTCCTGAATGGCTGGTAGGAAAAAAAAATTGTTGGACTATTCGAAAGTACTTATCTATAAGTCTATTTGAATAAAAATCTTTGACTTTGACTCTAGCACAGGTATGATGAAGGCTGTCTACCCGTTGAAAAAAATACCGACTAAAGTAAATAATATATATATTACTAGTTTCCGCGTGGTTCCCGCTCCCGTGGGAATAACGGGATAAAAACTTACTGTCCGTCCATCCAACCAATTTTATGACAAAAATCAAGGCAATTGGTGGCTTAGTTAGGGCGTGAAGTAAGGACAAACAAACAAACGCACTTTTGCATTTATAGTATTTGCTAGGTTAAGGTTTCTCCATAATAGTTGCAAGCCTTCCTTGCCCTAAAAACCAACGTCTCATCTAAATTGTGTAGTAACCAAACCAATCTGCCAAAAAGTCAATATATCTCCGAGAAGCAAATGATTTGTCAGCTGACTAGCAAGACAAGCAACAAATTGTTCGCACATACGTTCGTGCCGCGGCATCAGTTAAATCTATGCTTCCACACTGAATTCTGCAACGATGTTTAGTTTTGTAATACTAGTGGCATAACAGAGTACGTCGAAACACTTTGAAATAATGTTTTGCAGGTATAGTGTCAATCAAAATATATGTTTATACAGTGCCTTTCCGAAAACAGTTCCTTTGCTGCTATGTTGGAGCCCCTACTTTATCTGTCAAGAAAATCTGTGCAGATTTTAAAAGCTTTAGATTCTCTGTTAGAAATGTAAATAATATTTTGTGCATAAACATTATAAAGTTTTAATGCATAAAATGGCATTGAATTGATCGCTCTATCACGTTCGCATTTTTTGGAACCAGGGGTCTAGCATAGCGGATAATGGCAGCTATTATACATTCATCATCATCTCATCATCATCAGCCTGTAGACGTCCACTGCTGGACATAGTCTTCTCACGCCTATTGTGGCGTTCATAGGAGGCTATCAGCCTGCTGCTACAACGCTGGCCAGACGGGTTGGTAGAGGTTTTGCATTATACAATGCTATTTTTATGTGATAAATATTAAACAAGAAAATACGCTAGAAAAAAGCAACCTGTCTCATGTCCCCATCAGTTCATCATCCCGTCAGGGCGACATGAGACAGGTTGCTTTTTTCTGGTATATTTTCTTGTTTAATATTTATTTTACATTAATTATTTATCATTCATGCTAAGCTGGACAGTCCATCAGTATTAGATAGGGTTTACTTTATAGTAAACGGGAGATATTTTGTATGAGAATCTGTAGTTCTGCTACTGCCCACTAGAGGCGCTGTACAGATTCGCATACAAAATGTCTCCCGTTTACTGTACAGTAAAAAGAAAAACACATGGTAGACTCACTGGTCTGGTACACGCTTGGAACGGACTGCTCACACGCCAACCAACCGCGCGTTACTGACATGTGCCATAAGTACTCGTACAAAACTATGATCTTGAAATAATATTTGCATATTCTTTGGAACATCTTGTGACATGCTTTGAGAATATCATTGACATGTTTTAATTGGTATATTGAGTTCTTGTAATAAAGTATAGTTTTATTGTTTGACATATTATGCATTTTTTATATGCCATGCCTAATTATTTTTAATAATATTGTGTAATTGCATTGTATACACTTAGGGGACATTCAATTCCAACTTAGTTACTTATTATTGCCGTACCTATTTATTTTATAATTAATCTTCTTTTTCTAAGCGTGTTAATGGCAGACACTAAAGTATTGAGGCCCATAATTCAGCCACTTTGACAGCCTTGTGGGATGCTCTCATGAGATCCTCCTGCATGCAGGTTTTAGGACACGCAGGGCACGATGATCGCTTCGATGGACACGCTTGTTCTCCTGCCGAAAAAGAAAGCGTCAATCCAAATAATTAATTTGTTATTTATTGTGCTTTGTTTGCGTTATCGATTTTGTCTGTAAACTTGCGAGGGTCTTTATGAATAAATAAATAAATAAAATAGCAGCAAAGGAACTATACTTTGAAATGTACTGTTAACATGCCGTTTTGTATGTTACCACTCCGTTATAGCCATTTCTATTTTCATAGTTAAATATTTAGCATCTAATACCTAACCTAATATTAGGAGAAGTTTATATAGACTGTGCAAATATAGTAATTAGTAGAATCAAGAAGCTGGCAAGCTGAATTATACAGTTTGACCTGTCAGGTTCCGGGTTATGAGATAAAATAGATATTCCATTGTTCGCTGGAAACCTGCTTCAATCCTTAGCACAAGTTCTTCATGAAACTTAATGTGGGCTAGAAGTTTTATTGGTGTGATTGTATGCAGTTATTTATTTAGCAACATAATTTAATTTAACCTTAAAATGGTTAAATGAAATTACTTATGTTGCTATGAAAGGAACCCATAATACATATAATTGTCTGCAATATAATCTCTCAGTACCCGATTTAGATATTAATTAAGTCATAATTAAACCAAACAAATTAATAATCATAAATATCTATTTTCATATAACTAAAGCGTGTAATCGTTTCTGATAAGTTGTACCGATATTCCAATAAGAAACACCAATTACAGACATCGGAAGCCTCTGTAAACAGCCGGTATCAAAGGCGTCTACAGTTTCAATAATACTCGATACCTTCGATTATTATATTCGGTATCTCGTTCAATATCTGGAATGACGAGGGCAATGATTAAATTCATAATTATAATTTTCGCATTACTGCCGAGAGTGCCAATGTATTGCACTCGTTAGTTTAAAATGAAATTAGTCACAGCGAGAAACCTACTCGTTTATGTTGTTTTTTTAGAAAAAATAAAAACAATTAACTTTTTTTATAGCTAATACAAATTGTGTGCCGTGTGGTGACGGCCTAAGAATACAAGTGTCACCACTCCCTTACATGCCTGGGATGTCGTAAGAGTCGACTAAGAGGCTCGACGCATTGAAAACCTGTGCGAGAGAAGGAAAACTTGAAACAAACCCTCTACCAACCCGTCTGGGGAGCATGGTAGCAGTAGGCTAATATACTCCTATGAACGCCACAATAGGCGTAGGAGATGCCTATGTCCAGCAGTGGACGTCCACAGGCTGATGATGATGATGATGAATACACTATTAGTTACTATATTTTTTATTAGAGTAAATCTGGAATGCTGTTTAGTAGCATAATGTGTAATGCATGATTACATTCTTATATAAGTTTTTGTTCCTAATTTCCTTTTATGGAGTTTATTGTTGGCTTTTTGTTATCTTAATTATTATAGTTTAAATTAAGGTGCACATATTTATATTCTGTTTTTTTTTATTATTATACATATTTTAATGTGTGCTTTTGTGAATGACGTTTTTAGCCTAATCAGTTGTAAAATTATGTAACTCTGTTAAGCTCTCTAAATAAGTTTTGGCTGTTGATATCCCAGAACCAATAAAATAAAACAATAATGAGGTACTATATGATCACAACTTCTTTATGACAAACCGCGCGTAACAATGAATTTATTTGGTTTGGTTAGATTAGGTTAGGGTCTGCAAGTTTATGACAGTTTTTTTTTTAATATTAAATAAGCTTGCTCTTGTCATCATTCTGAATCGTTAGATTTCAGAAGAGGCCGAAGATGGAGCGAGCTTGCCTAGAAATAGCCTATTTGCTCGAGCTTTAAATATATTAAGGTTATAGGCTCCCGGGAATACAGATGCAGCACTTCCTGTCTGCGCATTATAAAAGATGAGGAAAAATTTTTATAACAAATAGTTTATCAAGGACACAGTTTATCAAGGACTTGGGGCGTCGGCTTAGACAGAAAAATTGTGACCCCCGCTCTGGGTCGTTTCTGGTGCAGAGGTTGTCTATTGCCATCCAACGCGGTAACGCGGCCAGCGTTATGGGCACATTTGCACCGGGGACTACTCGGGGCGGTCTATTAGACTAATAGACTTAGTAATATTTTTTATATTGCTGTAACCTAATACTTATTAAATGTATTCTTTTAATGTATTAGAATAAATATATTTTTATTATTAACAAATAGTTGAATCTTATTGTTATTGTTTTTATGATTCAATGAACTAAAATAATATAATAAAACCAAAATTGAGTATTATAATTAATTCAAAGCTATTTAAAATAAGAATAAAATGTATCAAAAAAGTCAATAGTGCGATTCGGAACGCATTATGACATATTTTCAGGTATTAAATTAAAAAAGCACTTTACCGCGCTAGGCCGCCAAAAGCGATTTTCTACGCAGAAGCTGATTGACAAAACCTCCTTTTCAGAGCGTGAGAGGTGAAAAATATATTTTCACCTCGCACGCTCATAATGCGTTCCGAATCGCACAATTGAATTTTTGTTACATTGTATTCTTTTTTTAAATAGCTTAAAATTTATTACCGTTACTCCGTTTTGGTTTTATTTTAGTTCATTGAATCATAAAAACAATAACAATATGATTAAACTATTTGTTATAAGAATTTTATATTAGGCTGGGTGAGATTTCCCAACCTATGATTGGACCTATGAACCTATATTTTTAAATTGTCTTTGTCTTGTACCTCATGTCAGTGTCAACATTTACAGAATCATTTTTATTGTTATTTATAAGTAACAATATATTCCTACTTTAAATAACTTTGAATTAACTATAATACTCCCTTTTTATAATATTACTTTTTTATATCATTAAAACAACGAGAATAAGGTATATTTTGATTAAATTTTACCGTACTAACAGTACCGGGTACAAGCAGGTCATTAATATTTTTGTAACAGACCTTAATGCAAAAGACGAAACGTCAAGTGTAAGTATCGAAATAACGTTTCAGGCAAAAACCTTCCAGGACAATTAACATACATCCAATAACCATACATAAGATTTATACGTTCTAAGCAAATAGGCCGGACCTTTTTTCGCACTTGACGCTCGCCTAAGCCTGAAATCCTCGAATAAGCGGGATCAGAAGCTGGCAAAAGGCCGAATGAAAACAGACGTATTACAGGGCCATCGCGCACACGCGGCAAAACAACCAAATGGCACAGAACATAAAGACATCGGGCCACAGAACCAACGATTTTCAAGGTTTTTAACATTGAAAATGTTTATGTTTTCCTGCGGGCCTACCATCATCAATTAGAAACCGTATGCCATAAGAATGTTTTGTTTGCGTTTTGTTTTTTTTTTAGCTTTTCACATTTTGACACAATTTATAATAATAATAATAAAAGTTTATTTCATTTCAAGGCAAGTTTATACAATAGTTTGTGACCGAAGTCATCTTTTAAGCAATTTTTCATCACTCCGCTCTTCCTTTACATATTTATACTTTAACTGTGCTACATTTATAGGTATTTTTAACAATACTAGATTATTAAATTTTAAATAGAAAAATATTGGAATAAATTAACTCGGCCACAAGTTAATTTTTTCCAATATTTTTCTATTTAAAATTTACTAAAAGTATAAAAATAGCATTGAAAAATGCAAAACAAAATCGTAAAATACTAGATTAATTTAAATTTACACTTTGGAGGCGATGATTGAGCGTAGACGTTAAAAACTACCTTCAAAAAACAAGCTTACTTTATGAGATTCGTAGTACGAAATAGCATGGTAACATTGAAACAATACTGCGCTAAGAGATGGCATAGGCAAATATGTTCAAGTATAGTGCCCCGATTTATGAAAATTGTGACATTTGCCTGTATAGTTTCGCAGTTAAGAGAGAAACGCGGACGAGCCATAATGTCAAGAATCAAGAATCAAGAATATTTATTTGCGAGCATTCACAGTACAAAAATTTGACAAAATTAAAAAAAATGTGTGGCGCTTATGTGATGCACCAGATACTGGCATGCCAACAGTAGAGATAGAATGACGCTTTAAATAATAATCAAAAAAATGGTTAGTTTATTAGTAGAATGCAATTAATCAAGAAATGTCAAGTAAACAAAGTGTTCAAAGTCATAAAAAAAGCAATAAACAATGTCAGGTAAAATGTCAAAGCGAAATGTCATGTTAGCGTGTTAGTAATTAAAATTTAACTATAGTCTTTCATAAAAGTTATAATAATCAGATAGATCAGAGTTTATATTATAATCACAATTTCATATTCGAGAATTCATTAATGGTATATATACATTTATCACACAACAAATTATAAAGTTTAATTTTTTTTTTTTTTTGTGGTAGTTCTGAGATATCTAAAGGCAAAGCATTATACAATTTTATGGCCATATTAAAGCAATTTTTGGCAAAGCAGGTAGTTATATGTGAAAGTACAACTAGTCGGTTGGGATATCTCGTTCTGAAAGTGCATACCTCTTGTTTTTTTGTAAATAATTTCAAATTTTTCTGTCAAAATGTGCATCTGATGGAGGGCTTCAAAGTGCAATTTTAATTCCCCAAATTGGTCGGTAAGTTTTGTTTTTTTTTTTAATTTGTCAAATTTTGTTTCGCTGACTTGGATTGAGAATTTTCCAATAAGTTTTTTTAGCTCGCTTTTCAAGAAACGAAAAAAACGGGTTCTCGGTCTTGAATTAAGGTACAGTTTGAGCCATCTTAGAAGGCGGACGGACAAAACTGTAGGCGGTAGCGGGTCCCTTACGCGTGAGGTCAGTCTGCGCTTCGTCAGTCGACATTAGTTGTCACTTTATAGTCAGTACGATAAAAGATGAATTTCTAACTATGTATGGAACTTAGACGGCATCGATAACAGTGCCATCAATATAATACCGCCACTATATATTTGTAAATTTTTATCGTGTGCTAAATTACATTTTCAATGCCTGTGATAGTTGCGCGTTGTGTGAGATCTGTAGATTTTTTATATCTGTGACTAGCCTTCCACCCACGACTTTTTCCGCGAGGAATTAGGTTACAAAACAATCCAGTTTTATTCCCTATCCCGTGGAAATATCTTAAAATCCTTCCTTTATTGCTCGCCTACATCGTTAAAGTATATGCAAAATTTCAGCTTAATCGGTTCAGCCGTTTGGGCTTTGCATTGTCTGTCAGTCAGTCACGGTATTGTTATATTAGTATAGATATACATTCTCTAACTAGATCAACCAAAATAAATTTTTCATACATATATTGAACTTATTCCTTATAAATATCGCCTAAATTCACTATCATATCGTTAGCAAGGCCAAACACACACAAATAAATTGCAAGGTAATAGACAGCCGCCGGTTTGTTTAATAGTGTTCGATAGTACGGGTTCGAATCAGGGACGCAAAATAAACGTTGGATGTAAACAGCTTGTGACAATCAACTGGTGATATTAATGGCCTGTTTGGCCGTAGGATTCAATATTTGAACGGGTTGCGTCGCTCTAATGATTTGACTGATCAATCGAACTATGTATCAGTGGAGTCTAAATAACGCTACGTTCACACAGAGATTCGTTATGCCGGATCTGATTTTTGCAGGATCCGACAAAACCGAATACTCTGTTTACACGACATTTGGTTATAGGATTCGGTTCTTCGTCTCAACCACTCTTCGGGGAGCCACCATATATTTTAGTAAACCATCATGCTATTAGAAATTTAAGAAAATTTGAAAATTTTGTTTTCAATACTGTTCATATTCGAAGCATGACCTCTACAATGAAATTATTTTGATATTCCTGCCAAGGGAGTCTAATTTTTGCATAATACACACTGGGAAGACGATGATTGAGCGAAGGCGTCACAAAACTTCTAGCGGAAAAATAGGCTTACTTTAAGAGGGCCGTAGTACGAAATATCGAAATAGCATGTAAGATTAAAACAATACAGCGCTAAGAGAGGTAGAATCCCCGTCTCATGTCAAGTATACTAATCAAATGCCATTGAGTCGAGGTGGAAGGATCGGCTAGTCGACTAGATCGACTTGCCGTCCGCAGACTTCAGGCCATCTTAGATTGGGGCAACGCCAATCTTGTCAGTTTCAATGCCACTAAAACACAGGCCTGTTTATTCATTGCAAAACGGAGTCCCTTACAACTGACTCCGACTTTCCAGGGTGTATCCTTGCCGATAACCGAAAATCTGCATCTTCTCGGCCTGAACTTGTCTTCCAAGATACTTCTCTCCGAATCAGCTGCTCCTTTTATACAAAGCGCAGATTCGGCCGTCTATGTACTGATTTCACCTGTGGGATGGTTCTGCTAAGTATCAGCTAGAGCTTCTGGAATCGATTGAAAACTGTGCCAGGAAACTCATTGGAAACTCAGCATTGGCCACGGCGGAACTTCAGAGCCCCAGGCACCATTGCAAAGTTGCATGTCTAACGGTCTTTTATAGGATACACTTTAGAGAGTGTGCGACAGAACTGCACGACCTTGTTTCTCCAGCCCCTTTCTACCATCGGGGTACCAGACGCACGTTAGCTTACCACGCGTACGTTGTTGACATTCCAACGGTCCGTACCAAGCTATGGCTGACACATTTCTTATGCGAACCGCTAAAGAATGGAATGCGCTGCCTGCTCATGTGTTCCCGATTCCTACAACCTTGGCCTCTTCAAGGCGAGAGTGAATAGGCATTTTCTGGGCAAGCATGCAACACCTTAGACCACATCCTGTTTATTAAGCACGATGGTGGTCAAATGCCTGCCCAGTTATTATAAAAAAATACCATTGCTCAGGGTGCGCCGGACGCATATTTGTCTTGTTTTGCCACACGGGAAGGCTTCTTTTATGCACCCTAACCTATTAAATAGCAACATCAAACGTTATATTACTCTAGTCTAGTAGAATTACAATTGTTATGCTTAGATTGTTGTTAAACTAGCCTATGTCAACTTCCCCAAACTACGCAAAAGGAAATAAGCAGCAGATTCCCCAACCGATTTCCCGGCCCAACGGCAAAGGTCGACTGATCGGCTTGTACAAATCCCCAAAGATATTCGGGACGTCTTCATAATGCCTAAATTTGCTGTTTGTTCCACAAAGTTCCAGTCTAATATTAACGAATGGGGGATAAGAGTGAATTTCATATTCAACTCCCGTTTAGTCTGGAAAGCCGGGATTTAGTTTTATACTTTCATTAACGTTAGAGGGTTTCTGCAAGAATTTTCTTATGTAAGGAGGTATAGATAACGTTGCTAAGGCAAACGAGAATATCTTTTTAATGTCTATACCTAAAGGAATATCCTTATTTTGATGAACGTGAAAATGATTGAGTAACACAGATTTAACTTGTCATCTAAAGATATAGAATTAATCTGTTTATCTGTCGGTATCCGTATGTAATAAGCTATTGTCTCTTCAATATAGTCGTGTCACTCCCAAGACTTATACTACATCTACGTGGAGATCACTTCTACAAAAACAATTCGGAATTTCTTGACATTTATTTGTATTGGAACTGAGGTACAGTCCATAGCAATTCCTTTTGTTTTAAGATGTTCTTATGGATTATGGTGGATTCGTTTCTTTTCCTTTTACTATATGGTTTGCCACGACGAGATGTAAAACGATTAAGCGCTGCAATAAAAGCCTCTTTTGTGAGGTCGGTGACGAGCTCTAAATGGATCGCTTTAGTTGCATGGCAAACAAATATGCATGCGTATGACTTTGTGAGCTTACAACCTCGACCTTTCCGGTCAGCTATGAGTACTGGGCCAAAGTAGTCAACACTAGAATTATAAAAAGGGTATTGAAGGTTAGTTCTAGTGGTAGGAAGTTGACGCATTACGGGTTGTAAATTTTGACATTTAAATCTAAAACATTTTACACATTGTCTGTCTACAGCTTTAGCAAGGTTTGTTCTACCTAAAGGCCAATAATTTAATCAAATGTTAGCCAATAACAATTGTCGACCGGCGTGTAACAATAGTTTGTGCTGCATCCGAAATATAATTTTTGTCAAATGATGTTTACTACACAGTAATACGGGGTGTTTTGTATTTAAATCGTATGGAGAGTTATCTAATCTACCACCAACGCGTAGTAACCCCTTTGAGTCTAGGAATGGTAACAAAGACGACAAACGATGCTTTCGCGGTAAACCCTTCCCAGACTTTAAAAGCTCGTATTCCTTCGGGAACATTTCCAGTTGGGCACTGTGTAGCAAACATGTTAATGAGTTATCTAATTCATTATCAGAAAGTTCGCCATATAATTTATTTTTACGTATTTTTTTAGTTAAATACAAATCTGTTCATATATGCAACAACTCTTTGAAGGCGATCAAAACAAGAATGGTAATGAATTAATGTTTGAACTATTGATCTATTTACGAATGAACCATCTACAAGCATACAATCTACAAGCACACTATCTACAAGCGAACTATCTACGAAGTGTGATATCACTTCAGGTATATCCTGTTTCACGCTATTGCAGGGCATTTCAGGCCAACCACTAAACCAGTTTTGTAAAAAGCTAGGGCCTGACCACCATAAAGAGCAGTCGCCGATTATATCGGCCTTCGCCCCGCGAGAAACAAGGTCCGCCGGATTGTCTTTTGACGGTACGTACCCCTACTTGTGACCGACAGTGCTTTCATGGAATTTAAGCAAATTCTTGGAATTCGGTGGTGTATTAAGTTAAGCAAGTATGATCATGGATTCACACCAAAAGAAACGCCTAAAGTATAAGAAATGTCAGTGATTCCATTACCGTAGTACACTTCTCGATCCCAGTAACTAAGCGGGGATTAATTATCATTAGTTACTTTTATCGGTGCTATAAGGTTTTTAAACCGACATTGATCAAACAAAGAGGGAGGTTACTAATTAATCGCATCGCGTTTATATTTATTATTTTTATGTATGTTTGTAGATATGTAAGTACCTTACTCTTAGCCGAGCAATTTTGTTCTATTGAGCGAACATGTATCTAAAAATGTTTTTTCGCTAAGTTATATGAATTACCCGGAACCTTAGAGTCAGTATTTAAAGGCATTGTAACAGTAAACTTACCACTATCGTTTCGAAAAGTATTTTGTTTGAAATGAAAACTCGACAATCTATTTCTCGATTTTTTATCAGTAAAATTACAAAAGTGTGAGCTTTTTGAAAGAGATGAACGTGACTGAGTAACCTGAGGCACAGGACCAGTCACAATCCATCCGAATTTGGTCTCACGTAATTTAGGCAATCGTCTACCCAAATCAATAGTATGATTACTTATGACACTCCAAAAAAGTTCTGCCCCTACTAAGATGTAAATAACAGACGGAATATTAAAGGAAGGATCAGCTAAACAAATAGTTGACGGAACTGGAATATTCTCTACATTGACTCCAGACGAAGTTTTTATTGTTATTATTTTGTAAATAGTTATTTGATGTATAATTATTTTGTAAATATTTATGGTGTTTATTGTTATTTGTGTTTTCTTCAGTGTTAGTTAAAATAAATGACCTTTGTTTTCGTAATTGTGTGGTTTTGTTTGTATTTTCCAAAGTTTCCATTAAATCTGCTCTGTTAGAAATAAGTGTAATAAATTGTGCTAATGTAGGTGAGTCAGACAATGCATTGCGATACTCTTCCCAATGTCTATTTGTAACGGAGTCTAACTTTCTGGACATCATAAAAATAATAAGAGTATCCCAATGCTCGGTAGGCTCCTTTAGCGATTTAAGGGCCCGGATGTTCTTGTTTATAACATCGATAAATCGCCGTAAAGAAGTGGACGATTCGCTTAACACTGGTTCCAAATCAAAAAGAGCCTGGACGTGGTTGTTAATTAGAAGACGATTGTTATTATATCGGTCACACAACAAATCCCACGCAATTGAATAATTTTCGCTGTTAAAATCAATGTTTTTTATTACTTCAGACGCACGACCTTTAAGCGAAGCACGTAAGTAGTGGAATTTGTTGATGTGGTCGATGCAATCGTTATTATGTATAAGGGATATGAATGTGTCCCTAAACTCTAGCCAGCACTGATCACTACCATCAAAATGGGGTAAATCAATTTTTGGTAAGCGTACAAAATTATTTTTAAACGATGCACCTGATTTAGAGCCCTACTCCGAAGCCTCTCGATCCGCGTCATCAGCATCAGCTGATTTCAGACGGCTCCGCGCTTGTGCAAGAAGCTAATAGTATCGCTCTTCAAACAAAGCACGCTCTGCATACTCGTCTTCAGGCTTGTCTGACAACAGCTCGATTTCCACCTGCAATGTGTCGAACAGATCGTATAAGGCTTCAAATTTGGCAAAGCGACCCTCCAAATCTAGGCATTGCAGGTTTGTTAATGTCTTAGAAGATCCTAGAATACTAATATACTCGTAGTTACTAAAATTAGTTAATTTGGCTTTCATACCACTGCGTTGCTTAATGAGTTTGTCTAAATTATTCATTTTGTACGATAAAATCAATAAGATGTGAAGAAAAGATGAAATCACTTTAATGTTAATAGCAATAAGGCTTTTCGATTATCGATAAATGCATTCAATCGATGAACAAAGCGGTATCGCACGGCTGATAAGAAACAAAAGAACCGTTATCTCTCGGCAAAAAAATGCATCAGCCGGTCGGTCGGCAGGTAAATGTCAAAGGTGAATCGATGAATAGCGGTGATATTTACGAGTGCAATATTGATGCGGCTAATGACTATAATCCGGCTCGAAGGACCAATGTTTTGATGCGAAATAAAACGTATAGTAGACTGTATTAAATAGGTTGTATGATGATGAAGTTCTTAAATAATTGTATGTAAGCAAAACGGTACAATGGACGCGACGTTTGCGTGGCCGGTCGATCGCGAACGGGCCGCGGAATTCCCCGCTCGCCGCTCAGCTAGCGATGTGACGTTTGTGCGTTCGCGCATGAACAGAGACGGTAATTTAAGTACTATGTAAATGCTTCTGTAGTCTACTGATAACACTAGCGATATCTGGCCTATAGGTCCCGGGTTCGATTCCCAGTGGGGCTCATATTGTATTCGGTTTTGTCGGTGTTAGGACTTGTTGTAAGTGCGCCTGGTTAGCTACCACCATCTTATTTATGTCGGACGCCAAAACAGCATTGTTGTATTCCGGCAGCTAGAGATAAGATAGCCAATTAGTACAACTTAGTTCGTGGAAATATAGCGCGTTTGATATCCGTAAAAGTTGTGAGAAATGCTATTATTCTATACATGATTTTCTTTGTGACAATTAAACAATATAAATACAATATGTTTTAATTTCACAATTTGCCTGTTTTTTTTGACATTACATAACATGAGTTTAAATTTTTTGACAGTTTATAATATAAATTTTAATTTTGGACATTAGGTATAGTATTAATTTTAACTTCTATCATTATAAACGAGTTTTCACTTCTGACATATGATATATATTAATTTGCTGGTATTATATTTGATATTGTTTTAATTTTTATTATTATTACCGTTTTGCACAGCCATTATGGGTAAACTAAGATGGACTGAATATTGTACTCTTGTGACCTCTTATGTACTCATATTTATGCAAATAATTGAATTGAATTGAGTCTGCCTGTTGTTCATTACAAAATGCGTTACGTTCTTCTACAAACTTGTCTTGTTTTCTGTGTTTACGCCATAAATTAAATGACATTAATATCGACGCTATTAAACTTCCGTTTCCATATTTTGGTGTCGATTTATTTGATTCGTTCTCCGACCAAATGTAAAATATTTATTTGGTACTGGCGCAATATAATTTAACTATCTGTCAGATAAACCTTCCGCAGTCCCATCGAAACGTCGTAAATTTTGATGGTCTTTAAACTGTTAATGGTTGGAACGTTATACTGAATCGACGAAGTCGTCACGTTCGACGCCGCATTTTGCTATAAAGTGTATTATGATTTATTTGAGCTGGTTCAATTTCACCCTGAAGTACTGTGACATAGTTAACAAGATCTGTGTTTTCATTCTTGGAAGGACCTATTTCCCATATACAACCTCACTCACTATTATTAAAATTAAAAATTCTTTATTTCTGAAATCTTACTTACAATAATTACGCCGAGACATCCCTTTAAGTTTTATAGAAACCTGTATTGGGACGTCTCGCAACTTCCCATTCGGATACAAATGATTTCAAGGAAAAACTAAAAACACTAATAAATCTAATAAAACTAGAAATGGGTTAGTAAGCGTGAGTTTGCGTGTGTGTGAGTGTGTGTGTGTGTGTGTGTGTGAGAGAGTGTGTGTGTGTGTGTGAATGAGTGTGTGTGTGTGTGTGTCTGTCTCTGAGTGTGATTATGTGTGCGTTTGTGCATGAGCAAGTAATATAATGTAACTATCATATAGTTCTTTTAAGCATGTTTTCAATGTCCTCATAACTACGATCTTTAATCCAGTTAGTTACTAAATGTTTAATTTTGTACAGTTGCATGGGGTAAATATTTAGCTCGCGGTTAATTTTATTATATATAAAAGAACATTGATTGTCAAACTGCCGTCGGGCAAAATCTATTGACTCACTATTGACTTAGTTTCCAAAATCTTAGTGTTTTCATTCTCAGAGGGACCAAATTTAGAACCTCACCCAATATTTATTTATTTGTTGTTGATCACAGTTCTAACCCAACCTATTGTTGTTTAGTTTTATTGTAAAAGTTATTACAAAAAATGGTAAGCCCTTCTTAAATATTTCCATGCACTGGTCATTGAATATAAACTACTTTTTCTCAAACGCTTGAAATGGAAATATGAGCATTATTTTAACAATCTTCTTCGAGATAAATCGATATTGCTGTACCGACCACATACATGCGAGCAGCAGCGGCCGACAAAAATTGTATGAAAATCCATATCTGTCCTGTTTAGCGACCAAATAAATCACATAGTAAACTCATATCTGTCTTGTAATTTTAAAATGGAACGATCTTTTTCTCCGTAATATCGCAACGAAGGAGGTAACATATCAAAGGTGTTATTAAAATTTAGAACTGGCTTGCAAACAGAAAGCTGTTTAAAAAAAAACAAAAATTAACTCTTTAAAGCGGGTTAAAATATTGTTGTTTATTGTTCATCTGATTTCGAAAAGTAGTTTTAATTTCCGCGCATTATTTGAGAAAAGTACTTCAATTTCAATTTCAATTTCAATTTTTTTGCATTCCAAAATGTTACAAAGATGGTATATAAGTAAAAGACACAATTTTGGACCATGTTGGGCATAGCAAATTTAGAAGAGAGGATGACGCATTTTGTGGTCTTATTAATAACCTTCATATTTATATTAACAAAATTATCATTATATTTTATATTTCTTTAACTCTTTGTCATTTAAATATTCTTTTACTGTGTAATAGGTCTTATTTAGCAATAGGTTTTTTAAGAGTGTTTTAAATTTCACGAAATTATTTTCATTTTGAATTTGCGTTGGTAAGTTATTATAAATTTTTATTGACATTATATGAGTACTACATGAGTGTTGGTTTAAGCGAGAAACGGGCAACATTAATTTATTTTTATTACGCGTTGAGTATTTTATTGGAGCATCCTGGCGTTTGGTGTATAGTTCTGGATGTTGGCGGACTAGCTTGCATATCTCCATTATGTAGATGGAGGGTAGGGTGAGGATATTGTATTTTTTAAAAATGGGCTTGCAACTTTCAGTATTTTTTAGATTGTCCAGTATTCTTAAAAGTTTTTTTTGTAAAATAAAAATTGAAGGTGAGTCTGTGCTATTTCCCCAGAGTATCACTCCGTACTTTAACCATGAGTAAGCATAAGCATAGTACATGACCAAAGCAGTCTGAATGTTAGTTGTTTTCTTTACTTCGCGGAAAGCGTATATGAAACTAGCTATCTTCGATCTTATTTTACTAACGTGCTGCTTCCATTTAATATGTTTATCCAACGTAAGTCCGAGAAGGTTAAACTCATTGACAATTTCAATTTTGTGATCCTTATATTGGAAGCTGAAATTAAGGGACTCTTTTTGGTGTGGGTGGAAGATCAAAAGTTTTGTTTTCTTAAAGTTTATCCCAATTATACTATACAAGCCTTGGCCACAACTAGGCATTGACGGACTTGCATATGTGTGCCTCGGCTTGGCCTCGGCTCACATTTACACGTTCGTCCATCAATGCCTCTTTTGCTGGCTGCTTCAGATTTGACCTATTACGGTTTTGAAATCGCGCTATATTCCACTTTGAATTTCGTGCTATTTTGTGTCTTTTTTGGTTTGCCGACGTTTCGCTACCTTTCTAGTGATGTGCAGCGCGATTCTAAATCCATAAAAGTTGCTTTATTCGAAAAATGGTAAACTTAATTTAATATACCTATTTGTGTTGGTAAACATAGCGTCGTTCTACTCTTCTACTTCGATCTGCCCAATCGGATCCCAAATTGTGACTATTATAATTAACAACTTTTATAACATTTTGGAATGCAAATTTTAAATTCATTGTTGCATGACTAGCCCAAATGACTGACTGTTGTTTCTACAAAAATAGTAATAAATAACTACAGACACCAAAAACAATACTAGGAAGAGGTAAGACAATGATTTGCAAATGTCTGACATGGCGTTGAGATTTCGCGATTCGTAATACCGGCTGCAATCCAACGGGAGATAACAATACCAACTATTTTGCGGAATCACAATACCCTTAGTAATTTTACGAGCATGGCAAGGAGAAGCAATCTCTATGTCCTTTATTTATCTACGCATAAAGTTTGTACAGTTGAACACATAAAACATCTTGTACTTACTGAAAACGTAATAAGAGCGGTTTTAGCAGTGCAGTTGTCAAGATTTTTGTGTTGCCTATTGTACCAGGACGCTCGCAGTAAAAACAATGCCGCGGGCGCGTCGGAAATTAATTTATTTCCCAGTTTTCTGACTTTATTGTTATGGACACTCATTTTGAAGACATTAGATTTTATAAAGACGACGGTTGCGAAAAATATGGTTTATTTAGTGACCGCCCGCGGTTTCACCTGCCTGGTTCCTTCCCGTGAGAACATCGGGCTAAAATGTTTCCATCTAGCCTGTAAACTATCTCCAGTGTAAGAAGCCGCTCGTCACACAGCGAGTAGGAGAGGGGACGGCCAGGGAGTTGGAGTCCCCGAAATCCCGGTGGGTTCGCCGCTCCGCTCGCCTCCAGCTAGTAGCGTGGGGGTTGGGCGGCGGGACGCGGAATCCCGTCGTCCAGGTAGGACCTCCGTGGTGGATGGGCGCGCCATGTGTTCCCGCGCTCCCACCCAGTAGTGGTAATCTGGGTAACTCCACCGACCCAGAGAGAAAGGCCCAAGAGGGCAGACGCGGGGCGGGGACCCGGTAGAATGCTACCCTTGTCCCGGCAATCCCCGTCCACACGCGTGGTTGTGTCACCCAGGGGGTTTTAGTGGGTTCGAGTCCCACATAACCTCCGGGGGCATTTCCCCCTGTACAAAAAAACAAAAAGGCTGTAAACTATCTTTGTGCCTTTGATCTAAATCCTTTCATCCAAACTTCAACATTTATAATATTAGTAGGAATAATCTAAAGCAATGGTAATTAAATAGTAGAATAAAATTATTACTTTCAATCGAAAACAGATTAAATCTTAAAAAGGTCGTTGTTGTAATACTTAAACCAGGTGCATAATAATCATTTTATGAATATGATTCCAAACGCAACGTAATAGATAAAACCCAGCAAAATTTGTCAAATCTCGATTTAATTAAATCTAGATTTAACCCATACGGAAGTCTCAAAATGTTAAATCTAGATTTAACAAAATCGAGATAGAGCCAAACTTCCTGCAAGTGGACCCAGTCACTAAACGTAAAATCATGTTTTAAAAACGTCATTCATAATGAAGTAATATATTTTGTTATCACCTTTAATAAAAATCAATTAGAAGCTTCTTAACTTCAACCAATCACAAGTTAACTAAGACCACATAAAAAAGAAACACAATACTGCATAAATTTAGAAAATACTCCTCACGTCAAAATTTATACATGTATTGGAACGTACGCATACCTTTTACTCTTATTAGTTCTATCTAGTGAATGGATATCCGACTTTTACAAATGTTTCAGTTATGGGGGCCATTTTTTCTATATCGGAAACTTTGCCACTAACCCATCAATTCAAGGAGAAAGCTACGCATAGTATGTAGATAAAGTTGATTTCGTAATAAATCTACACGCAAAGGAACTGCTGAAATATTTATGTAAGGACTGTATGGAATAGAAAGAACTTTTAGTTTAAGACTTATTTTTCATAGTACAGTTGACAAGTCGTCGATGCAAATATTAAGGATTCGACATATCGCAATCACATCACGTACCCTTCGGTGTTACCAACCAAAACTTCTACGTGACGTGAAGTAGCGAACCGAATTCCGTTTGACTTCAGCACCGCGTGAACATTTGCCGATAACTAGTTTCGAGCAAATTCTCATCCAGTGATTGCTCTAATGCAGTGACTATTAGTGGGAGGTGACGCTAATTTCAGCCCAACAGTCTGATTTCATTGTTAATGCTATATTGGGAGATCAATTTTGTAGTAGAAAATGAAATGTCTCGAAACTTGGATATAAATATCACCGGATTAATGGACTGAAGAATAGTTATTTGTTATGCAAGGCTTTAAAGTTGGTTATTTAGCGGCGAGTTGCCTCTATTGAAATCTGAGCAAGTGAAGGATTCTAGATCGAAGTTCAAAGATTGAATCCTGAGCGAAGCGAGGATTTCAAAGGTACAAGACGCTAAAAAGATTCTTTAAACATAAAGTTTAATCTAAATATACCTTATTCTTGTTGTTTTAATGATATAAAAAACTAAAATAATAAAAAGGGAGTATTATAGTTAATTCAAAGTTATTTGATGTAGTGTTTGATGTATGTGTTATATTTTTACCTATTAATAAGAATAAAAACGATTCCGTAAATGTTGACACTAACATGAGGTACAAGACGAAGACAATTTAAAAATAAAGATTTATGTCACAGTCCGAAATCCAATTATAAAGTCAAAGTCAAAGTCAATATCATTTATTCAGTCTAGGCTGTTACAAGCACTTATGATATCACAACCTAATAGGTTGTGAAATCTCATCCAGCCTAATATAAAATTCTTATAACAAATAGTTTAATCTTATTGTTATTGTTTGTATGATTCAATGAACTAAAATAATTAATAAAACCAAAACGGAGTATTATAATAAATTCAAAGCTATTTAAAATAAGAGTCGAATATAACAAAAAAGTCAATAGTGCGATTCGGATCGCATTATGACATATTTTTAGGTATTAATTAAAAAAAGTACTTTGCCGCGCTAGGCTGCAAAAAGCTATTTTCTACGCCTAAACTGATTAACAAAACCTCCTTTTCAGAGCGTGTGAGGTGAAAAGAATATTTTTAAACAATTGTCAACGAAAAAATCTGATTGTATCATTTGTAAACTCGGATCAGGGGGGTTATTTGTCTAATTTTAAATCTATCGCAATCACTTTCAATTCGTAATTTGAAAGTTATTCAGGCCGTCACTATTTGACATTTTTGACATTTGAAAGGGATTGTGATCGGGACGCGTTTCAAAAGGTATGGAATAAACGAAATGGAATTGTCTAAGCAATATGACAGACGAAAATATCACAACCACAATACCTCTGAAAGGGATTGTGATAGATTTTGAAATTAGACAATTAGGGGGCAGGTTATAATTATTGAAGCTTAGCTGTCCCGTATGTAAGCTACTAAATAACTGTCACATTAGTTATAGCCAAACTGAGCGGTAAACTCATAATGAACCACTTTATAAACCTGTCCTTGGTGGCATAAACTTACGAACAACAAGCGGAACTTCGTCAGCCAACGGGATGATAGTTTTGATTGTCTTAAGAACATTAATTAAAAGTTTAATTAATTTCATGGCAATGCAAATTGTACTACAACTGGGAATGTACATTTATAATCATTTAGTCCAATCTTTGTCCTGGTGGCTAAACTTTAAGGCCTCTCAAAAGACTTTCTGAAGTCATTAAGAGTAAGTCGTAAATGACATAGCACAGTAATTTTGAATAAACTCATCTGTTCATAAGATTTAACCGCCTCTGTGGTCTAGTGGTAACAACCACCGGTGTCATCCCGGGTTCGATTCCCAGCGGGGGTACATATTGTATTCGGTTTGGTTGGTGGTAGAACTTGTTGTAAGTCCGCCTGGCCATCCACCACCACCTTATCTAAGCCTGACGCCATAACAACAATGTTTTCAGCATTGTTGTGTTCCGGCAGTTAGAGATAAGATAGCCAGTTCCTCAGTGGCTGAGGATTCCAGGAGAGGCTCGCTTCTATCTTCCGCCTTATCAATACTTAACATCAGATATGATGAAGGCTAAGAGTCTCACCGTCGTTCATAAAAAAAGATCATAATCTTGAGAGAATCTACAATGAGGAAGTAAGCATTACTTATCAAGCTTGCAATAGTCAGAACTTTTGACTTGAACTAACTGATCAACCCAGCAGGCTGATTATCTAACGGAAACTCGGTTCAGGAGGTCTACTCTCTAAGCACGAAACACTACGGGTTCGGCCTAAGTTACGGACCTTTCTCACTCCGTATCACCTACGGACAGCTTATTAGTTCGGAGACATTGTCCCTACTCCCAATGTGTTTGTGCCATTTGTCCAAAACTAGTACATCCGAAATCAATAGAGAGTAGGCCCCATCCGTAGTTTCATTAAACTTACGGACGGGGGCCCGTATCTTAGTTGACGGGCTTAGAGAGTAGGCCTTAGTTTCAGTTTCGTCCTGTCACTACTGTCTCATTTTCATACTGTATGACAGCCACAACACCGACAAAACTGAAATTGAACCGAGTTTCCTTTAGATAATTAGCCCTCAGATCAACCTAATAATTGCTGCCAAAACACATCTGCTACCACTAGAGAGGGCTCAGCGGATATTACTCAAGGTTGCTGCAAGCCTCTCTTACAGTTTCCAACAGACGAACTATACCAGGTTTGGAACATCCTCTTTGTTAGTCAAACGTTCATTCTGAGGACCGTACTTCTAAAACAAGGTCAGCTATACTATGACCTCAAATTGGAAGAAAAGAGACGGAAGACGAAAGTCTGTACTATGCCTGCTGAAAATACTTCTTTTGCACAAAACTTCTTCCAGTTCCTTGGACCATTTCTATACAACAAGATAAACTCTATAGCTTATATCTATCTTTGTCTTAAAGCTACCTGTAAATGTACTGTATCCAAATACCTAAGATCTCTCGACTACAACGCTACTGAAAACCTACTCCACCCTGTCAGCTGATCACGCATACAACTTATCATTAAACATATCCTCATACACACGCACACACACATACATTATACTGGTACAGCTCACATTAGTTATCACACACAACACATTTATTATCATTGGTACCTCATTAGTTTTAAGCAATTTTTTGTTTGTAATTAAGGTTAATTTCTTCTTTTTATGTACTCTGGTTTTTACTTTATTATCCAGTATGTCATCTCACATGCTAAATTAGGAGTACCTAATGTCTGTGGGTGGGCCTGGTGACCTGTAGCTCAGGTGTCTATTGCAGATACCTATTTCAGGCACCAGTACCTCCCAAATATAGGAACTGTCCTTTACATCAAGCACTTTTTTATGTAATGTTATTTGTGATGGCAGATTTTTTTTTTTATAATTGAGGGAATAGTTGAACCAATCTTTAAAATCCCCAATCTTAGATCTAGTAACTTTCAATGATCCCAATATTGTAAACTCGTAGTTGCCAATCGATTTGAAACAATATACCAAGCAAACAAAGATTAAATACAGCTACATGGGAAATTTCCCAAACAATACACAAACCGTAATACACTATTTATTGAACCCTAAACTGTTCAGACGATAAAACAGAACATTCACCCTTAATGGCAGTCTCAACAGTGGATGAATAATTCCATAGGTACTAGCTGGAAGGTTTACGAAGACAATATTGATGATTGCGAACCAAATGTTTAGTGAAAATGTTTTCCGTAGCCCTTAATTGTCAATACTTAGGAAAAAGTCGCCACTAACAAATATATGGGTCATGGTGAGTAAGCTTATTGAGTTGTTATGTCACATCGCCTAGGATTATTTGTAGAAGAAAACAAACCCTCGACAATATCGTACTTTGAAGTATTTGAAAACGTACTTTGTCCAAAAAGTAAGAATGAAAACTGCATCTATATCAATTAAACAATACCATGACGGACTGACATACAACACAAAGACCTATTAAGCTGAACCGATTAAGCTGGCATAATTGATCGTTTAACGATGTAGGCGAGCTCTAAGAAAGGATTTTGACATTCCCACGGGAACGGGAACCACGCGGGTGAAACCGCGAGCGGAAGCTAGTAATCTATAAAGTAGCTGCATCTTATACGCCAAATCCAAGAAGGCTCTGGTTAGGATACCTCAAAAATTGCTTAGTCATCACTAAATTGACTCGTAGACGCCATCTACCGCTCGATCAGTCACTCGATGCCAATAAATGTTGCAAATACAGGTGTTTTTATTTTAAGTGCCCAAAGTTGGGGAGGTTGTGTTATGTGTCTAGAACTGTGTCTAGAACAAAATATGTGGGAAAAATAAAAGCGCCGCGATTAGCTGATATTACCGAACCGAGTCGGGTCGTGCACCAAGGTCGTGGTGCACGCACAATAGTTATTTAATTTGCTATTATTAATATTATTCTAAGTTTGTTTTCTTTGTTTGTCGTTGTTTAGGTAGGTTTTATATCCAAATAAACGACGCTAACACTTGATAAAAAAAACATAAAAAAATTAATTTTCATCTAAATACGTTGCAGAACCTCCCCCGTAACTTTGGACTTAAAGAACAAAAGCACGGTAGGTATACATAAATAAAGTTTTTCCCCAAGTCTTCCGTCTTGGGGACAGGTGAAGATGGAAACGGCAAGCTTAATTGACAGCCTGTTACCATTCGATTCGTGACTTCCATTCTTATTGAGACCGTGAAGTGTAAAGGCTTTATTTACATTCAGTTCCTGAGGTTTTAACTTTAGTGGAGGAATGTGAAGGTAAAAAGGGTTTAGATTTATTCAATGGTTCTTAAATTCAAGGTATTTGTGATTCTGTTTTAATTTTTTTGAAGAATGGTGGGTTCAAGCGAAATGAGTTCCGTATTGGCCGTTGTTTGTGCCTTAACAGTTTTTAAGCTATTGCATAGCTTTTATCGCGGGCTTTGAGCGCGGCGACCGAATCAAGAAATTCTGTAACGAAAAAACCTAACACCCCCCACTCCGTGTCATAGATTTTGGTTGCTTAGTTACGATTGTGAACAACAAAATTGTCAATGATAAAAAAAACTGTATGGAAATTTGTGTGAAAAAATAATTTCTTTTTAAAATCTGGGGGCCTACCGCCATCTTTTAGCGCAGTATTGTTTCAATCTTACCTTGCTATTTCGTAGTACAAATCTCTTAAAATCTTGTTTTTTTGACGGAAGTTTTGTGACGTCTTCGCTCAATCATCGCCTTCAAAAAGTGAAGTGTGTCAAAATGAGACAACTTCAATAAAAACAACGCAAACAAAATGTTCATATGGCATGACTGCTTATAATAGTTGTCGGTAGGCCCGCTGGTACCGATTTTTTTCCGCGACAACTGGAAAAAATGCGGTTGTTATTCACAATTGTAACTAAGCAACCAATATCTATGAGAAAAATGCTATGCAATAGCTTTACCGCGGCAGTCCCCGAGAGCCACACGTATTTTTTATCAACGATATTGTCATCAATACTTTCATTCCGTACCCCTGGCATCCCCGGAAGACACCTTTGTGTAGGTTTACCATCCGACCAGATTAATCCGGAGTTCCGGACATGTCCGGACTTCTAGACTTTTGTCCGGACTTTGACTGGCCCTTTAACTTGTGCAGATTTTTTGGTTTCGATGAATATGAGTAATAAAGCTTATTTAATAAGTAAAATGTTCGTTTTATTTATTTATTTATTTATTTATTTATTTGGACCACCAGGGAAAATTACAATAAAGCTTACAAATACTACAAATTATGGAGATCACTATCAAAATGTAAAATTCTTTCAAAGGTAGCCACATTTTGTGGCTAAAATGTCCGGACTTTTTTTGAACTCTCAGGTTTGTTGTCAGGACTTTGATGTATCTAAATGGTAACCTTACCCCTGGGGGATGTGCTTTTAACATATTATCCTGTACCTATTTAAATTTTCAAGATGTGTAAACACGCCGAATAGTACCTCGGTGATCAGCTGTGTTCCACTGTAAACTTTTCAAACAATGCCTTCATGTTTGGGTTGTACTATTTAGTTATTAGTACAATTAATTAATTAAACTGTCAGCCGATGATTGATTTTAGTATACCTTCGGACGTGTTCGTGCCACCTGTGTAATTGAATTATTTTAATCATATCCATCAATGGGGTACCAGACGCAGGTTAGCTTACCACCTGTAGGTCGTTGACATTCCAGCGATCCATACCAAGCGCTTTGCTGACACATTTCAAATGCGAACCGCTAAAGAATGGAATGCGCTGCCTGCTCGTGTGTTCCCCGATTCCTAAAACCTTGGCCTCTTCATGGCGAGAGTGAATAGGATTTCCTGGGGAAGCATGTTACACCTTAGACCACATCCTGTTTACAAAGCACGATGGTGGACAAATGCCTGCCCAGTTACTTGTAAAAAAATGCTTTCGAGGTTGTTGATTTGTAAGCTTATGTATATTATCTTGCATTAGTAACTTATATTTAAGTTATACCCCTGCCTATATATACGAGGTTTAAGGGTGATTTTAACCAACTGCAACTAAACACAAAAATGCTTATCATATTTTAAACGAATTTAATAATATGTTTGAAGTTAAAACGATGTTTCAAATAATTTTGTTTAGCACTAAACTTGTTTAGTGGCAATTTGTGAAAGTCGCTCATACGGAATGGGTACAATCGGGGAACTTCCCGAGCGGGAAGTTCCCCTGTACATTCCTGCCCACAGATTCATTTATAAACAAAGGACTTAACTACTAAACCTATTCCACAATTATCCAATCGTCATTTGTTCGGAATGTCTATTATCTAAACAAATTCTGCTAAAATTAAAGTATGCGGCTTTCCCGTTGTATCATATGAAAATGCTTTATCATCGAAGGAAATCCCGCATGTAGGGAAGCTAAATCCACAACCATAACAGGGTGCGTGATTATATGGCACATTGAGTGCTTCGTGTTGAACCTAAGTCTTAGGATACACAAGGATATTCAAGTTTCCGATACCCGGCGATGGACGTTTTTCATTAGCCGACACGACACTAACAACGGCACTGGGGGGCAATTCTCGCGCTGAGATATGTCGAATTCGACATTTTTGAAACCATAATTTCTTAATTGAAAATGTAAATTAAATCTTTACTATGGTCAAAATACTTTAGTTTCAATGATCTTTGACAATCCTATAATGTTGAAGATTGTTTACAGTGAGTTTTAAATATAGATTTATGGCTCCAAAAAATGTCGAATACGAGATGTCGAAGGCGCGAGAATTGCCCCCCTGGCTCGACTGTCGGGGACCCAAAAATGCATGAAAATATATGGCACGTCTTTCCACATGCCGGCACGACACCCACACGAGGATGTCTCTCCTGCAGAACTGCATGTGTGTTATGTGCGAGGCAAGCCGGTAGCCTGGTACTAAAAAGCTGAGTGTTGTGTCGTGTCGGTGAGCTCCGGTGGAAAAACAGAGTCCCGGCGTCGTGTCGGGCCAGTGCCGTGTCGGCGTCTTGTCGTAGTCGTGTCGTTGTCATGTCGGTGTCGTGTAGGCTAATGGAAAAACACCCGTTTCAGTATCCAACGACGCGTGCATATGTACGAACCTCTATGGATTTGTATTGCGGTATTCCGCTTGGATACCGAAATTGCCGGGTAGCGGAGACTTGAGTCGGTGACTTAAGTCCTTGTGCACGAAGGGCCTAAGTCGTTCCAGTGAACAGGAGCGTTGACTGTGACGTTATCACAGATTTTATAGTATAAAGCGAGTGCATTTCATAAATATATGAGGCAAGATACGGGATAAGCAAATAAGATGAAAGCGATGTTGGTACTAGAGAAGCGTTTAGGATGGATATTCGTTTTATGCTGCATCAGAGATTTCTTTAATTAACATTATTAGTAAAACTTTTTTATTTTTAGACGGCACTAGCACTAAACATATTATAAACACGTGGTGGAGAGAAGCCCGTGGCGCAGTGGTTCGTGCGCTCGGAAAGTGATTGTTGAGGTTAAGCAACTTTCGCAATGGTTGGCCACGTGATGGGTGACCAAAAATGTACTATCTCGCGCTCCTCCGTGCTTCAGAAAGCACGTTAAGCCATTGGTCCCGGGTGCATTTTGCAGTCGTTAAAACCCACCAATGCGCATTGGGCCCGCGTGGTGGTTCATGGCTCATTCTCCTTATCCACCCATAATGAAGGGCAGTGCCCCAGCAGTGGGGACATTAAAAATGGCTGATGACGATATTTAAAATATCGCTCTGTCACTTTTTAATTCAAAGGAATTACTGACATTTTAAAAATGTTTAGCGCTAAATGTGTTTACTGACAGTTGGTGGTAGTGACCCTTAACATTTAATATTTTTTTCTACTTATACTTAAAATTATTAAAGACAATGACAGTTGAAATACAAATAATAATGCACAAGATCTGACATGATAATATTTCTAACAAAGTGTTTAAGCAAAAACTGAAAAGGTCACTAATTTTATTATGCACTAACTCGCGGTTTCACTCGCGTGGTTCCCGTTCCCGTGGGAATACCGGGATAAAAACTATCCTATGTTGATAACCAGGCTTTCTACTACCTGTGTACCAAATTTCATCCAAATCCGTTCAGTAGTTTCGGAGCCTATTCAATGCAAACTAATAAACAAACAAACAATCAAATCTTTCCTCTTAATATTAGTATAGACAATGAAAAATTTTAAAATGAATGAAATGAAAAAATGAAAATATTCTTTATTCTATTGAGCATATTACACGCATTTTTGAGTTGTCAGTTTTGCCCTTCCACCCGTTTCAGACTCTTTTAGCTTTAACAGCTCTATCAAATGTATCTAATGGTATTTACAAACAGTAAAACATTACTAAATACAAATCAATCAAAGTATTATTTGATATGACTGACAAGTAACATAGTAGACGTATGTTAATTATCAGTTCCAAGCGTTACAGTCATTTAGATAATCTTGTACCTTGTCATAAAACTTTGCTCATGAGCGTCTTTTAACATGTTTTTTGAATTTATGCAAAGGTATTTTATGATTTTGTATTTTATGCATTTTTCAATGCTATTTGTATACTTATGGTAAATTTTAAATAGAAAAATATTGGAAAAATTAACTCGGCCACAAGTGAATTCTCAGACGGGAATCAAACCCGCGACTTTTGGAAATCCGGTCCAATGCTCTAACCGCTGAGCTACCGAGACTTGCGAACCACCGTCGAACAACGCTGGCCTACAGCGTATTAAAAATATAAAAGTATTGGAGAATTTCGACGGTGCTCAGCGGTTAGAGCATTGGACCGGATTTCCAAAGGTCGCGGGTTCGATTCCCGTCTGAGAATTCACTTGTGGCCGAGTTAATTTTTTCCAATATTTTTCTACTTATACAAAGGTAGTTCAATCACATCTTTTGGAACTTTATTAGAGAATGCTATGCCTTTCCCCAAAATCGAGTATATTATAAATGGAAATGTTTGTGAGGATGTTTGAATGTTCGTTACTCTTTCACGCTAAAACTGCTGTATGGATTTTAATGACATTTAGCACACAGATAAAAGATAGCCTGGATAAAAGTCCAAGCTCCCGATATTTCCACGGGAACGGGAACCACGCGGGTGAAACCGCGGCGAGATAGTGTTAATAAGAAAGTTTGTGAGGATGTTTACATGGATGGATGTTTTTTACTCTTTTACGCAAAAACTACTAAACGGATTTGGTTGAAATTTGGCACACAATTGGTAAATAGTCTGGATTAAAACAAAGGCTGCTTTTTATCCCGATATACCCACGGGAATCCGAACCACACGGGTGAAACCGCGGTTGGCCGCTAATTTTTAATAGTACATTGTGAGTAATACACCATCTTTTTTGCAGTGTGTTCCAGTCCCCGGATTGGGGTTCCGTAGGGGGTCCTACCGGTGTTTATGCAAGAGAGGGTTCTTCTTCCCGAACACGACGGCGGAACACCGGTACTACAACGGCAGCGATATTGAAGAAGAGTACGAGAAGCATTTATCTGTAAGTGCTAATTAAATGTTTATTCGTCTTGTCAGCCATTTTTAATGTCGCCACTGCTGGGGCACTGGCCTTCCTTATGGATGGATAAGGAGAATGGACCATCATGACTCACCACGCGTGGACAACGCGGCTAAGTGGGTTATATTATAACGAATGCTAATGCAGCCGGGAGCAGCGGCTTATCGTGCCTTCCGAAGCACGGAGAAGCTCGAGATAGTAAATTTTTGGTCACCCATCCCGTGACTGACCAATTCGAAAGTTGCTTAATGTCAACAATCGCAGGCCGAGCGTGCGAATCATTACGCCATCGAGCTCCTCATATGTTATTCACTCTTATTTCCATAATAAATATTTCCATATAATCACAACAATTATCTAGCCCACGTTAAGTATCATGAAGAACTTGTGTTATGGATACTAGATAACGGATAAACATACTTTTTTTTTTGTAAATACATACATAATATGTATACAGACAAAGACAAATAGACATGTGCATGCACACAAATATTTGTCTTGTCCGGGGATCGAACCCGGGACCTCTGGCGCAGAAGGTGGGGTTAGTACCCCTGCGCCAAACAGGTCGTCGATGTAATAAACATATAATCAAGCTTCTTTCCGCAAGAAATTAAGCTTGATATTTTCTTGCGGAATTAAGCTAGATATCTTTGGTTTCATGTTTAGTTTATAGATTTAGATTTATGCCAAGTAACGCCTGATTCTATCAAATATTTATAGCGATACTCCTTACATCTTCTTTGACCAAAATTAGTAAAATATTAAAAACGAAATTCACAAAACTAATTATCAGGTACGAAAACACTTGTCAGAATGATACACGTTTGTTTATAACATAATATACTAAATAACTATTACATACATACGGGTAAAATACAAAGATTACACGAATAGGCAGAAAAACTTAACAAAATATCTCGTTCAACCACAGAATTGTTAAAAAAATTGTTTCTCATCTGTCTCCTTTGTTTAGAAGATTGAGATTGATCTGGGTTATTCGATAAGATAGGTCATATAAACCTATAACTGGTTGAGCTTTGAGGTAATACTGATGTTCAGAAAGGCAACTTAGATCACTTAAAGAATGATTTATGTACCAAAAAAACAATGGAAAAGAAAATTGAGGTCTTCCTCGAAGCGCTTCTAAATTATTTCTCGAAACGCACCCATAGGGACGAGCATGAAGGAAACGTAATATATTATGATATCGACAAAAGTTTTAATACTCATTTGTGCTAATTGCTATTTAATTACGAATTATTAAATTTATTAAATTATTTATAAAATTAAAATATTTTTAGTTGAAAGTACGTACCTTTTGTCAATATTTTCATATTTTATTCATAATACTCTATTGTAGTGTGAATTGGGTGCTGCATTGAATTTGCACTGAATTAGCTGTTCTTGAATCGAACAAAGTAACGTCTATCTCTACAGAAAAAAGCGCGCGCCGTTCGAGGAAATTACGGAATTACATTTATTAGATTATTCCTTCTTGTTGCAGCTCCATCGCAATTTGTACTCCTTGCCGGACGCCTTCGAGTGCCTCCCGTGCGCGGAGGGCTGCGAAGCGTGCGTCGACGGGTCTCCTTGTGTTGCCGCCCTAAACTGGGTCGTGCGTTCCACCATTTTCGCGCTCGCCTGCCTCGTCATCTCTTGCTTGCCGTTCATTGTCTACTTCACCATCAAGTATGGGCATGTTCGGGTGAGTTATTTTCAAATTAACATCTATCAAAATTTTGTCCTATTCTATCACATCCACAGAGCGCAAAAAGCTGCGAGGCTTGTGTTTACGGATCTCCTGGTTTTGCCGCCCTCAACTGGTTTGTCTAGCCTACCATATTTGCGCTCGTCTGCCTCGTCATTTCCTGCCTGCCGTTCATGGTCTACTTCACTATCAAGTATGGACTATCGGTATTAGATACATTAAGCGTTGGCTATTCAAAAGCAATTGTTTTTGTAAGTTTATTCTTGGAAGTTTATTTGCATCTTCTACAATATAGATTTATACGCTCTCATCACTTATTACTGGCCAAATATTATTTTCGACTAATAAAAAAAACTTGACAACATTGCTTCGGTAGGCCTGTCTTTTAATAGATATAGTTTACTAACATAGCCGTAAATGAGACGTGACGTGGATGATGATTTTATTTATTGAACATTTGCCCACAGGTGGTTCGAGCCGCGAGCCCCGCGCTCCTTAGGGTGATAGTCCTAGGTGCCCTGCTCATCTACTGCACAACCCTCGTCATGTACGGGCGGCCGACCGTGCTGACCTGCACCGCGAGGGTTTGGCTGCGGGAAGTCGGCTTCTGCCTCACCTATGGCGCTCTGATGCTGAAGACTTGGAGGTGGGTTAACGTTATATTCTCGATCATAAATCATTCGAGGTGCAGTTGAACAATGTCTATAGATGGTCCAAGCTGCTAGCCTATTAGGGTGATAGTCCTTGGTGCTCTGCTCATATGGTGCTGCTCACATCATCCTTGGTGCAAAACATACTGCAGGGAAAATGGAGGGAAGAAGAGTGAGAGGTAGACCTAGACTGAGCTATATTTCACTGATAAAGGAGAAAGTTAATGTTGTGTCGGGCCAGGAAGTGAAGTCATTGGCAGAGCTCTTAAATTTAAGAATAAGAAGAATAATAATCATATAAGTAATTAAAAAAAAGTTTGACTTAGGCACCGGGGCCGGGGGAAAATACCTTACTAAAAATCTTAAAGCGTTACCAAACCTTTTCAATAAATAAATAGAAATAGTTTTTTCTTACCTGGAAACCACGCGGATTAATTCTGCGAGGATATTCATAGCTTGACATACTATTGTTTACCAAAAAAAAGAACCCCGTGGCGCAGTGGTTTGCGCGCTTGGTCTGCGATGTAGAGGTAAAGCAACTTTCGCAATGGTCGGTCACGGGATGGGTAACCAAACATTTACTATCTCGAGCTCCTCCGTGCTTCGGAAGGCACGTTTAGCCGTTGGTCCCGGCTGCATTTGCAGTCGTTAAGAAAGAAAGAAAGAAAGATTTTTTTTATTTGGCATCCACACGACGATACAGCAGATACAGATAAAAAATAACCCCACCAATCCGCATTGAGCCCGCGTGGTAAGTCATGGCCCGTTCTCCTTATCCATACATAAGACTCTATAAGAAAAAGTATGTAATTTTTTATATAAAAGTAAAGGATGGTCAGAGATGTAACAAATTCGGTATTAGGATATACATTTCTTCATACCTTTATCTAGATTTTTAATGAACCAGAAACACGATTTTACGATTTTGCCTCGACATTGTTTCTTTCAGAAATGTCCTCCTAAAAATGCGAAAATTATTCTCAAACGCGGTTACTAAGATCAGATCAGTTGTGTGTTTATAGTAATCTTAATCTCCTCTGCTCCATTTACTTTTTTGGTTGGCCTTTATCAGATCACGGCTCGGTCAATCCTTGGTAGAGAACCAAGGCTCCAAAGTTACCTCGTTTGTATGAAAATCGACTAGTGTTTCTAATTATCTGACCACCACTGTATATACGCGATGAATTGATAATCTCCTACTTTTTTTTAATCGGTTAAAAAGACGCGGCGGGTATGAGACCGTTTTTGCAGATTAGGCGAAATCACAAAATCACTTCATAGTAAATAACTGACATGACTACACGCTGATAAATATTATTGGATAATTGGTGTGATTGTATGGAAATTGTTATTTATTTATTGGTGTCCACTAATTAAACCGATTTCCAGTAGTAGGTATCTTAATTTTCGTATTTTAAGGGGGTAAGTTTGGAAAGGATAAGTGTCGAAACAAAATCATAAAATCGTGTTTCTGGTACATCACAAACCTAGATAAAGGTATGAAGAAATGTAAATCTTATTACCAGATTTGTAACATCTCTGACCATGCTATAGTTTTATATAAAAAAGTACATACTTTTTGTATGGCTTCTTAACATGACTCAAAGCACGGAGGGGTTCGAGATACATTTAAGGCCATGCATCCCGTGACCGAACATAAACTGTTGCGCTCCCGAGCTTGTTACCAACAATAAATATATTTAAATACACATCAGCCTCCTAAACATGAATACACAAAGGCCTATCAAAAGAAAAGCTATCTTTAAATGACTTTATGTCGCAAATGTAACTTTTATTAAGCGCTACAATAAATCGTGACAATAAGGTGAGCAAAAAACCGAAAACAGTATACTTATGCTGTCTGTATTGTAAGACGCGTTCAGTCAATGTCAAAACAATCTGAGCAACAATATTTCAAACAGGTATATTGTGACCGTGTTAAATATTCTGTAGCCAAATAATGTATATTTCATGTTAAGCTTAAAGCTAGAACATTTTAGTAAACAGCATTATAAGAAGAAAGTTATACATATTTTGACGGGGATTTAATGACTAAGGGCCAGTTTCAATAATCTAACCCTAGTAAGAGAAAGGCCTATCTTGGTTATGTTACTTTACAACCGCTGTTATTTTGGCTAGATTAACAAATATATCTAGGCAACAAAGCTCTAGTAAGCTTATCTCTTATTAAGGGTAGGTTATTGAAACCGACCGTAAGAAGAACGACCGGGTGGTAGTTTGGTAAATCTGGTGCCGCGGTTCGAATTAACTTTTAACCGCCTCTGTGGTCTAGTGGTACAACCACCGGTATGAAGCGCTCATAGCCGCGCTTGACAAACTGATCGTATTCGATCACGTTTGTTAAGCAAAGTTCGGCCCGGTCAGGTGTCGGGTGGGTGACCGTAAAGTGGCATTATAACTGAGCGCTTCCGTGCTTCGGAGGGCACGTTAAACCGTCGGTCCCGGCTGCTGTCATTTGATTTCAGTCGTTAAGCCAAGTCAGAGGCCTAGTAGGCGGCTTGATAAACTCTGACACCAGAGGTGGCCACTAATCCTCACTCGATAAGTAGTAGTAGTACCACCGGTATAAGACCCAGGGGTCCCGTGTTCTATTCCCAGCGGGGGTACACATTGTATTCGGTTTGGTGGGTGGTAGAATTTGTTGTAAGTCCCCCTGGCTAGCTACCACCATCTTATCTAAGTCTGACGCCGTAACAACAATGATTTTCAGTATTGTTGTGTTCCGGCAGTTAGAGATAAGATAGCCAGTTCCTCAGTGATTGGGGATTCCGGGAGAGGCTCGCTTCCATCTTCAGTCTTATCAATGCTTAGCATCAGGTATGATGAAGGCTAAGAGTCTACCCGTCGCTCATAAAAAAAAGTTATTTGTTGCTCTTTTTTATTTTTCTAATTATTTAATTGTATATCCATTGTCATAACTATTTAAATACAATATTAAAGTATACAGTACACTCAATTCACTAACATCGATTTTCATAGTTTGATACTCATCATAACCAATATAGCCCACCCAACAAAGTAGTTGTAGAGTGCGTGAGCTGGAATCTAATCAGAATCAGAATCAGAATCAGAATCATTTATTCCTTAGAAAATGGTATTATATAAGATGGTACAATTAATAAAACGCAAACATTTTCTGCCATTAAAAAGCGTAGGAATTAGTACATACATTATATATATACAATTGATTATTAATAAGGAAATTATAAAATTATTTAAATGTCAAATGTCATCATTACAAAAATTTCAAATATAAAAATTCAAGTTTACATGACAGAAAAAGTACATGTACAAAGTACTAAGCGATTTCTTCATAAAGTTGTTCAGGGTGATTAGATTATTAAAAATTCCCGCTTCTAGGAGGTGCGCCGGAGTGGGGGGAGGGGGAAGTCCCACTTTTCAGTATTCGCTAATATACTTTAAACGGTGCGTCGTAGAGCAAAATTATTTGCTATGTAATCATAATCATCTTTATTTGCCATAAATAGGGTACATTAAAATTGGTAATAATACAGTAATAAAACAATGTCGCTTAAATACCTATACGCAAACCTTTTTTAAATTTTCTCTGTGGCAAACATTTTATGTCTTCGGGTATATGGTTAAAAATGGTAAATACAAATCGCTTAACAATTTTTAAGAAAACACGTTATTTTCGGGACTGTGCCTAGTACTAATCTGTTTGGGTTTCTGTTACTCCTACATGTTAATCCTTTAGATTTTATAAAATTATTTAGATTTTGGTATGTGAATACTGCCACTTCAAAAACATAAATACACGGTAGCGGCAGTATCTTTAAAAGTCTAAAATATGTCCTGCATGGTTCATCTGGAGCTATGTGATATATTGCGCGTACACACCTTTTTGTGCAATAAAGGCCTTTTTATTTTCTGTACTATTTCCCCAAATCAGAAGCCCATATCTCAGAACGGATTCAACGTAGGCGAAATATGTAATTAGTGCTGTATTTCTACATGCTACCATACTAAGTTTATACAGAGCATATGCAAACCTATTCAACTTGTTGCATACCTTCATGATTTTTCCAGTCAAATCTTGAATCTATATTTATACCTAATATCACACTTTGAGCCGTCCGTAGAGTTTGTCTATTAAAAGAAATGTCAATAGCGTGGTCTTTGAAATTATTGAAATTCATTAAGTTTGTCTTTGATAAATTAATTTTTAGATTATTATTTTGTAACCAATTTGTTATTAGTGTCAGAGTCTCTATTAAATCCGCCTGGTGCTGGTCCAACGAGGCGTCAGGATTTGATGATACTATTACGGATATATCGTCGGCAAACAGTATAGTTTCGTGTTTAGTCACGGGTACGATATCATTAACGTAAATCAGTAATAGTAACAGCGAGATCACCGTGCCTTGAGGAACGCCATATATTTTTTGTTTAAGCCTTGATCTAACTGTGTTTTTAAATATGAGCAAAGCCAGTCATAGGCTGGTCCATGTAATGAAAGCTCCTAAAATTTGTCACAACCATTATCTTATAAACTTTTTTTCAAATTTCGATTCATATTCGAATTACATGTGCCGGAAAAGTAAAAAATTTCGACAAAACGGCTTTTATCACTAGCTTTTGTCTGCTACTTCGTTCACGTTATTTTGGGATGAAAAGTACTGAAGACCCCTGACCCTGACCCCTGTACCATTTGCTCTAGCCACAGAAAAAAACAATACTACGGGCAGGTTTTACCACTTACTAATCGTTCTGGATAGTTTAATTGATAGATCTTTTGACAGTTATTATAAAAAAATTACAAATTATATGCCACATACGCTATCCATGACTTATCAGTAGTTGGTGAAACCGACCCATAATATAGCACCTACGTTTCTATTATTTATAATGTTAGTCCAGATCTTGATCTATCTACTTAACAAAGTTTATCCATATCTGTCCAGCTGTTGAATTATAGAAACTTTTATCTATGTTTTACTAGGGCGGTTACAACCCGATACTCGGGTTCGTCGATCGACGAAAAATTCCAAATTATGCGAAAATCTTTAATTGCAGTTTGTGATCATCACGTTTAACATTTTGTATATTTTATAGTTTTCGGAACAAATAGACTCGAGTACCTTTAATTTGATACCTTACTCGGCCGCGTACTACGCGCCAAAGTCCCTATCGAGTCGTCACTAATATTGATAACCTGAATTAAGTATATAGATTGTATCTATCATTTACCCGCGTGGTTTCCGTTCCCGTGGTAATATCAGAATAAAAATTCTGATAATCCAGACTATCTACTATATGTCAACCAAATTACATCCAAATCCGTCCCGTAGTTTTTGAGTTTATTCGTTCCAAACATACAAAAAAACAAATTTAATATTCTTGTTTATAAAATTGTCCAGAATGGGTAGTTTGAAAATAGGTAGAAATTCGAAAGAAATGTATAATACACTCGCGAGCAATGAAAAAGTTCCAGTGACATAGCACCAAATTACTCCTAAACGGGAAAGGCTAGCTTAATGACGTCGTCTGCAATATTGAAGTACATTTAACAGCGCATCAGAATATTAATGTGTAATTTTTTAATAATTTTAATTTATGAAGCTAGGATCTATGTCTTAGGAGATATTAAGGTGTTTGTCGGCATTTTGTGGGTGGAACTTTTTCATTGCTCGTCAGTGTATATGTTTAGTCTTTAAGTACCTTGTTAGTTGTATTGTTTATTTGACATGTAATTGTGCTCTCAGTATATTTTCGAAGACGCACATTGACAATTGATAAGTAGGACAAAAAACACGAAAAAGCACGGAAATGAAAGAGATAGCACATTAAATCGGACCCATATAGGGTCATCCCAATGTTTCGCGCGAGCTCGTATGACATACCTCCTTCAAGAACATACCTATAATATAATTCACGGCCGCTAGTTAATTAAAAAACTCAACCCATAAAGGTAAAATCATGTGATCAAGCAAAGCAGGTTATACTCAATTTATTTTTATTTACGGAACCTGTCAGCCTTTGATCCTTTGATATCGCTTCCCAAGATTGATGACGGACGCAAATATTTGAAATTCATTTGTTGGGTTAAATGGACCCCCATGGCGTAGTGGCACATCTTACCTATTGCGTCAGGGGTCGTGCGTTTTATCTCCTGGGAAAAACATTTGTGTGATAAATATTTGTGCACAGATCTATATCGAGATAGACGGTAAAAGTGTACCTACCTTGCGAGTCAAAAGTTTGATCCACGGTCAAAGTTTTTCGACATAAATCAGTCCGCTTGAGACCATTTCCAGGAAAACAAGCATCACCCAGAAATGAAAATGGTTAATATTGCAGTGCTTTTTTGCAAGAGCTCGTCAATAACATTTCCACATCACTGAATCTCGCTCGTGACGTCATTGTAGGTACGAATTTTCGACACGCTAGGTTCTCATACAGTTTGAAGCGCTCTTTTCGTCTATCTCGATATAGGTCTGTGTATGTGTGTTTGTCATCTGTCTGGGTGTTATATGTCTATGTGTATGTATATTTATCATTTCACTATTACATGGATTTTTTATCATTTACTATAACATGAAAATACGTTTTAGTATTAATTATATCATAACCTTATCATGCCGTCTGTTGACACAAACACACATCTGTGTACTGCGATTATTTTTTTTTATCAGTAGTAGTTAAATCATGTCCAAAAAACGTAGCAGACATAAAATAAAATCGATCAAGAGCGAGTCGGGCTCGCGTACCGAGGGTTCCGTACCATATACATCGACATAGGTCGAGGACAGTTCACCAAAAGCAAATAAGTATAAAATCACTTCTTTTGAGATTTCTGAAAAGTATGCTATTTAGAGACATCGTTTTATTTTTCCTGTAATCTTCGCAGAAACTTCTATCACAGAACAATTTCAGTTTTTTTTTCTATGTAAATTCGGAGAAAAGGGCGTTATTTTTTTTTCTATTTTCATTATATTTTACCAAATATTCCAACTATGCGACCTAAAAAATAAAAAAAATAGTTAGGATATTGCAAGCAGCGCTCTTTCATATGATACACCACATGCCCTTGTTGCCCCACTTTTTTAATTATTCTAATTATAATTACTATTTTAGTTGGATATAATATTCTGCCGTGTGGTGACGGCCTAAGAATACAAGTGTCACCACTCCCTTACATGCCTGGGATGTCGTAAGAGTCGACTAAGAGGTTCGACGCATTGAACACCTGTGCGAGAGAAGGAAAACTTGAAACAAACCCTCTACCAACCCGTCTGGCCAGCGTGGTAGCAGTAGGCTAAAACCTCCTATGAACGCCACAATAGGCGTGGGCTAGGAGAGGCTTATGTCCAGCAGTGGACGTCCACAGGCTGATGATGGATTTAATATTAACTTGGATTTTTAGAACCCCTTTCAGGCTCTGTCGCAAGTATCGGGTTTATAATTATTATGCATAAAATATACTTCTTTTATGGGTCGTTAAATCCATATAAATTTTTATCGTAAAAAAGTTCAAAATATTATAAAACCGTTGAAAAGAGATTCGGGTGTTGAAATAAATAAAAACACGTTCTGAAAATAGATAAATCAGTTAATTAATTTTACCCTAGAGACATATGCAACCGTGTATCTGTGATGGAGTTAAATAAAACAGGAAATTTAAACAAGGAAAATGAAAAATTCTACCAAATGTTTTTTAATTCAACTTTGGTGTGCAGTGAGTGGCGAGACGGTCGTAATGATTATGTTTAGTGGGGTTAGCACGGATAACTTTCGAGTAAGTATCGAGGAAGTAAAGTAAAAAAAAATATGACATATTGAGCAGAGTTCCTACCGGACGTAAACGGAACTACATTTACCTATACATTTTTTGACATTACGTGCTCGATACTTACTCGATACTATTACGATAGTTATTCGTGCTTGCTGCTACTGAACTCTTTTCTCGCTATGTTGCAAGAGTAGTTATTTGTCATGCAAGGCTGGAAAGTTGGTTATTAGCGGCGAGTTACCTCTATTGAAATCTGAGCAAGTGAAGGTTCAAATATTGAATCCTGAGCGAAGCGAGGATTTCAAGGGTACAAGACGCTAACAACTTTTCTGCCGAGCGCAACACACAATTTTTCAGCTCACAACAGCAAGAAACATTTTATGGTTGTTTCCGCGGTCAACTTCGGGTAAAAAATTATTTTAACAAGTGTTAGTTTCATCTAATTATACTGAGCCTTTGATTGGATTTCGGAACGTGACATATTTTTTTTTATTGTCTTCTTCTTTTTATTTAGTGGCGGCTCCCTTTTGGATTTCGCCAATGTCAAGTGAATATATTTAATAGTAATATAGAAATTATACGGTGGATTGAGTTAAAATGGCGTCTCACAACACGTGTTATTACGAAAAGAATTCGGGTGAAACTCCATTTTTGTACCTCATGTCAATGTCAACATTTACCGAATCGTTTTTATTGTTTTTATAGGTAACAATTTATTCCTACTTTAAATAACTTTTAATTAACTATAATACTCCTTTTATTATTTTAGTTTTTTATATCATTAAAACAACAAGAATAAGGTATATTTAAATTGAAGTTTTTGTTAAAAGTTGACCGCGTCAACAACCTTAAAAATTCCTTGCTTTTGAGTGGTGAAAAATTGTGTGTTGCGCTCGGCAGAAAAGTTTTTAGCGTCTCTATCTTTGAAACTCTCGCTACGATCAGGATTCAATCTTTGAATCACTGGCTACGCTCGTGGTTCAATCCTAGAATCCTCCACTTGCTAAAGTTTCAATAGAGGTAACTCGCCGCGAAATCCTTTCTTTTCAGCTTTCCAGCCTTGCATAACAAATAACTATTTATTCCCCCAAAGCATAAGTGTGAAATTAAGTACATGTTAGTACAAAATAATCTAAACTCATAGAATTTGAAATAATTAAATATTTCTAATAAGTAATAAGCGCTACAGTTTCCAATTTCCATTAGCTAAATTAGAGTCCTGTATATTACTGCTTGCAACGCAACATATTGATTAGATTTTACTTGTTATGTCCCATAAAGGGAGGTCAGGCGAGTTTATCGAAAAATTACTGGTGATTTTATGACCACATGTTGGTTTTTCTTAATTGCTTTTTTTTACCTTGTACTCCAGGATTTTTTGACCACCATCGGTATAATAAAATAATAAATAAATAATTGCTTACAATCACACCAATTATCTAGCCAATGAAAGTTTCATGAAGAACTTGTGTGATGGATACTAGATGACGGGTAAACATACTTATACTTTGTAAATACATACATAATATACATATTAAACACCCAGACCAGGACAAATAGACATGTTCATGCACACAAATTTCCGGTTTCCAGTCTTGTCCGGGATTCAAACCCGGGACCTCTAGCGCAGAAAGCTGGTATACGTACCCCTCCGCCTAACAGGTTGTCATATCAATATCTTTTTGAAAATTATTAATAACATTTATGACAGCACCTCGGCCTACCGTCATTTCTTAGCGTAGTATTCTTTCAATCTAACAATGCTTTTTCGTCCTACGAGCCTCATATAGTACCTACCTCGAGTGAATAGGCTTTTGCTAAGCAAACTCGCTCCATCTTGGGCCTCTTCTTAATCTATCGATTCAGAATTAGACCAGGAGTAAGCCTATTTAGAGAAACCAAGCTGGCGTTGGTGGGTGTGCCATCGCCGGCCTTGCACGGTTTCCACCGTCTGGGAAGATGGCTAAACTTACTCAGCCATCTTCCAGCCATGAGGGGTCCCGGGTAACCGAGCTACGGCTGCCTGGTCTTTAGGGGTGATTGCGAACCCTACCCCCCAGTGACCAATGGCGGCCTGGAGGGAAAGTACTAGGAGTTGTAGTTGGTATTACCCGCCCAGGTGAGTCCAACATTTCGAATCGCCCCTGCACTTGGGGGCGAGGGATGCGTAAAAGCATTTCTCCTAGTGGAAAAAAAAGGAGTAAGCCTATATAATGTAAAAAAGTAAGTCCGCCTGGCTAGCTACCACCATCTTATCTAAGTCTGACGCCATAACAACAATGTTTTCAGCATTGTTGTGTTCCGGCAGTTAAAGATAGCCAGTTCCTCAGTGATTGGGGATTCCGGGAGAGGCTCGCTTCCATCTTCAGCCTCATCAATACTTAACATCAGGTATAATGAAGGCTAAGAGGCTCCCCGTACTTCATAAAAAAAAAAAAAGGTTATTTTTCCGCTACAAGTTTTGTGACGTCTTCATTCAATCATTCGTCTTTACAGTGTGAATTGTTCAGTTATGTTTTTTATTAGATATGTTAGCTGCATAGTAATTTTAGTTGAAATCTGTGACGAAGACGCACACATTGTCAAGTAGGACAAAATACATGAAAAAGCACGGAAATGAAAGAGACAGCAAATTGAATCGTCTTCCCAATGTTTCAAAATGCGAGCTCTTACGACATTAGTTGCTTCGAGTAGGCACAATCGGGGAACTCCCCGGTTGATCAGTAGTTTCTTTGAGGAACGTTTTCTCGGAAAGTATCAGGGTTAAAGAAATAATTAATTATTCAAATGAGAAACCTATTAATACTATATTATTTGTGATAGAAACATTTTCTGTATATCAGTTACATTTTTTAATAAAGCTCCCTAAAAAAACTCTACTGGTCAACCGGGAATTTCCCCGACTGTACACACGTATAATATCATTGAATTGGAAGTGTGTAAAAAAAATTACATCTCTCATGTTCGGTAAGTAGGTTCTTATTACCTCCAAATGGTTGTAGGTGACTAATTAGTGCTCTAGGGTAATAATGTAGCTAGAAAAACCCTAGGGCGGTAAGTAATAAAAAAAACACTTCTTTCTTTCAAAAAGTTCGCGTACATCTAACCATCATACTGGCAATAGACATCATACATTCAGCCCAATGACTAAAGAGGTCGCTTTGCTATCAGTCATAAATTTTAAATATCATCATACATTCAGCCCAATGACTAAAGAGGTCGCTTTGCTATCAGTCATAAATTTTAAATATCGAACGGCGAAGCTCAATTTCGATCTTAATTTTTTTTTTATAAAGTTCTTTACTTGATTTTTTTAATGAAAAACTTTTACTTTAAATATTGTTTGTTTTTGGGATTGTTCTCATTTTACTATAAATTTCAACAAATAAAATGTTTTATTCTTGTAATGCCGGTTTTTTTCTACTTACCTCACAATCGAGATGTAAAGCAGAATAGTTAGCTCGGGTGTAAGCATCAATTGCACCCTCGAACTAAATATCTCGGGCTGCGATTGATGCCTTACAGCCCTTGGCTACTAATCTACTATTACAACTTCAATTTAATATTAATTGGCAAGATAATAAGTTTAACATTGTAAAAGTGATTTAATGAATTTGAAGTCTTACAATAAAACGTTCTTTATAACATGATGGTTACGTCAAATTGAGAAAATTTAACTGGTGCAAGAATTAATACATGAAGCATGTCTGAGTTGCGCGAAGTATTCCTTTTTTTGCTGACCGTTCACCATAAGATATCCCGGAATTCCTTGGGAATTGGCAGCATTGCCTACGGTGTTGTCAACAATTTAAGTACCTTTTACCCTCTATTATCTAGACTTAGCCTACCATAGATTAATATGTTTTACTTCTATATTTTTAAATAATATTAAGTATAACTTTTTGTTGAAAGTTGACCGCGTAAATAACCTAAAAAAAACCTCGCTGTTGTGAATTGAAAAATTGTATGTTGCGCTGGGCAAAAAAATTTATATTAAACAAGAAAATATACTAGAAAAAAGGCAACTTGTCTCATGACATCATCCCGTCAGAGCGACATGAGACAAATTGCTTTAATCTAGCATATTTTCTTGTTTAATAATATTATGTATTAAAGTTGTAATACATCATGTAATACATCAACATCATCGTCGTCTCAGCCACATAACACCCACTGCTGGGTATAGGCCTCCCCCAATAGGGGGGGTTTGCCATAATCGCCACGCTAGGCAGGCGGGTTGGCGATCGCAGTATGGCCAAGTTTGAAGGTGACGCTGCTGCCCATCTCCTGAAGGCTGAGTCCCTTAGTCGCCTTTTACGACACCCGCGGGATGAGAGGGGGTAGTGTTATTCTAAGCCGACACTACACAGCTAATAATTAATAATAACATCATGGCAGGTGACATCTTACGATGAACGGTCTGTACTATAGTATTCTAGCGGCTGCCCGCGATTTCACCCGCGTGGTTCCCGTTCCCGTGGGAATATCGGGATAAAAGTAGCCTATGTGTTAGTCCACTTGAAGTCCCTAACATTCCAAATATCATCTAATGCCGTTCAGTACTTTTTGCGTGAAAGAGGAACAAACAAACAAACTGATATACTTATGAATTTATAATATTCCATCATCTATCATCAGCCTGTGGACGTCCACTGCTGGACATAAGCCTCTCCTAACTCACGCCTATTGTGGGGTTCATAGGAGGCTATTAGCCAACTGCTACCACGCTGGCCAGACGGGTTGGTAGAGGGTTTGTTTCAAGTTTTCCTTCTCTCGCACACTTGTTCAATGCGTCGAGCCTCTTAGTCGACTCGTACGACATCCCAGGCATGTAAGGGAGTAGTGACACTTGTATTCTTAGGCCGTCACCACACGACACAATTTATAATATTAGTAGGGTTCAATAGATAGACAATATAGAATTGATGACACTGCAACAACCATCTGTCACGATATCGTAGCTATCAAATAAGAACAAGCTGTCGTTCTAGGTTCATTTTTACGGTTCTGTAGCCTAATGGCAAAAAACGGAATCCTAATAGATTCGTCATGTCTGTCTCTCCGATGTATATCACAGCCACTTTATTCCAAAACTATGAGGATTACACAGTTGTAACTTAGTAGATAGATGTATTCTGTAAGCCGCTTTACGGTTTTTACACAAAAATAAAAATATTTAAATTAAGGGGGGGCTCCCCATTAGGGTTGCCACCTGCCTCTTCCTGACTTAAGGGCTACCAACGTCTAAAATACGGGTTTTTTTAACCGACTTCAAAAAAAGGAGGAGGTTCTCAAGTCGACTGTTTTTTTTTTTATTTTTTTTTATGTATGTTCTACCATAACTTCGCCAGTTGTTAACAGATTTTTATAATTCTTTTTTTATCTGAAAGAAAATGGTTTGTGTGTGGTCCCATATAATTTTTACGAAGATCTGGCTAATAGTTTTTTCATAACCCTGAAAAATATCAATCACCTTTTGGCAAGTAGTCATATACCTAGATGACATCATTGTTGTGTATGGGCTGATTTTTAGTGTAAGTAACGGCACATAATGTAACAAAAAAATCTGAAATAAAAACATTTTATAAAAAGAAATCAAACCGACTTCAAAAAGTAAAAAATAAAACTATTGGAGTCGGTGCTAGTTAGCTAAGGCCAAAAAAAATATAGTTAATAGAAGTGCAATGTAGAATGCTTTGGCTGGCACCGACTCCAAAAGTTTTATTTTTTACTTTTTGAAGTCGGTTTGATTTATTTTTATAAAATGTTTTTATTTTGTGGGAGACAATTAAAACAGTAGTGCTTTAAGAAGATAATTTTTTCGCCTTTATACCTATTGTTTAAAAAACACTAGAGCGCTTGCGCGGGCTACATATGTAGCCCACAGTGAAAGATTATTAAATAACTTTTGAACGAAACGTGCCTCGGAGCTGTCCTTTCAGGTATACCTCTAGTACGGATCGTCACATACTTCTAATAATGTGCCTTCTTCCTAGGCGCATAAATGTAAGTGCAGTGCATTTTTATAATAGGGCGGGACCGGCTTTGGGACAGATAAAAAAGTTCAAAAAGCTAGACGGTTTATCAAGATGCTCCGTCTAAAACGAACGGTACTTTTTAATCTTAGCAAAGAGTTTTTATGTAAGAAAAGAGGTCAACATTTTTTGAATAAAATGTGACGAAAACGCTATATTGCATAAGAACAACTATTTAGTATACATCATAATTAAATGATTCACTTAACAAGTTAAAAGAGTTGAATGAATAAAAAAATATTTATCTGAATAGGTCCGGAATATGTAATTTTTATATTTTTTTCTAGAAGTTCATCTTCAGTTCATAAATCAAAAAAGTTAAGCAATTGTTGACTTTTGATAATGAATTTAGTAAGACATAAAGTAAACTCGTCACATTATTACTTCTTTACTATAATTAAATAGCTCTTCATTTTAAAAAGCAAATTAAAAAAATAATTGCAACCTTTAACATAGCGAAATAAACGAACTTTTACGGATATCAAACGCGCTATATTTCACGAACTAAGTTGTAATTGTACAGTCATCCCATGACCACGGTAGCTGAAAAGTTGCCGAAACGTCGGGAAAATCAAAAAACCCCTAAAAAACCTAAAAATACGGACAATTACAACATCCGTAAAAGTTGTTTTATTTCAACGCCAAAACATAAGATGTACGTATTTAACATAGGGATTTTAAATCACAAAGTCAAAAAACCCTCATTTTTCGCCAGCCAGCCTGACAGAACGTCAGCATTTGGTTTCGCCAGCCAGCTCTTGGCTGAATTAGTAAAAATACGGGAGCTTTACTTACCCCTTATTTTATTTACTCAATTACGGGTTTCTTATTATGAATGCCTGAAAAACAGTGTAACCCGTAAAATACGGGGCAACCCTACTCCATACATGAAACTGAAACAGAATTAATTGTTTCATCAAACCTATACGTGTGGGGTATCTATAGATAGGTCTTTAAAAATGACTTTGAGGTTTTTAAAACGATTTTTCCTCAAAGTCAACCGTTGGAAAGTTATTTTTGCAGACGAAAAATTAAGTGGCATTTTGGGTAGGTGTATTTAATATAATAATAGAAACTTTATTGCACAGGAAACAAAAACAAATACATACAGAGAAAATGACAAAAAATAGGAACACACAATAGGCGGCCTATTGCTACATAGCAATCTCTTTCAGGCAAACTTGGGTGAGAGACGGAACCCATCATGTGCGAGTTCGACTCGCACTTGGCCGATTTTATTTTAATTACATAACGTTGTAACAAAGCTTTTAATTATTCCTTTGTTAATTATACAGTAATCGACGCCATTGTTTCGGAACCTGATACTGATAAATCAAATTGAATAAATTGGATTAATTGTAACACTTGATACTTCAGGAAGTATCAAGTGTTACAATGCCACGGCCTATCTTTTGATTAATAGTAAACAAGAAGGTTGGTTTTCGGTGACAAAGTTTCTCAACGCTACTTACAAATTAAATCTTAAAAGCTATTTGGCCTTAAGATTTTAATCTCTCAGGCTTCGGGTTATGAGACACAATAGATTTCCGGTGTCATCTAATTACGAATACAATATATTGATTCAATAAAATTGTATAATGCTTTGCCTTTAGATATCTCAGAACTACCACTAAATAAATTTAAAATTAAACTTTATAATTTGTTGTGTGATAAATGTATATATACCATTAATGAATTCTCGAATATGAAATTGTGATTATAATATAAACTCTGATCTATTGATTATTACAACTTTTATGAAAGACTATAGTTAAATTGTAATTACTAACACGCGAACATGACATTTCATCCCGTCAGGGCGACATGAGACTAGTTGCTTTTTTCTAGTATATTTTCTTGTTTAATATTTATGACATTTCGCTTTGACATTTTACCTGACATTGTTTATTGCTTTTTTTATGACTTTGCTCACTTTGTTTACTTGACATTTCTTGATTAATTGTTTTCTACTAATAAACTAAAAATTTTTTTGATTATTATTAAAAGCGTCATTCTATCTGTACTGTTTGCATGCCAGTATCTGGTGCATCACTTAAGCGCCACACATTTTTTTTATTTGTCAACTTTTGTACTGTGAATGCTCGCAAATAAATATTATTGATTCTTGATTCTTGATTCTATAATAATATAGATAGCCATCAAATTACGAATTCAATATATTTTAAATTCGTCTATTCGCCTACTTACACACACAACTACTGAAACAGGCTGTAGGCCTCGCTCGGTCTTGACTATAATGGTTTGTTTGTACTATTTAGTATTCAGTGCTTTGGTTTACAAAACAAAATACAAGATTTATGGTAAATTTTAAATAGAAAAATATTGGAAAAAATTAACTCGGTCACAAGTGAATTCTCAGACGGGAATCGAACCCGCGACCTTTGGAAATCCGGTCCAATGCTCTTACCGCTGATGTCTAAGTCTCGGTGTGGCCGAGTTAATTTTTTCCAATATTTTTCTATTTAAAATTTACCATAAGTATAATTCAACCAAATTTTACGGTCATTCCTTTACCTTTAAATCTATTCTGTTATGGAACTCCTTGCCTGAAACAATCAGACGTGCACAAACCTTAAACTCCTTCAAGTCCCAGGTTAAGGAGTTCTTTCTTTATAACCCATGAGACCTACCCTTAGAAGGTCATGATTGTATTTTTCATTATTTTTATTTCTTTTTATTTAGTTTTCTCGCATTACATCAACTTCGCTTAAGCTGTATAAATTATATTTATTTTATGTATTTTTATTACGTTTTTTCTGTTGTGTTTATTACCCATATTGTGTATGTTTATCTTTTTTTGTTATTTTTTTTTTTTATTTTTTTTTATTGTAGTTCAATAATCTACTTCCATTTTTATTTTAATTTCTTTTTATTTATTTATTTTTTGCGCACAATCTGCCCTATTTGACTCATCGACCAGTATCAACAAAAAAAAGGGTTGTCTGGAAGAGATCGCTGCTAAGCGATAAGGCCGCCCCTTTGTACAACTTATCGTATTATTGTTTCCATGTATGTTTCTGTTCTGTGTGTGCAAATAAAGTGTTATCTAATCTAATCTAATCTAATCTAAGTATAAAAATAGCATTGAAAAATGCAAAAATTACGAAATCATAAAATACAAGATTTTTTTTATTATATTTTTGTTAATCTTTTAATTCTACTGGTGGATAACCGCCATCTCTTAGCGCAGTATTGTTTTATTCATACCAATGGTATTTTGTACCACGACCCTCTTAAAATAAGCTTATTAACCGACTTCAAAAAAAGGAGGAGGTTCTCAAGTCGACTGTATTTTTATTTTTTTATTTTTTTATGTATGTTCCACCATAACTTCGCCAGTTGTTAACAGATTTTTAAAATTCTTTTTTTATCTGGAAGAAAATGGTTTATGTGTGGTCCCATATAATTTTTACGAAGATCTGGCTAGTAGTTTTTTCATAATCCTGAAAAATATCAATCACCTTTTGGCAAGTAGTCGTATACCTAGATGACATCATTGTTGTGTATGGGCTGATTTTTAGTGTAAGTAACGGCACATAATGTAACAAACAAATCTGAAATAAAAACATTTTATATATAAAAAACAAACCGACTTCAAAAAGTAAAAAAAAAAAATTTTGGAGTCGGTGCTAGTTAGCTAAGACAATAAAAAAATAGTTAATAGAAGTGCAATGTAGAATGCTTTGGCTGGCACCGACTTTAAAAGTTTTATTTTTTACTTTTTGAAGTCGGTTTGTTTTTTTTATATAAAATGTTTTTATTTCAGATTTTTTTTACTATAGAAGTTTTGTACCTTCAAAGTGTGTAAAAAAATTTGTTAACCAATGGTTTACCATTTTTTTTTTGTTTTTTTTTATGAAGTACGGGACGATTCTTAGCCTTCATCATACCTGATGTTAAGTATTAATAAGGCTGAAGATGGAAGCGAGCCTTCACAGAACAAAAGGTTTCTGTGCGAGCCTCTCCCGAAATCCCCAATCACCTGACTTATTCAAAAGAAATTACGAATTTATCAAAACATTTCCTACAAGGTATCCAAATAAATTGAGATTACCAAAGATGCCCAACCAGCAAAAAGTGGTTTTTAAACTATCCCAGGAGTATCATTGCTCTAGGATTAAATGAGAATTATATCCGCATATAAGTCCGGAAAAAGGCCCACTTTATAAGTCTGCTTTTGCTTATAACGTATTTATAATAGACCGCTTAAATGCCGTTTACGCCTATATAGCTCCTGTAATAGAATTACGTCAATTCAGTTACTCCTGCAAATCTCAATATAAGTAAGTTATAATGAAAAGTCAGACTAAGAAGCTCCTCGTAATGCTTCTTTAAGCCATGTTTTGTGAACAGTTGAATTGTATCACGCTGTGTTGTGTTCTGTCAATGAATTTTTTATGCAACTTGAATTAATGTAAGAAGTATTTATCTTAATCAGAATTTATAATTGTCAACCATAGTAGAAAATCAAAGTTCTTAGTCTTAATGTTACAATATTCGTTGGGGAATGTGAATTCTCTGTGAAACTTATCATGATTTCAAATAAAATTTTGAAGCGCCTCTTCAAGTTGACTTATTTACATTTTAATATTTATAATTTTATTAAGAAAATACAATGTGGGGCTGCCATTTTCTCGGTGAGCATTTCTAAGTGTGACATAGTGCCATTATAAGTTTAATTGGTTCTATATTGGCGAGTGTCAAAACCTGAAAAAATTCGCCATATTGTTACTGATTAGGGTTCCACATTGATAATGTGGAAAAACAAAATCGATTGAGGTTTCAAGTTATAAGGAAATTATAAGGGTTTCATTTAAAAATTGTTTTTATTTCCAGAGGTCTCGGGTTCAATTCCCGAACAAGACAAATATTTGTATGCATGAACATGTCTATTTGTTTTCTCTGGGTGTTTTCTATGTATATTAAATATGTATTAATTAAATAAAGTGAGTATATGAGTATGTATGTATGTATTTATCTGTTATCTAGTTTCCGTATCACAGTTTCGAAATGAAAAGTACTTATGGTTCGCGTATATTATGCTGAGGCGCCGTATTGACGGATTTTGAGTACAATGTACTGTCAGACGTCGCGAAACATCCACTTTCTTCTACTACTCGGTCGAGCTAACATGACACCTGCATGCGAGTTATACCCGTCTTTTTACTCGATTCTGTCATGCCTGGAGAGTGAGAGGGACGGGTATTAGCTCGACCGAGTTGTAAGAGAAATATCCGCTTGCTATAGCACACTGTGTCGGGGAGCAGCGGAAGGGGCGAGCCGCATAGTACGCAACCAAAATAAAAATATAAAATACATACGAGCGATTTGAGCGGATTTTTACGCTGCGACCCTTATCAGACTATTATTGTGCCAATAGTGCCCTGGGGGTGAAACAGTAATTTGTACGTTTTCTCTATTTGTTTCTAGTAGTGTTCGTGCATCTTTAGGCAAAATATCGTTTATTCTCATATTTATAATTTTCAGTCCAGAACCCTCACCAGAACTCGCGATGCGGTCTTTACCAATTAAATTTAAAAAATCAGTGCTCGCTGCAGTTAACGTATCTTGATAGGATTTTATAAGAACCACTTTTTTTTCCACCTATTTAAATCCATTTTGAATATCGTAGACAAAAACAAATGCAATCTTAATGGCCGATGTCAAATCCTATATTAGGATTTGCAAAACTTTTTAAAGTGCGTTTTCGTCTATAGTGGTTGTTTCAAGCAAAAGTGACCTTTTAAGAGATTTAACCAGGATTTTTTGAGACTACTTAGACAATAACACTACAGTGGAATGCCAATATAAATATGTCTAGGCTTATAACGGCTTACGATAAATCTATATAGAGAACATTTTATCCCAATGAGTGCTGTTATAATCTTAGTGATTTAACATTTTTGAAACGTGGGTATGAAATCCACTTAATCTTAAATTTTTTGCCAATGTAAAACCTGACAAGAAATATAAATACTATTCAGTAGTTTATCTGAAATTTACTTATATTAGCCATAAAATATTGGCTTATATTAGGTTATAAGTAAAGTTAACTAGAATGATTGGTCCTCAGTGTATTCTATCCTGGTAGATGCTCCTAGAGGAGTCTTAAGATTTAAATGCATTTAAGATGTTTTCTTATAGGCGCATATAAGTCTTAGTTACCGGAGTAATAACTCCTGAGAGCAATTAATCTTATGTCATGCTTTTATAGGAGTCTTCATCTAGTGATAGCAACGAAATATGATCCTATATACCAATATAAATCCATATAATAGGATTAATCGCACTTAAGTAAAAGCAGCACTAATTAATGCTGTTTAAATCGCAGTAGCAAATACCAAAACCATCATCGGAGCTTTATAAGTCCATATAGCATTAAAATATTGCGTTACAGGATTATTTTGCTAGTTGGGTGAGAACGGAACTCAGGTCAAGGAGTTGTTATCCTATGGCTATTAAAATATTTAATTGTATTCCTAACGACATTAAAGATCTGTCTCTCAATCAATTTAAAACCAAACTAAAGTCATGGCTAGTGAAAAACTGTTTTTATAATCTGAATGAATTTTTTAATTTAAAATGTAAAATAATTTAAATAATATCAATTTAATGTCAATATCAATTATATTAGATTATGATATATTGTAATGGTACCTATCTAATAATGTTGACATACTATATAATAATTATGTTACTAATGTTTTGCATGCCAGCTCCTGGTGAATGTTCTGTGACTTCCATAAATTTAAGATCTTTTATGTACCGCATTCTAGCAAATAAATTCTTGATTCTTGATTCTTGATTCACTGAGAAAATGGCTTATAAATAACTGCCGGAACACAACAATGCTAATAACATTGTTGTTATGGCGTCAGACTTAAATAAAATGGTGGTAGCAAGACTTACAACAAGTCCTACCACCAACCAAACCGAATACATTATGTACTGGGAATCAGACCCCTGGGTCTGATACCGGTGGTTATACCACTAGACCACAGAGGCGGTTAAATTATTACGTTAAGTACAATTATTGTGTAATTACGTTAATTAACGATGATATTAAAAATTCGCGCGTCGTCGCGTGATGGTACCTTACAGTCATAAATATGGGCTATAGTACAGCGGCCACAGCGTATCGGCTTTTAGTATTTGTTTTGGCCACTAGGGAAGAAAAAGACGTTTTGAATAGCGGGCGTGGCCTGCGGGTCGCCATCTTGTTATTGTCATACTCTAAAATTAAACATTTTTTTAATTCCGGCCATCTATGTAAGTCCCATCATTTTGGCTTGGCAATCAACGTGTTAATCATCATTAACTTGGGAACAAAATGATAACTACTACGGGGATATGAAGTCTCAAGACCGGGACACAGAAAGTCTATACAGTCTTTGCAGTGCCTACAAACGGGTGAAATAACGCACTCACAGGTATGCGCCGGTACACGCGTGCTCGGAACTATTTTACCAGTGAAAACCAGTGAGATCGAGGGGCCGGGCATGTAGCGATCGAGAGTGGCGCGTTGTGTGTGTGAGCGCGTCATCATCGACCGAGGGAAACGACTATGTTTAGACTGTGGCGGGGCGCATAGATTGATTAAATTATTAATTTACAGAAAACTGTGTAATAAGATTTTATGTAGAAGAGTCCAAAACAAAATTCAACAAATTTTTTTTTTACTATGGTATCGCATAGCTTTTATCGCGGGCTTTGAGCGCGGCGACCGAATCAAGAAATTCCGTAACGAAAAAAAACCTAACACTCCGTCTACCATGTACCATGCCGAGCGTTTTAATCTACTCTTTGGTTTGAAGTGACATTTGACATTTTCAAAAATCATGATTTTTTGGGGTTGTAATACTGCATAAATAAAAAATAAATAAATAATTATAATTGCTTAAGTTGATAAAAAATGCAATGCAATGCTCCAGCAATGTTGTATGAAACGGCGTGCTGGAGTTGTTAAATACTCCTCGTAATGTTCCAAATTAAAAAAAAGCTCCTGCAATAGATTTGATTTTCTTTGTCCGTAAATTGGATACTTAGCGTGTTATTTTTTCAAAAATAATGACAACATTTCCATTCATGTTTGAGAAAATTACATAGTAAACTCATATCTGTCGTGTAATTTAAAAATGGAACGATCTTTTACTCCCGAATATGGCAACCAAGGAGGTAACTTATCAAAGGTTTTATTTAAAAATAGAAAGCTGTTTTAGAAAAAAAAACAACAAATGAACACTTTAACGTGGGAAAAAAAATTTTGTTCGTTGTTCGTCTGATTTCAAAAAGTAGTTTTAATTTCCGCACATTAGTTGAGAAAAGTCTTATACAAGCCTTGGCCACAACTAGGCATTGATGGACTTAGGTATGTGTGCCTCGGCTTCGCCTCGGCCCACATTTATACGTTCGCCCATCGATGCCTCTTTTGCTGGCCGCTGCAGTAATGTACTATTGTACATTACTGCAGTTACTTAGTAGGTCTGGAGGGTCATGGTACGAATTAATTTGAAGAGTATTGAAAACAAAATGCAAACAAAACGTTCTTATGACATGATCGATTGTAAAAGATTGCCTACCTGGTACCATTTTAAAATTTTGTAACAAAACAAATTTTGTTCTCAGAATATCCGTGATATTCCAAGTCCGGTCAGCGAAGGCAGTGAAGATATCCGACATGTACTTGCTCAGGCGCATCGGCGTGATAGTGGGGGTAGCGTGCGTGCTATTGGCTATCAGGACTTTGGTGGCGCCCCCCGCGGTGATAGTGGGGAGGACGAAAGATGACCTGAAGGCGTATTTGTGTAACACGGACTGGTGGGACCATTCTTTTACTATTTGTAAGTATTTTTTGCTACATTATGTAACAATAAAAATGTACGTGTAGAATTCTGGCCAGTATTTGACGACCTGTTTGACGCAAGGGTATTAAGCCCACCTTCTGGACCAGAGGTCCCGGGTTCGATCCCCGGACAAGACAAATATTTGTGTGCATGAACATGTCTATTTGTCTTGGTATGGGTGTTTGATATGTATATTAATAAATAATAATAAATATTTCCATACAATCACACCAATTATCTAGCCCACGTTAAGTATCATGAAGAACTTGTGTTATGGATACTAGATAACGGATATACATACTTATATACTTTTTTTTTTGTAAATACATACATAATATACATATTAAACACCCAATTTGTATTATATATGTACTTACGAAAATATTATGTATGTACTTACAAAAAAAAGGTATTTAAGTATGTTTATCCGTTATCTAGTATCCATAACACAAGTTCTTCGTGAATCTTAACGTGGGCTAGATAATTGGTGTGATTGTATGCAATTATTTATTTATTATGCACAGGTATTTCAGTAGATTAGAAAAAGGGAAACGACAATGAATAAAAGAGTACTTACTTTTCACACTTTTAATCTCTTCTATATACACTTTCACACACACTTCATATTCACACACTTTTAATCTCTTCTATATACACTTTCACACACACTTCATATTCACACACTTTTAATCTCTTCTATATACACTTTCACACACACTTCATATTCACACACTTTTAATCTCTTCTATATACACTTTCACACACACTTCATATTCACACACTTTACATTTCTTAGAACACAATCACAATCACGGATCATATGTTGACGAGTCGACGTCTGCAATCCAACTGAATTGTCCTTGTCCGCCAAGACCAAGGACCGTAATTCGTTTTCCCCACCGCTATAATTTCCCGCCAAAACGGTACTCCCGTTTAGACTCGACTCGTCAACATAGATACTTTTAATACATTTCTATTTTGAATAATCAATGCAATAATTTTAACAATAAATATATATAATAATAATCTTAAAATATGTAATATTGACATCATTCGTATTGTCACAAACTGTACTTATTGTATTTGGTTTAGAAAAGACTAGAATAACTATTTTTGACAACTTGTTAGAATTGATAGATTTAGTAGTTACAAGAAAATGTGTTTGTTTATGTAAGTCTATCCATTACACAAAGATCTTAATAAACCTAATTTTATTTATGGTAAATTTTAAATAGAAAAATATTGGAAAAAATTAACTCGGCCACAAGTGAATTCTCAGGCTGGAATCGAACCAGCGACCTTTGGAAATCCGGTCCAATGCTCTAACCGCTGAGCTACCGAGTACCTACTCGGTAGCTCAGCGGTTAGAGCAAGTATAAAAATAGCATTGAAAAATGCAAAAATTACAAAATCATAAACCTAATTTTATGTTATTTATTTATTTATACTTTACATTACACGTCAATTTACAGTCAGAAGACTGTTTAAGTTCCAAGCATGAAAATAGAAAAAGAACGTATTCAATAGTTATTTGTTATGCAAGGCTGGAAAGTTGGTTATTAGCGGCGAGTTGCCTCTATTGAAATCTGAGCAAGTGAAGGATTCTAAGATTGAAAGGATAGGATTCAAAGATTGAATCCTGAGCGAAGCTAGGATTTCAAAGGTACAAGACGCTAAAAACTTTTCTGCCGAGCGCAACACACATTTTTCACCTCACAACAGCGAGGAACATTTTATGGTTGTTTCCGCCAAATTCCGGTAATAAAACCTTCAAACCAAAAGTTTAATCTAAATATACATTGTTGTAGTTGTTTTATTTATTTAAAAAACTAAAATAATAACAAATTGAGTATTATAGTAAATTCAAAGTGATTTAAAGTAGGAATATATTGTTACATAAAAATAACAATAAAAGTGATTCGTTAAATGTTGACATTGACGTGAGGTCCAAGACAAAAACAATTTAAAAATAAAGGTTTATGTTACGTTCCGAAATCCAATCATAGGTTGTGAAATCTCACCCAGCCTAATATAAAATTCTTATAACAAATAGTTTAATCTTATTGTTATTGTTTTTATGATTCAAAGAACTAAAATAATATAATAAAACCAAAACGGAGTATTATAATTAATTTAAAGCTATTTTAAATAAGAATAAAATGTAACAAAAAACGTCAATAGTGCGTATCGGAACGCATTATGACATATTTTTAGTAATCAATTAAAAAAGAACGTTGCCGCGCTTGGCCAAAAAAGCGATTTTCTACTGATTTTCTATTGAGTTTCTACTAACTGATTGACAAAACCTCCTTTTCAGAGCGTGTGACGTGATATTTTATTCGTTTCTTTAGAATTAAGCATTGCGCATTATGTATAAGGTTTTAAAAATCGAGTCTGTACTAAAGTAAACACGCCAGTGAAGTTTATTTCGTAATTTTCTCCTCCGTATGAAGTTGCGTCAAAAAGTGAGATGTGAAATAGCTTCTTAAAGTATGGCAAATTTCCCAGTCAGAAGGTCTTTACGTTTTGCAGTCAAAGAATTCAAGAATGCAAGTCTCTAAAACGCTTTGTAGTCAAAAGTGCCGTATTTATTTACACGTGCTTAGCTGTGTGAATTTGTTGTTAGGTGGACTCGTTTATAGTACTTGCATTTGTTGTACGGTAAATTATCACGAAACAGCACACAGAAAATTTCGTGTTTGAATAGCAGAATGCTGTTTTGAAATTGCCGCTTAATACGAGATTTGTTGTGACTGAACCGTTTGTATAAGGTTATCGTTACAATGAATAACGTTTAGCTGACACTTCTTTTGATGTTTTTGTTTTGTATATCAAATCAAAATATCTGGGGGCGTAACATCTGACGTTTTTTTTTGAACAACAGGGAGATTGTCAGCCATCATCATACCTGATGTTAAGGCACGCCTCGTCCGGAATCCGGAATTTAAGTTGCTTTCACTACGTTAGTAATAGTTAGTATACTTTTTAGGGTTCCGTAGCCTAATGGCAAAAACTGGAACCCTTATAGATTCGTCATGTTTGTCTGTCTGTCCGTCCGTTTGTCACAGCCACTTTATTCCAAAACTACGAGGATTACACAGTGGAAACTTGGTACGTAGATGTATTCTGTAAACCGCTTTACGATTTTTACACAAAAATAATAAATATATATATAAAAAAATAATAAATATATAAATATATATATATTAAGGGGGGGCTCCCCATAGATCATACTGAAACTGTTTTTTTTTCATAAAACCTATACGGGGTATCTATAGCCTATCTTTAAAAATTACATTGAGGTTTGTAAAACTATTTTTTCTCAAAGTTAACCGTTTGAAAGATGTACACTTCCAAAGTGGTAAAAGGGTGCCACCCCTCCCCCCTCTAACTTTTGAAATAGGAGAGTGAAAAATCTAAAAAAAATATGCCGTAGATCTTAATAAAAACTTTCAACGAAAATTGTTTTTATTTTTAAATTTTTGAGGGTTTTTTGGTAAGAGTGAGTCGTATCTCTCTCGCAACCTGAAAATTACCTAAAAATAATGGAGAATAATAAACCGATTGAATAAAAAAAAATAGTGACAAAAATACTAAGTGAGCGACTTAGTCACCAATCTTAACTAACCTGAACCATTTTAATTTTTTACATTTTTCAATGCTATTTTCATACTTATGATAAATTTTAAAAAGAAAAAATTGGAAAAAATCGCCCACAAGTGAATTCTCAGATGGGACTCGAGCCCACGATATTTGAAAATCTGGCCCAATGCTCTAACCACTGAGCCTCAGTGGTTAGAGCATTGGGCCGGATCATAAGTATAAAAATAGCATTGAAAAATACATAAAAAGGTTTATTGTATTCCAAAATAATCGCGTAAAAGGTTTATAAACCTACAACATCGGATTTAGGATTATTATTTTATTTTACAGTTTTGTATTTACAATATCGGAAATATGTTAGAGGCCACGATGATACGATCTAGTTAATTATATAACTTTTTCGCTACTAGACATCTTAATTTCGACAATGTTGTATGTGTAAGTTGTGTACAACCTGCTTAGAACTAGTTGTGTATTGGTTAGTATCAAATATACATAATAATATTACTTACATAAGTTTAACTTTGTAGAAATATTTAATAACAGCCATGTCTCATTCACAGATACTCGTATTCATACAAACATTTGCCTCTATCAGGATTCGAACCTATGACTTCCAGAGTAGGCGAGACCTTGAAAACCCGGTGTACATACAACTCTACTATGAAGATCGTCTAGTACACCAGCTTAAAATACTATAGCAAGTACTATACTTATTTTTCCAAAGACTACAGAACTCTTATAACTCCGTTAACCAAGTAAGCTGGTACATAAACGTCTGAGAGATACACAGACACACATACATGACGATAATACGATACGCATTCGTAGTAACAACTTGCGTATCCGTTCTGAGCAAACACAAGTTGGGACGCTCCTTAATGAAGCTTGTCGTAATGATAACAAGTTAAACTGAAACATTAAATAATCTTCGCTCAAATAAAGTTATGTGATATAACAAGTAGTGACTTTAGGTTGCTTATATATAAGTATTTTCTTTGTGATGGAAAGTAGCAATACAGGAGGACGATTCTCGCGGCTTCGACATCATGAATTCGACATTTTTATATTACTACTGTCAAAATCCTTTCAAATATCTTTGATAATCCTATAATGTCAATTTAAAAACAGATTTTTTATTCCAAAAAATGTCGAAGGCGCAAGAATCGGGGCCCTGCTATGTTGAGGTCACTTTTCAATTTGACGACCCTGTATGTATGTACAATAAAATTTTGAAGAAATGCATTTATAAATCGCAGCAACTAAATAATTCGAAACTTATTAAAGACTCTAAAAATAAATGTAAGGCGGCTTGGGCCGTTATAAAAAATAATATTGACATGAATAGTGACTCAAAAGTCGAAATTAAAATAAATGACCAAACGTATGACAAAGCTAATTTATTTAATGACTATTTTATTGATCTAACTGGACAAAGAAAATTGAATGATGCCAAACGTTATCAACGGAAACAACACAGTAAACAAATTATAAACACTATGTTCATTACACCCTTATATGAATCAGACATAATTAAAATAATCAAATCCCTTAAAGACACAAATTCTACTGGTTACGACGAAATAAGTACTAAAATAATAAAAAAATGTGCTAAAACTATTGCAGGTCCATTGTGTCACTTAATTAATAGGTCATTTGAGCAAGGAGTAGTCCCAACTAGACTTAAAATATCTATTGTTAAACCTGTCTTTAAAAAGGGCGATCCAACAGATATGGGTAACTACCGGCCTATCACACTAATACCAATTTCGTCCAAAATCTTTGAAAAGGCAGTGTACACAAGGATTATTAATTTCATTAGGCTGAACGACGTACTCACGCCAAGACAATTTGGATTCAGAAAGCATAGCTCTACGAGTTTAGCTTGTTTCACATTAATTGATTTTGGACAAAATTGGTATTAACCAATTTTGTCCAGAACAGGGTATATAAAAAAAATAACACTAGACATAAGTATAAACATAAATTACAGATCCCACCACAGAAATTAAAAATCTACTCAAATAGTACGTTTTGTAATGCGATCAGGATTTATAATATGTTGCCAGGTTCAAATAAAAGAATTGCCTACCAACAAATTAAAATGTAAATTGTTAGATCAATGTTACTATTCAATTGAGGAATTTCTAGGCCATAAACTGTGATTTATTGTATATTTCATTATACTAAATTAAATTGTCATTCTATTGGCAGGCAATTACATTAATGGCAATGACATTTAAGATTTAACATTATATTCATTTGACATTATTAAGTTTGGACATTTTATTTAGACATACGTATTCATAAAATGGTCAATGTATGAATGAATGGTTATAGTTAATGTTTAGTTTTGTGGTTGGTTATATAATATTTAATTTTATTTTAATGTTACATATTTACTGATTTCCACGCCTAACTAAGGCGGAATATGCCGAACTTGTATTATGTATCATCTTAAATTGTATACTATATTCTTTGAAATAAAGATTATGATTATGCAATAAATAAGGGAGAATAAAACAGCCCTTGACGAGTTTCTTGCCGATCCTTCTCGTTACAAGGTCTCCCGCCGTAGGGTTTGTGTACCGATGGCGTAGCTTCTTTGACGTCCATAAGTGCCTGTAACAGCCCTAAACTAAATAAACAATATTGAGTTTGAGTTTAGTCGACGATAGAAAAGGTTATTTTAACAGACATTTAAACTATTACTTCGGCAACTGAAATCCCTATTTTTGTGTCGGTCTTTTTTACTTTCCTTATAACCATCAGTTTTTAGCCATCAATTACTCGAATAAATAATTTTAATACTGTTTTAAAAATTATTAAAATGACATTGCAGTTCTTGACGACGTCATCTTTTAATGTTTTCTTGGATTTGGTCTACATTTTATTGATATTATTTATTTTATTTCTCTGATGTACATTTAATATTTTATGAACATTTATTGACACCTATAATGTGACAATGTTGGAAGATAAATCTATTATAGACAGTCCCGTATGTAGATTTTTAATCAAAAATTATTTCCTAAAAAAATATCTAGTTCAGTCCCTACCTGCAGTTTTATAATACAAAATTACCCAAACTTTTTTCGCCTTATAATCTCAAAAAATGGCATTTCTTTGCGAGCGACCCTCGAAATCAGGCGGACAAATCAAGCGTAGATAATTAAAAGATAAGTCAGAACTCCTCCGGATTTTGATTTATTAACATTAATTTGCGTTTATCAGAAATTCTAAAGCCACTCTCATTTGGAGAATTCTCTTCGGAGATGTCAAAAATGTTTATCTAAAAGATTGAAGACCTCTAAACTGAAATATTAGCGGCTTACAGTTAATTAAGAAATATATATTTTGCAATTAGTAACTAATTTAGTTTTCAACTCAATTTCGGTTGGCAGTTTGATGTTTTTATTGAAAATAAACGACCATTATAATGCTACTAAATTGATGAGATAAAGTTTGGTAAATATTAATATTTCCCTGACGGGAGCGAGCGGGAGCGGGCGACAAGAGACAAGTTGCTATTTTCTAGTATATTTTCTTATTAATATTTACCACATAAAAATAGCATTGTAAAATGCAACATTAAAAAAAAGTTATAAAAAAGATAAAGTTTGTTAATGATAATGTTAATGACAATTCTGTTAAAATGTGATTAACGCAAACATTAATTAAATAATCAACATCTCGTCTCGTCAGCCATTTTTAATGTCCCCACTGCTGGGGCACTGGCCTTCCTTTTGGATGGATAAGGAGAACGGGCCATGACGCGGGCTCAATGAGGATTGGTAGGTTATAACGACAGCAAATGCAGCCGGGACCAACGGCTTAACGTGCCTTCCAAAGCACGGAGGAGCTCGAGATAGTAAATTTTTGGTCACCCATCCAACCTCAACAATCGCTGGCCGAATGCGCGAACCATTGCGCCACCGAGCTCTTAGAATAAACAACATGTGGAAGACTAAAAACATAGTCGAAGCAATGTGATCTCGTATTTTAGGTAGGTACCCGTGGAGCACCTAGGTGAACCACGCGGATGGACCACGGGTAAGATAGGTAATTATGGACAATTGAAAGAAAGAAAGAAAACTAATTTTATTTGGGACAAACAAAAGACAGTACTTACATTCAAATAAAAACACACATTCACACGGTAAACGGTTTTTCCCAAAACGGTCGGTATTGCCTGGCTTTTGACCATGGCGACCGTTTTGGTGGGACTGCGAGCCAGATAGATATAAATAAAACAAAATTTAAATGTAAAACAAATAAAGAAAAAGATGGAAACAAAACGCATATACCTACTATCAAAAACAATATTAAAGTTAAAACCATAAAATGAACGAGGAAAAAACGCATTTAAATGAAAATAAAAAGCAATTAAAATTAAAAAACAAAATCAAGTTGCATCTGTGGAATGCAACAAACTGTCTAGTACTGTATACTCCTCCTCTCTCTTAAATGGCTTGCTCACGATAAAATTCGCGAATTTTGCCAATGTCAAGTATTATTTACTTATAAAACTTGTAGATTGAGTTAAAAATGGAGCCTCACAACAAGTGTTATTACGAAAAAAAACTCGGGTGAAACTCCTACTGTCTACTCTGTGATGAATGTTCCGTGTCGTGACAGACAACTGACAGGTGAAGCTTCATTTTGAGCAACTTAAAGTTACCAATAAGCAGGAATAAAAAAAGGGAGTTTCACCCGAGTTCTTTTCGTAATAACACGTGTTGTGAGGCTCCATTTTTAACTCAATCTACCGTTCAATTTCTGTATTTTACATTTACTTGACATTGGCAAAATTCGCGTATTTAACGCGAGCACGCCATTAATTAAGAAAGAAGAAGAAGAAGACCAATAAGCAAATAATCACTACGTTTTTAATAGTAACTTAAATATCGTCGCTCTTTATTAGTCAATTGCACGTACTTACATTCATTAGAAAAAGTAGGATATCGTAGCGAAATATTGTTCTTGCAATAACCGCTCAAAATAGTGGAATCAGCTACAAAAATAATACGTACATCTTATGTTTTGGCGCACACTGTTCATTGAAATAAAACAACTTTTACGGATATCAAACGCGCCATATTTCCACGAACTAAGTTGTAATTGTCCGTATTTTTTGGTTTTTTAGGGGTGTTTTGATTTTCAAAAATGATGATGATGATGATGAAAATCAAAAAACCCCTAAAAAACCTAAAAATACGGACAATTACAACTTAGTTCGTGGAAATATGGCGCGTTTGATATCCGTAAAAGTTGTTTTATTTCTACAAAAATAATTTGCGTAGGTACAGATATCAGTATCGTTCTACTTTTGGTGACGCGTGCTCACTACGCTAAACGTAATGCATTTTAACTTTTGTTGAACAGCTCAAAATCAAATAAAGCTTAGTTACATTATGCCTGAGTGACTTAGGCATAATGTAACTTCTTAGAATTTTCAATAGTACCAGAGATTACTTCCTACAAACAAACTTACAAACTTTCTCTACCCACAATTCCTTGCAAGAGAGCAATCTCAGTAGGAAGTTCATCATCATCTCAGCCACATGTCACCTATATAGGCCTCCCCAAAGATGTTGCGCTGCCCGCATCCAGCGGCTTCCCGCGACCTTCACCAAATCGTCAGTCCACCTTGTCGGGGGCCTATCCGCGGAGCGTTTTGTTCGGTGCTCGGTCGTCATTTCAGAACCTTTCCGCTCCAACGGCTATCGGGTCTTCTCGCAATGTCACAGTAGTTGACTATAACTATCGTTGTGTTTGTCAACAGTGGAGGTGATATTCCTGATGTGGGGCATCAGGCTGTGCATCATGGTGCGGAAGGCGCCTTCAGAGTTTAACGAGAGCCGGTTCATCTCCATGGCCATCTACAACGAGTTCCTGCTATCCGTCTTCTTGAATATATCAATGTGAGTTACGAATTTTATAGCCTTTTCAGTCGTTAGACACCTATAAGTATTAGTCAAGTGCAAAATTTTTCAAGTCGTAAAAAATCTCTACTAATATTTGGAACCGTTTTATTAAATCCGTTTCAATCGAACTACTCATTACAATTCCGCCCCCTAATTGTCTAATTTCAAAATCTATCACAATCCCTTTCAAAGATATTGAGATTGTTATATGGAATTGTGTAACTTACACTCGGAATCACTTTCGGAACGAATGATGTTTTAAATCACGCTTCATTTGACATTTCTCCTTACATATGAAAGATATTTTCGAGTGTCACTTTGCTTAGACAGTTCAATTTCGTTCATTCATTACCTTTCAAAACGCATCCCGATCACAATCACTATCAAATGTTTGAAGTATGTAAATATCTTTCAAATAACGAATTGAAAGGGATTGCGATATATTTTAAAATTAGACAATTAGCCCCTGGTCTAATCAAGCCGAAATAAAAAGTAGTTAATTTCCTCGATTCGGGAGGGCCAACTTTGGAACAGCCACGACACCAATTTCAATTTGCCTAATAGGACAACCCAGGATTACGGATTGTCGAGAATTTGATATAATTATACCGGGACTTTGTTTTGACGTTACAAACAAAATAGAATTATGCCGAGACCAAACACTGTGGAGATAAAGTGTCTATCCAATTTAGAATCAAAACATGAATGGGGCAGGAGATATCTTCTCGGAAGAAGGTCGCGTTTCACGAAGAATGCGTGTATAAAATAGAATTAAACACTTCAAGGTACCTGTTTATAAATTTACTATATTATGTAGCAAACAAGCTCCAACACGGTTCTAGGAAAATAAACAGTTCCCATTGTACCGAATACTAATTACGCCAATGGAATCTTACAAAGAAGGTCAATTTATTTGTACCTTACACCACTGACTGGTAAGTTCTCAAAAGCTCATCTAACAGATAATTTTTGACTTTTTTTTACGAATGACGGGGAGACTCTTAGCCTTCATCATACCTGATGTTAAGTATAGGCTGAAGATGGAAGCGAGCCTCTCCCGGAATCCTCAGCCACTGAGGAACTGGTTATCTTATCTCGAACTGCCGGAACACAACAATGCTGAAAACATTGTTGTTATGGCGCCAGACTTACATAAGATGGTGGTAGCTAGCCAGGTGGACTTACAACGAGTCCTTCCACAAACCAAATCCTATACAATATGTACCACCGCGCACCGCTGGGAATCGAACCCAGGGTCCCGGGTCTGATACCGGTGGTTGTACCACTAGACCACAGAGATGGTTAAACGACGCGACTTATTTTGATATAACAACTGTCAAGTTATTTTCCAGATAAGCTATCCAGAATTTATCTCTTTATGATGAAAGCGGCCCTTAGGGTCCATGATCAATTTAAACCACACGATTTGTAGGGTACCTAGAATTATTCCCCAGAGATACACTTTCCCCGTAGAGACACTTTTAATAAAACAACGCTTTTTCCCCAGAGATACACTTTTGGATACACTTTCGGCTAGTACACTTAAATAGACATGTTTTATATATATATAAAAATACTAAATAAATCATAATTAAACAAAACTAAAGCTTTTATTCCCCAATTAGTAACCTATACAAAAATATAAAAAACTAGAAATATTTCGTATAATTAAGAAAACCGTCATTATACCCCGTAGAACCACTGCACAAGAAAATGTCCTACTCGACAAAAAATCCAAAAGTATAATAACTTAATTAGTAGTATTCGTTTTTAGTTGCTCTTCCACATCTCGAAATCTTAAAACATCCGTTTATCATATTTCTAGCATATAAATCATAAATCATAACATTTATTTGATACAGGCAGTGGACATAGACATAACATATGACAAAAAATACACAAAAATCTTATAACCAAATGTTCCACATGGCTGCATCAAAAGGGATCTAGTTCAGCATGTGTCAGTGTTGAAGCTGACGCTGGTTTTTAACTAGACCCACTTTTTGATTGACACGTCGATGTCAATACGGAGACATCGAAAAAAAGAAAACAAAATAAAATATAACATATATATATAAACATATATAACATATATACTTATATAGTATATACAAACATACATAGTTAATTAATTTCGAAGAGCAGTTAAGTAATCTTTTGAGTTAGTTTAAGTAGAAAAACCCAATTTTTCCACACCCTGTTCTGTTACTTTTGATTTTATCAATAGGACTTTATGAATTGATGCATTTCAAATGTTCAATACTATAATGATTGAATAAAATTAAACATAAAATATTTTAAATTATCTATCAAATAGTTTTTCCGACATTTTGAAGGGTTTTAATTATGAGACTGTCGCAAATAGGCTAAATTCATTAATTATTTAATTTACTTATTTTGCACCACGATCTTATTATATATTATACTAGCGGATCCTCGCGGTTTTACCCGCGTGGTGCCCGTTCCCGTGGGAATATCAGGATAAAATATAGTCACTCGGGAGAAATGTAGCTTTCTAATGGTCTAAGAATTTTCTAAATCGGTCCAGTAGTTCCTGAGATTAGCGCGTTCAAATATACAAACTCTTCATCTTTATAATATTAGTATAGATAACAGTTTCAAGTGTACTTGAGATATTGTTAAAATATATTCTGATTATTTTAATACTAACAACACAGACAGTGTTTCAAGATCTCAAGTAAAATGAAACATTACGTTGATTGAATTTTAGATGTAGAAATCTGAGCCAAGACAAATTTTAAGACAGCGACACACTGAAAGATATAACGCAAAGCGATATTAAGCAATATTTATATGATTATTTGGTAATGAAATTAATTTTCTTTATAAATACCTGTTTGTTACACAATTTTTTTTATAGATATGGTATTTATTTATTTAAGGACAGTTTACAAGACTCACACTCATACATAAATAAATCACATGATCGGATACAAAAGATTCGTAGTGTGGCCATAGTTAAACCATGATTAGAACTTCTCATACTGATAGTTAGGTAAATTAGTGTTTTCCCAATCCTAAATTTTCCATTTCTTACTGTCTTCTGTCGCGGTCTTCAAATGATATACGTACGCACCCTCTCTATAAAATTTATTTGACAAATACGTTTTTAAAATTATCCGGAAGTAAAACGCACCAAACATGGCCGCTGAGAGCCAATTAAATTTGTCAAACACAAACATCTGACAGAAACATTTAACAGAAAATTTGATAGCTTACGATGCGCTTAAAATCGCTTTTTAAAAGCATCGTTATCGCTTCGTAGTTATAACAAAACCTAAGGGAAGCATAGTATTTCACGCAAATGAAGCTTGTATCACCCACTTACACAAATTAATTTAGCATGAATGTTTAATTTTGAAAATGATCTACCTTCGGCAAGCTTTCAAAAATTTATTTGTGGCGAAATATACTCGTGTTTTACTTACTAAGATTAGAACATTAAATTATCTTAAAGCAAGAAAAATGTTATACTCGAAGTTGTTTATTTTGGATCGGAATGTTTATCAGTAACAAAAAATATCGAGCTTAAAAAGGATAATGAAGAGATTTTCACAGCCGATTAGAATAAATTTTCACCTTGTTCACGCATTTATAGGTCACCTATTTAACCATCAATAATTTCTAAAGGGCCCGGTAAACTCTGAAATTTATTTGACTTTGACGAACAGGTTATCAAATAATTTCCGCAAGTAAAACGCATCAAACATATTAGCCGCAGACGGTTAAATAAATTTGACAAACACGCAAATTTGACAGAAATTTGACTCAAAATTTGATTGATTACGGGGCTCTTTATTTATTCACAAAAGATTGGTGCTCTTCCAATTGCATGGTATTACAATTCTGCCGTGCTATTTAAAAACGCAGTAAGGAATATTTTTCAAGTATAGATTTACATATAGATTCGGAATCCTCGCGAAGAGCTGAGCACTTTGATTCTCATTTCTATAGCTATACGGAACGTTATACTTTAATATTGCGTAAATGTATTATGTATATTTTTATATTTTTTTAAATTCAACCACCATTTTCTTGAAATTTGTCTAACCTTCCTTACTGCGTTTTAAATAAGCACGGCAGAATAATTATGACGATTTCATAAAATTTGCAAACGTAAAAATATATGTAATTGTAAATGAAGTAAATTTGGATGTGCTTTTTAGGGTTCCGTAGCCTAATGGCAAAAAACGGAGCCCTTATAGATTCGTCATGTCCGATGTATGTCACAGCCACTTTATTCCAAAACTATGAGGATGACACAGTTATAACTTGGTAGGTAGATGTATTTAATACTTCGTTTGTTTTTTGTTTTCTTGCTTGTCTCGTTAACGCGCTATGCGACTAAAGCGATAGTAAGGAGAAAAGGACGAGCGCGGGAGCGAGACCAACTTTGCAGATTAGGGGAAAAACAAACGAAATCACTTCGTAGTAAATAACTATAGTGATTAAAGAGAAAATAAAGCTACACGATCCTAAATATTATTGGTGTCCACGATTTGAACCAATTTTCAATAGTAGAACCTATACGTGGCCCCAGTTGAAGTAAATCTTGCATTTTGTATTTTTAACCGACTTCAAAAAAAGGAGGAGGTTCTCAAGTCGTATTTTTTATTTTTTATTTATTTTATGTATGTTCCACCATAACTTCGCCAGTTGTTAACAGATTTTTATAATTCTTTTTTTATCTGAAAGAAAATGGTTTATGTGTGGTCCCATATAATTTTTACGAAGATCTGGCTAGTAGTTTTTTCATAATCCTGAAAAATATCAATTACCTTTTGGCAAGTAGTCGTATACCTAGATGACATCATTGTTGTGTATGGGCTGATTTTTAGTGTAAGTAACGGCACATAATGTAACAAAAACATCTGAAATAAAAACATTTTATAAAAAAAAACAAACCGACTTCAAAAAGTAAAAAATAAAACTTTTGGAGTCGGTGCTAGTTAGCTAAGGCCAAAAAAAATATAGTTAATAGAAGTGCAATGTAGAATGCTTTGGCTGGCACCGACTCCAAAAGTTTTATTTTTTACTTTTTGAAGTCGGTTTGTTTTTTTTTTAAGGAGACCTTTCGAAAAGAAAATAAAATTTATTTTATTTTATTTATTTATTTATTCACATCACCAAACACACATGATAAAAATGTACTTTCACAGATGACAGAAATATGTAAAATACTCTTTCAAACATGTGTGCCGCAGCGATGTATAAGGGCAAATGCTCAGTGATATCTTTGCTCAAATAAGCAAAGCACTGATTTTCAGCGTTTGCCCAGAGGCCTCGGTCGCGATAAACGACAGAGACTACTACTGCTAATATCAAATGACCGTGAATTAATAAATTGAATTTGAAAATTTATTGATTATAGTATGTAAATTAAATAAGTATAAAATTTGAATTAAAATTTTATTTAATTATTTTCTATTAATTAATTTAATTAATTTATTTTATTTATACATGATTTCTGTAAAATATGTTTTTATTTATATGTCAACAGGTCACACGAATCACATTTATTTATTTATTTATTTATTCATACAATTCTTAAAAGCTAACAGACATTCGTCCAAAACACTTCTAAGATTAGAATATGTCATGTGAGTACAGCATGAAAATTATTGACTCAATACAGGATTTACAAATACAGATATTAGGTAACTAACAATAATAATGTTAAACAAAATTTCAAAATTACGCATGTCAAAATATTATTCAATAAAATAAGAGTCAATGCCATAAGTACTAAGGTCTAGCAGTAACACAGTCATTTAAGTTCTTAATGTCGAACTTTATAATATATTATAAAAGTAAAAAAGTAAAATTATAAAATGTTATACACACATTTGATACATGTGACACTTTCGGTACCAACACTAGCAGATTCATGAATCAAATATGATTAAAATTAAATAACAAATATATGAATAACAAAGAAACCAAATATTATTTATTTTGGACTTTTACGTTTTTTATGACATAAATACATCGGATGTGCTTTAAAAAAATAGCGTATACCTTCTAAATAACGAGCAGAAGTGAAATTGAAGAAAAAAGTACTGGACATTACGCAACGAAAAATCTATGTTGTATGGCGAAAGGCAACCTGTTAAATAATCTTATAAAGCCTTTGTTGTGAGAAAACAACTATGCCCAATACGGTTACCTGTATTGTTTTCTAGCTAGCATGTCATGTCAGGTATTCATATTCTATGACTAAAATCTCAAATTTAAATAGTTGGTACAAAAGCTAGCAAAGCCTGCTCACAGTTTTGAACATTCTTGTCACGAACTATGCGGGCAGGTGAACTAAAGTACAAAAACAAGAAGTGCACAGCTACATTATAACTTTGAAGTCTTTCATCAGTTGAATTATGATACTGAACTTTTGTAAAAGAATTTTGCTACGCTAACTTCGTGCAAACAAAAGCAGATAAAATAAACAAATAAGTATAGTTTATCTTATTTAATGTTATAACATAGGTTGGACAAGAGGGACCAGACGGTAGCTTCCCAAAAATGCTACAAGCTGCTCTTAGGTTTATAAAAGAAGATCCCCTAATTGTTTACCGAAGCAGCTTAGCAACTAATTATATACCCAGTGCAGTGGCTAGAGTAAAGTTAGGGCCGTCTTTATACCGAAACCAAGGAATTCGAAGTCCTTTAGATACATCAGACTCTCCTCGTTCCTACTGAAGACACTGAAAAAGTTCTAGACACACACATAAGAGAAACCAAAAGCACAAGTAAGAAACCACTACATGACAATCAACATGCTTATATGAAAGCGAAATCCATTGAGACAGCCCTCCACAACATGGCAGTCAGACTAGAAAGATCAACCAGAAACAAGGAATACGCCCTAGCGTGCTTCTTATCGAAGAAAGTTATCGTTGAAGGTGCTTTCGACAAAGCGTCTGCACAAGCCATTGTAGTGACCCTAAACAGATAGGGTGTAACAGAGCAAACATCATGTTGGATCACCAACATACTACAACACAGATTAATACAAACAAAACTGGCAGACAATAAATACACCATCAAAGCGAAAAGAGGCTTTCCCCAAAAGAGCTGTCTGTCTCCACTACTATGGTGTATTTTAATAGATGGATTAGTAACTAAGATCACTGCTATGAACTACATCCAATACATCTAATATACATCCAAGCGTATTCGGATGATGGTCTCCTACTTGTAACTGGCTATCTTATCTCTATCTGCCGGAACACAATAATGCTGAAAACATTGTTGTTATGGCGTCAGACTTAGATAAGATGGTGGATGCTAGCCAGGCGGACTCACAACAAGTCCTACCACCAACCAACATAATAGAAATCAGCAAAAAAGCAATGACAGCTCTCATGCATTGTAGAAGAGCCGTTGACAGAAATTGGGGCATGAAACCCGAAGTTGTCCAATGGATATATAGAGCAATCATACTACCGAAAATTCTCCACAGAGCCCTAGTATGGTGGCATAAGGCACAATTAGAATACAACAGAACAGAACTTACAAAGGTACAGAGATTAGTCAGCATCATGAATCATGATATCAGGAGCCATGAGAACAACTCTCACGGCCGCCTTAGAAATGATACTAGGCTTCAATCCAATAGACCTGGAAATAAAAAACAGATCTACAGAACCATTTCAAGTTAAAAGGTACAAATCTATGGAAAGGTAGACACAATGACAAAGGTCACGCTATTAAAGGTAATGAGTACGAAGAAAACTTTTCGATGATACCAGTCCCCTGTAACTTGTTTCTATCAACGTTTGACTGAAAGTGCAGTCACATTGCTGCTTTAGTAAAAATAAATGTGACAACTATCTTACCGAAGCAGCAATGTAACTGAACTTTCAATTAATTTCAATCAAAATCTGTAAGCAACAGAGTTAGATAATCAACTAGCTAGTCCTAATCAATAAGGAAAGGATGTTCGATGAATGTAACAGGATAAGCATCAGATCCAGAGAAGACTGGAAAATAGAGCAAGACGATCTGGATAGAACTGCAGTATGCTACACTGATGGGTCAAGAAAAGAATCAACTAAGCTATCGGGTGCTGGTGTTTACATAGCCAAACCCGACACAAAAAGGGCAACTTTCAATCTGAGCAAATACACCGGCGTATACAAGACGGAAATATTAAAAGTGAGATAAGCGACTTTAACGTAAAAAAAAATATATATACAGCGACGGTAAAGCTGTTGAAATAAAACAACTTTTGCGAATATTTAGTGCGATTTATTTACCCGAAATATATATTTGGTACTATAATTTTTCGCTTTATTTGAGGGTTTTTGTTTTCCCGATGTTTCGGCATCTTTTCAGTTGCCGTGGTCACGGGTTGACCTGCTATCAAAGCTAGTTTTGGTAAAGCTGCTATCAAAGACCTTGACAAAACGGAGACTACCTCAGTCTTAGAAAAGGAATGCAACAACGCATTCAGAAACTAGCTAACTTGGTTGAGGTAGAAATTGCCTGGGTACCCGGACACGAAGGTACCAATGGCAATGAGGAAGCTGATTAATTGACTAGGCTATGAGGAAGCTGATTAATTGGATTGAACCAAAACTGCCAATCTCACATAGAATCTTTAAGAACATCATCGAGATCAGAACAATTAAAGAAACCAACCAAATATTGATGAAAAGAAAGAATTGCAGACAGTCTTCTTCTTTATCTTAAGATCTTTATCTTCATCAAATCAGTTGTTAATAAGAAAATTAGAGAGCTGCTGAAACTAAGTAGGAGAAACATAGTAGGAATACTGACAGAACACTGTTTACTGAAAAGGCACCTGTCTGTAGTCAAACGTATAGAGGATCCCATCTGTCCACACTGTAAAGAAAAGGAAGAAACAAACTACCACTTCATGGCAGAATGCCCGATGTATGCATCGCTGCGTATGGGTGGGAACTCTTTGAAGCTGACAAGCTAAAGAAAGAGGATCAAAGCAGTTAACAAGAAGTCAACTCAACAGGGTCTGTAAACGCACAGGTAGGTTCGAGGGTCCGACGCCAATGGGGTGCCCGATCACCCGCCTCCCCCTGCTTTCAGGGGATTTGGGTAACTGGTGAAATGGTTCCGATTAGCTTGGACAAGAGAATATTACGTAGATTACACATTATAACTCTGAATTAATATACACGAAAATGAATACTCCATTAAGTGTTGATTGTAATACGTGGAAACACACAAACAACCCAGTTGAATCTAATAACTAAACACGTTGAAACAGCACAAGTTTGTCTAACTTAATATTTGGTGATGTTGCAACAGCGATATTACGCGCGTCGGTACAAATTGCGGTGCCTGATCACAGTCTAAATATTATCCATCTCACTGGTAAAACAGTTGCGGACAGTCCTATCAGGGCCCGTATTCACTATGACCACTTACCGATTCCTTGCTCAAACCACGCGAATGTCGTATAATGGTTTCGACTTTTTTTAAATTCGGTTTCTCTATGACACTTACAAATTTTAAAGTTAATTAACTTGTGACCTTCAAGTAATTGTACAATAACTCTATAATTCAGGAGTATCATGGAGAAAACGATTTTTGGAAGTGTCAAAACCAAGTACGACATTGGCGTGGTTTGAGTAAGGAATCGCTAAGTGGTCGTAGTAAATAAGGGCCCAGTACAACAAAAAATCCTGCAAGTAGTGTTAAAAGCATGGGATTCGGTACGATTGACCTTTAGGCCATTGCAAAGACTTTTTTTTACTTTCTTATCATTATCACTATAATTTGTGTGGTCTAGTGGTAATAACCACCGGGTTCGATTCCCAGCGGGGTACATATTGTATTCGGTTTGGTTGGTGGTAGGACTTGTTGTAAGGCCGCCTGGCTAGCTACCACCATCTTATCTAAGTCTAAAGCCATAACAACAATGTTTTCAGCATTGTTGTGTTCCGGCAGTTAGAGATAAGGTAGCCAGTTTCTCAGTGATTGAGGATTCCGGGAGAGGTTCGCTTCCATCTTCAGCCTTATCAATACTTAACATCAGGTATGATGAAGGCTAAGAGTATCCCCGTTGTTCATAAAAAAAATAGGATAATAGGATTTTTTACTCCGTGATCCGTGTCACGGCGTATGCAATTGTGCCGAAATATCGGGGACTCGACAACAAATACAAAAAATCAGAAATAAAAACATTTTATAAAAAAAAATCAAACCGACTTCAAAAAGTAAAAAATTAAACTTTTGGAGTCGGTGCCAGCCAAAGCATTCTACATTGCACTTCTATTAACTATATTTTTTTTGGCCTTAGCTAACTAGCACCGACTCCAAAAGTTTTATTTTTTACTTTTTGAAGTCGGTTTGATTTTTTTTTATAAAATGTTTTTATTTCTGATATTTTTTTTTTTTTTTTTTTTTTTTTTTATTTCATAATCAAAAATATACAAAAAATACAAAAACTTAATTTTCACCAAACTGCGTAACAGTTTGTCGGCGAAATATAAATAGTTATGCTCTATTACTTAATTAAGTAAGTGGTGTCGGCCCTCTTGAAACTTGTCGGTCGTTATTCGTAGATTTGGGAATATTAACTTTGACAGGACTATACATACTACAAATAGGAACGTTTGTAAGGAATAACCCACAACTTTTTTCACCAACAGACAGAGTAAATCCTAGACTCCGTCCTAGAGACTTGTATCGCGTGTTACTTCCACAACATAAAAGCGCTTTTTATGGTAAAAATTGTTATGGTATGACAATCAAAGTCTACAACCAGATTCCTGTAGCGATAAGACAACTGCCCACTAACTTGTTCGTGTTTCGTCTACGTAAGTGGCTAATAGAAAAATGCTTATATAGTTTAAATGAATTTTTTAATAATTAGTGAATTGCAATATTTTGACATGATGAATGTATGTATAATTGTTGAATTGGATTTAATTTTAATGGTCTTAAGCCTATGATAAAAAAAAAATTGTAAGTATACAATTTATTTAAATATATAAAATAGGAATTAAAATATAATGACGGCAGAAATTAAAATGTATGTTATTAAACAATGTTAATAATGTTATAAATACCAAGATTAATGTAAATTTCACAGATTATATATATAATACTATATGACATATTTTTGCAATTATGTTTGGTAATGTACAATTTATTTAAAGATTATTGTTAGTATTGTTAATTAAAATGAAAAATAATTATATGTTAATTTATAAGTAAAAGGCAATAGTTGCCCCGCATGTTTGCTGTGCCCTAACAGGGCGTCACTCGTACTGTACCTACCGATTTATGTAACACCTTTTTTAACTTGTGACTTGCAATAAATAAATCTGAATCTGAATCTGAATCTAATAACAATACATCAGAAATTAGGTGTTGTAGTTACATTATACAATTAAACTAAACTAAAATAAGTCTAAAAAAGCTTTCTTTAAATATTTTTTAATGGAATACTTGGACTTTAAATTATTGCTAGTTGTACCAAGTTTATTAAAAATCCTAGGTGTGATATAAGATCTTGTCCGCTGCTTATAGTAATTACCGGTCTTTGGCTCTTTGTACTTACATTTTGTGGATTGTCTAGTATTATATGTATATAATCTTATCTCTTTATTAATGTCCGACTCAAATTGTTCTAAAGCTATCATATAATTTACTTTTACATCAATAGGCATTATTTTACAAACTTTAAATAGATCATACTGGTTGTTAAGTTTTTTTCTCTTTTTTCTATTAACAAAATGTTTTAAGAATCTGAATTGTATGTTTTTAATTTTCTCTAAGTAAGTCTTAAATGTAAGTCCATAGGATGCGAGTCCGTAGTTTACTATAGAATCGACAAGTGCGTAATAAATTACATATAATGTCTTTTTGTTTAGCGAGCGTTTAAGATGATAGAATTTGCCTAGTACAGGCCTTAATCGAGAACACACAATTTCTATTTGTTTTTTCCAGTTCATATACTGATCAATATAAATCCCTAAGTACTTAAAATCCTGCACGTATTCAATTTTAGGACAAGAGCAATTTGTCTTACTTTGATGTAAACATGAATATGAGTGACCTATTATGCCAAAAGATGCCATTTTAACATTTTTTGCTACTTTATTGTATGGCGAAAATATATGCAGACACTTGGTCTTGTCTATGTTTAGTAAAATACCATTATCATGCGCCCACTTAGTCACATTATCAAAATCCGACTGTATTTGATCATGGATATTTTTTATGTCATGTGACGAGCATAGCAGGCACATGTCGTCGGCATACATAACCAATTGACTGTGTTCGAGCACGTTAGCAACGCTGTTGACGTGCATTATGTACCCTACTGGGCCAAACACGGATCCAGTCGGAACACCTAGAGTTACGTTGGCGGCTTTACCCTCCTCTCCAGCAACTCGCGCTTGTATCTGGCGGTGCCGTAGGTACTGGCGAAGCCACTCTTTTACAGGACCCCTAATGCCACATTCGTCCATAGCCTGTAATAGCACTTCATTGTCCAACGTGTCGAAGGCCTTCTTAAAGTCTATAAACAATGCTAACACCTGATTACCTTTCCCTAAACTATTGTTTACAAACTCTGTGAATTGCTGCAAAGCCGTTGCCGTACCACGGCCTCTTCGGAAACCGTGTTGCGATACTGATATTATGTTATTGCTTTCCAGAAACGAACTTATCTGACCTATCACAGCTTTCTCCATTATTTTATTGATTACTGATAAAATAGCAATAGGCCTATAGTTAGTGTATTCATAGTGACTACCATTTTTATAAATCGGCCTAATAATGGCTTTTTTTAACTGACTAGGATAAATACCTTGCTCAATACACATATTTATAAAATATGCTATAACGGGGCTTATTTGATTTCTTATATGTTTTAAATCGGTTACTCTAATGTTGTCGCTTCCAGGAGATTTTTCGCAAGATAATGAGTTAATAATTTTTTTAACATCGTCTGCGTTAATTTTTCTAAACCTTAATGAAACTTTGGCCTCTCGCACATATTTTTCCCTATTTAAAAAACTAACATTACATTTATGCTTAATATTTTCAATTTCTTGAGTAAATGTTTGCGCAAATTTTGTACATATATTAATAACCGAATCAGTCTTACCTAAGTGCTTCATTGTTACATCATCCACATTGCTTTTTGTTTTTCCCATCCACTTATTAATTAATGACCATATTTTACGATAATCACCTTCACATTTTAAAATTTCATTTTGCCTATGGCGATTTTTGGCACTATTTATTAATTTATTCACAAAGTTCCTATATCGTGTATAAGCAAGCCTTTTGTTCATACTTTTCGGACATGCTTTCCACTCCCGAAACAACTCATCTTTACGATTTAACTTATTACTTAATTCTTTCGTTACATTATGTGCCGTTACTTACACTAAAAATCAGCCCATACACAACAATGATGTCATCTAGGTATACGACTTTGCCAAAAGGTGATTGATGTTTTTCACGATTATGAAAAAAATACTAGCCAGATCTTCGTAAAAATTATGTGGGACCACACATAAACCATTTTCTTCCAGATAAAAAAAGAATTTTAAAAATCTGTTAACAACTGGCGAAGTTATGGTGGAACATACATAAAAAAAAAAAAAATACAGTCGACTTGAGAACCTCCTCCTTTTTTTGAAGTCGGTTAAAAATGGGAAAAAACCAGTTTATCGTAATAGTTATAGTGAAAAACTGTTTAGACTGTGGCCTGTGTCTGTAATGCACAATATGTAACTACCATTGTTTCGCGGTGATGCAGTAAATCACTTGCTTGGAAGGTAGTGACTTGTTTGATTTATAGTGCGCCGGCGATGAGATACGGCGCAATTATTGAAATATGAAGTTGAGGCACGGGAATGTCGTAAATCGGACAGAAACAACGGCCTTAAAAATGTTTATACAGGTTTGTTATTTTGAAATGTTTTATTGTATGTATATACCGCATTAATGTATCTTAAATCATGAGATTAATAAATAATTCAATTTTGTACCTATTTATATAAATATAATTTGAAAAATGTTGATTGCCTGGCTGCATTTAGTATACCTACCTTGTAAAAGATGGAATTGTGTAGTGTCGGCTTAGAATCCTCTCATCCCGTGGGTGTCGTAAAAGGCGATTAAGGGACTCAGCCTTCAGGAGATTTGTAGCAGCGTCTCCTACATATTTGGTCATACTGCGATCGCCAACCCGCCTGCCAAGCGTGGCGATTGTGGCAATCCCCCCCCCGTTTGGGGGAGGCCTATACCCAGCGTGGGTGATACATGGCTGTGACGACGACGACGAAAAGATGGAAATGTGGAGTCAATGATAAACCTAACAACTACATTTGTATACATACCTTCATTTCACAATAAAGATATTTGTATTTGTTTTGTTTGTATTTGTATATTTCTGGTTTCATTGATCAGAGGTTAATGTATGGAATTAAGTTTTAGGATGTGCTAGCATAATTACGGATATACAACACATGAAGGAGGTTAGAAGTATAAGGGCCGGTATCACTACCGACAGATATGTTCTGGATAGCTTATCTGGCAGATGATTTAATATATTTTTCATATTTTAGCTGTCAAATTATTTGCCAAATAAGCTATCCATAACGTAAATATCTGTCGGTGTTAAAACCGAAACTAAATATATTAGTGATTTGCCACCAGAAAACGACTAAATCACAGTGTAACTAAGGACCTAACACTGGGACAACGCCCTTGAAAACACGCGGCTATGCTGCTTTTGACAAGACTTTCTTAGTATTTGACAGGACATATGTCGTTGTCCCGAGTGAGCGTATGGCAGCTCGGTCTCGCTAGCACCCCCTCTCACCCCGCGAACCCCGCACGTTTGTTCTGGCAAAACGCGTCCGTCGCACGTCTGTAAACATAGAAAGACTGACTGAATCATGCAACGAACTACTTTAGTATTCATAGATATTCCCACGCTTACGATTTTGAATCTCCACCATGTGTTCTGCGAATTAGATCCAACTGCCAAATGTAGTAAGTTTGTTGATGCTACAACAGCGAATTCGTAAAACTTACCAAAAATAAATACCAATAAGCATTTCCTAAATTGCGCTCCAATACATTTTACGGAAAAATATCCCAAGTCAACCGATTTTTTTTTTTTTTTTTTTAAGGATTACGGAGAGCCTCTTAACCTTTATCATACATGATGTTAAGTATTGATAAGGCTGAAGATGGAAGCGAGCCTCTCCCGGAATCCCCAATCACTGAGGAACTGGCTATCTTATCTTTAACTACCGGAACACAACAATGCTGAAAACATTGTTGTTATGGCGTCAGACTTATATAAGATGGTGGTGGCGGACTTACAACAAGTCCTACCACCAACTAAACCGAATACAATATGTACCCCCACTGGGAATCGGAATCGAACCCGGGACCCCTGGGTCTGATACCACTAGACCACGGAGGCGGTTACAAAAACATGTCAACTTAAATTATAAATGTAGGTAACAATTTAAATTTGAATCGTGGAGAAAATTACCAGATGTCAACCCGGAAGACAGCGTTAAAGGAAACTCCTCAGAAAAGGAGCTACTCTTACTAAAAATCAGAAGTATCCAATTTGATGATGTCCTCAGATGAAGAGTTCTTACCTTCGTCTTCTTGAAATTCGTGTTAAATATTTCATGGTTTCACCAAACAACGAACCTTTGACTCTGTTCGCTTTTTTACCTGTACATCGAAGTATGTAAAAGTGCAAAGACGCACCGCTGACAGAAGCAATAAATCTTAAATTTTGAAAGTTTTACTTGAAAACAAACATTGTTTCGAAGATCCGCTATTATTATCCGAAATTGTTATTCATGAAGTAACTTAGTTTGAACAGTCTTTAAATAAAGTTTATGAAGTACTGGGTGGCTTTCTGACGAGTGTTCAGTTTAAAGCTAAGTGACTTTTCTCTGATAGTCGCATATGTGGAAGATTAAGCTTGAATTTGTTAAGGGCCCCGTAAACGATCAGATTTTTTTTAAATTTTGTGACAGATTTTCGTGATTGTCAAAATTTTATTAATATGTTTAATGCGTTTTACTTGCCGAAATTAATTTTACAAACGCGTTTGACAAACAAAGTCTTACGGGCCCTTAAGAATAATGGAAATTATTCACAATTTTTTTATACCTAAAAAATCTAACGATAATTAAAATAATATTTTTGATTTATATGCTTGCACTATATATAAATCTATAATGAATCTCGTGAGAACATCGAACTTGAAAGCGTAGTCTATTGCAGGGCTTCCCAAACTTATTTGTACTATGACGCCCTTGGGAAAAAGCAATTTCTTATTTCAACTCCCACACCCGTTTAAAAATACCTTCCAGTTTTAGTACTAGCCCGGTAACAGATTAACCGTATCTATTTGTATATTTGTAATTTTAATTAGAAAATAAGAGCAAAGCCAAAACATAAAAAGAGATATTAATGAGAAGGTTTTTTTGCTTTTCTAAACATATATTTTTTTAAAATTATTAATGGCGAGGAGATTCTTAGCCTTCATCATACCTGATGTTAAGTATTGATAAGGCTGAAGATGGAAGCGAGCCTCTCCCGGAATCCTTAGCCACTGAGGAACTGCCTATCTTATCTCGAACTGCCGGAACACAACATGCTGAAAGCATTGTTGTTATAGTCTCGGTAGCTCAGCGGTTAGAGCATTGGACCGGATTTCCAAAGGTCGTGGGTTCGATTCCCATCTGAAAATTCACTTGTGGCCGAGTTATATTTTCCAATTTTTTCTATTTAAAATTTATCATATGTTAAAAATATTCTAATCACACATTTTGTTCCAGGTTGTTCCTGCAATCTCCAGCAAACCCTGACCTCCTGTACATCATATTCTTCTGCCACACCCAGCTCACTGTCACGTTACTTCTCTGCTTCATTTTCGGGAGTAAGGTAGGCACGGTAAGAGAACAAAGGAAGAAGGTCCTAAGGGTCTGGTGAAAGAGATTAGTTCGTATTGACGCAACAAAATTACATCATCACTTCTTCTAACTTGCTACGATCCTTATCTATTTGTCTTGCTTCCTTCACGTTCCACATAGACGTCCATTATGTCTCGGCTACATACTCCGTCTTACCGGAAAGCATGCCTGTACAAGCCGATTGTCCCGGCTACACACTCCATCTTGCCTGCGTAAACCGGTTTGTGCAGGCATGCTCTCAGGTAAGGCGGTGCGTGTAGCCGAGACATTAGACAGTAGGTTTTGCCGTCTGTTTTACCACAGTCATGGCTGTGACTGACGATTATCATTGGCGAAATTCAAAAGGACACTTCCATTACATAAAAAGAAGAAGAAGATAATTAACCTACCGTATAATGCGGTGACTGATGGTTGCATGAAGTCATCTGGATATTTTCAAATTTTTCATCACGCAACCATGACTGATGGAACTGACTGACCGTGGCATGACCATCTGATGGTTTCTTACATACATAAACGCGTGTTCTAAAGGCGATATTATACTATCGCAGGAAGCTCAACACAGTATTAGCCGTGCTCAGAAGCTCAACACAGTATTAGCCGTACACAGAAACTCAATGACTATAATTTTGGACACATTTATTGTAAATACAGAAAATGAATATTAAATCTTGATGAAGCTATGTATGATTAAACAAAAGTAACACCAAATTACGAATAATTTTACTTTGATTTTCATTGTAAAATATTTGCGTGTTTGATCCCGCGTAAAGAAGCACAATATATTTATCGTCAAATTTCCAATACATTTTTTCTGTAAGTGCAATAATAGTACCACTTCATAACAATGGATAAAAAAAAATATATTAAATAGAAAATAAGAAAACATTTTTTTCTAATAATATAGTTCTTATGTAAGTCATAACACAATATTAACCGATTTATAACATTAATTATTCTATTATTTATTTCAGTTTCATAGTTAAAACTCTATAATTTTCGACTCTATACATAAAAATGACAATATATTTCTGCAAAGATTTGTCTTCGACTGTCCATTAGCTGTGCCTGTGAGTGTATTTTTTTCAGTTATACACCAACTTTTTATAATAAATAAATATTCAAAAAGATCTCAATACAACGTGTTGCCATACCATAAATAGTAACCACACTTTAAGTGAGTGTCGAAATAAACACGAATTGAAATGGACTAAATATTTTACGTCCTCTCGTGTTTATTTGTTTATAAATGAAAGCTCTCGATCTGGTATCCGGTTGAAATGTGCCATTAAGTCCGATTTCCATTGGGCGGGCGGCCAAGTGGAAGGCAACATCGCAAACTACAGGAGACAGCCTTATGGATCTTTATGTATATGTGTAATTGCTTGAGAAATGCGTATAAACTTATTTGCTTTGACTCTGCTTAAAAAACATGGTTATTTGATGTAGTTTTGGAAGTAGTAAGCAAAAAAAAATCGAAAGAAATCGTCCGAATTGATGAAACGTCGCTGGCCAACGACGTAGAAAGGTAAATAATATATACTTACCAGAAACTTTTTATCTCCATTATCCTCCTCTATCTCGGTAGCTCAATAGTTAGCATTGGGCCGGATTCCCAAGGTTGTGGGCTCGAGACCCGTATGAGCATTGTGGTGACTAGTCGATTTTTTCTAGTACCTATAAAAATATTATTAATTTACGTAAGTTACAAACACATAATACTAAAAATAGTACAAGTTATAAATGACAATCACAATAACATTTACTAAAACACGCTTTTGACAACTGAAGCATTAAATGGAATCTGGATTTTACTCAAATAAAAACCATCCAAAATTTTTTGTCGAGTTAACAGAAAAGGTTTTAATACCATCCAGGCAAGTTGCGAGCTAACTAGTGAGACGAGGGCCCTGTAGAGACTTCAGGTTGAAAAAGAGTGAAAATACAGCCTCAGGAACTGGAGTGGTCTCTTGAATAAAACGTTTTGCATACTACGAGAATTACATTGGTCGTCTTCGGAAAAAATATATGACTAACTTATTGTAAAAATGGACTTTAACGTTTTTACTTCACTAAGAAGTCGTGATAGAACTATGACCCGACTAAGTATAATAAACAATACATAGTACTTCCTATTGAGTACCCTCAATTTAAGGCGCTATACGATAGAAGCGAGATAGTAAAGAAAAAAGGACAAGCACGGGACCGAGACTGATTTTGCAGAAAAACCACGCAATCACTTCGTAGTAAATAACTATAGCGATTAAAGCGAAATGAAACTATATGCTGATAAATATTATTGGTGTTCACTAATTAAACCAATGTATAATTATGTAAACCCATTTGAGAATGTTATAAATATTAAACAAGAAAATATACTAGAAAAAAGCAACTAGTCTCATGTCGCCCTGACGGGATTCGAACCCGCATCCTTGGGAGTCCGGCCCAATGCACTGACCAATTTATTTATCACATAAAAAATCATTGTAAAATGCAAAATTAAAAAGTTATAATTAGATGTCTGTTTCATCTTAATCGATAGTCAAACATCTGTAAAGATATTTCTTTCGAATGCGAGGATATTTATCTCATTGATGAAGCGACGGTGGCCAACACCGTAGAACGGTGAATATACTAGAAAAATTCGACGTGTCCTCATAGGTCTCTGTAGCATAATTGGTTAGTGCTTTGGCCGGACTCCCAAGGATGCGGGTTCGAATCCCGTCAGGGCGACATGAGACTAGTTGCTTTTTTCTAGTATATTTTCTTGTTTAATATTTATCACATAAAAATAGCATTGTAAAATGCAAAATTAAAAAGTTATAATTAGATGGCTGTTTCATGTTAATCGATAGTCAAACATCTGTAAAGATGTTTCTTTCGAATGCGAAGATATTTCTCTCATTGATGAAGCGATGGTGGTCAACACCGTAGAACGGTGAATATACTAGAAAAATTCGACGTGTCCTCATAGGTCTCTGTAGCATAATTGGTTAGTGCATTGGGCCGGACTCCCAAGGATGCGGGTTCGAATCCCGTCAGGGCGACATGAGACTATTTGCTTTTTTCTAGTATATTTTCTTGTTTAATATTTATCACATATAAATAGCATTGTAAAATGCAAAATTAAAAAGTTATAACCATTTGAGAATGTTCGTACTTTTAGGGGTCGTTTCAAAAAGAAAAAGTGTCGAGGCAAAATAATAAAGTCGTGTTTCTGGTCCATTAAAAATCTAGATAAAGGTATGAAGAAATGTATATTTTATTACTGGATTTGTAACATCTCTAATCATCTTATAGTTTTTTATCAAAAACATACTTTTTCCTTATATGATCAATGCACTATACTGATTCAAATACATACTTGTACAGTCGTGGCTTTAAACCTTTAATCACCGACCACTCTAATTGTCTAATTTCAAAATCTATCACAATCCCTTTCAAAGGTATTGTGATTGTGATAGTGATTTATGGAATTGGGTAACTTAAAGTCGTAATCCCTTTCGGAACGAATGATGACTGATTCGCCATGCATCGCAGCCGAATTGGTCTGATTTAAAAAACACTGTTGCCGTCTTCTATAAGTCCTGTAATAGTTAGAATACAAGCTTAGATGTTTTAGAAAAAAATACATGTATTTTTTTTTTATGAACAACTTGGAGACGCTAAGGCTCATATCTGGTGTAAAGTATATAGATAGTATTTCTCGCCTAATGCAATACTGCCGGAAAATAGTTCTAAGCCTTTCAATTAATAGTTTAAACTTTCTTTAAAATTAATATAATCAAAATAGAGACTGGAACAAATATTTTTGCGATATCTATTTTTTTCTTTCGTTAATTCTGATGTCTATCACACAAATGCTTATCTTGAAATCAAATCAATGTTTGGTACATGATGTTATACAATATTTGATTTGTTTAACATTTTATTCAGGCATACATGGTATACAAGGGCCACGGCAAAGAAGAACGAGAAAAGACTGGCAAGTTCAGATCGAGGCCGGCTGAGTCTACCTACACGATGACCACCAATAGGAGCACGAAATTCTGCGACAATATGACGGAAAGAGAATTAGAGGTTAGCATTTCGTTTTTTTTATTTTATAGAAATTTATATATACACATCAAAAAAAGTCTGCGATCACTTAATGAATTTCATTGACCGATATTTTTTCAATTGGGTACCATTCAAAGCTAGAAATTTTAACATTTCGACTGTGTTTTTTAATTTTTTGTGAAAAGATTGTTTTTACTTCTTTTACTGTCATAAACAAAAAAATTGTAAATATTGGTCATTATTGTATGAAGTGCGGGATTTTAAACTATTTACATCAAAGTAGTTTAAAATCCCGCATAGTCAAAACAAGCTATTCACAAAATGAATCAAATACACAGTCAATATGTTGAATACACTAGCTTTTGAATGGTACTAAATTAAAAAAATATCGCTCAAGATTTACTATAACAATTCCTTTACGAAAAGAGGTACTTTATATATAAACCATAAGTGATCACAAAGTTTTTATGATGAGTTTTTATCTGCATATTTTTATAGATGTTTATTTTACTTAAATCTATATTTTTGACGACCTGTTTGGCGCAGGGGTACTAACCCCACCTTCTGCGCCAGAGGTCCCGGGTTCGATCCCCGGACAAGACAAATATTTGTGTGCATGAACATGTCTATTTGTCTTGGTCTGGATGTTATGTATGTATTTACATAAAAAAAAAAAAGAAAAAGGTTATAGGTATGTTTATCCGTTATCCATAACACAAGTTCTTCATGATGATATTTAACGTGGGCTAGATAATTGGTGTGATTGTATGGAAATATTTATTTATTATTATTATTATTATTTCAAATATAGTCTAATAGTCTGATGCATTTGTTAGACATGACCATGTTTTAAACACTGTCTAATTTATTTCTAGGCATTAGGTACCTATAATGTAAAACCCATTTTTTTTTAAATAAGACAGTAAAATTATCGCAAAAAAAAAAAAAAAATTATCAACATCATGGTTACCAGCACTTATCAATGAACAAGGAAAAACTGAAAATAACTTCTACTACGCACGGTGTATTGTGTTATCAAACATAGTTTTACTTTTTATACTTCATATAGCCATAACTTTATATTTTAGTACTGGGTAATATTAAAAGAAACGGAATGTTTCGTTATTTTTCTCAAAGATAATATGATAGTTTTTAATAGTGACCATGTCACTATTATTTAAATGTTTTTCTGTAATTATGCACTCGGAAAGATGAAAAAAGTTCATCTTAAAAAAAGTTTATTTATAGAATATCTGAAATGTTTTTGAAAATGAATTGCATAAACACACTCTTTTGTCAAAGATATAAATTATTACCTATATTTATTCTGAAATAAAATAAGACCATCATTTTGGTTTGTACGTTTCATAAAAAGAAAACACTTTATCTAAAGCTTTTACAGAAAATTGTATATTCTGTGAGCTAACAAGTTGTATAGCGTTCATTTTGAAAGTAATAAAAAGTCAATTGCTTTTTGGTCAACATTCATTGGAAAAATAATCAATAGCCAACTGTTTTCAGTCAACATGCAGAATTTTCATGAATTTGCGCAAAATTATTTTCATTGGATCTGTGAAAAAGATATGTAGGTACTTTTTGTTATCCTATTTATTGAAAAGGTATTCGCATAATGAAAAGGAACTATTTCTTATTATACTTACGAACATAAATAACTAGTCATTTATTAAACAAATGATGTTTATATACTAAATAGTAAAGGCAGTACTATTTATGAATATGTAATTACATTTAAAGATTTTTTCACACCTTTATTATTTTTTAGGCTTAAACAAAAATTGAAAAATGCTTTGTCGTAAGTTGTTCGTTAAGTAAGTGACTAGTTATTTTTCATCAGTACTTATACAATTCAAAAATATACTTTGTTTTTGAAACTTCCGTAAAACAGAATTATAGGGAATTTGTTGTTCCATATTTCTTGTTCATATAAATTAATTTATAAGGAAAGCCTTTTAAAAAATCTAATGACAGTACAGGTATCCAGTAGAAAAAACAGTGAAATACTTTGAAATTATTATTTATTTTATTTATTTATTTATTGATAATAACTAAACGGGAGACCCAGTTACATAATTATTAAGTATGTAAAAATTTACAGATATTTTCAAAGTGTTCCAAACTATGTTTTATCTTATAGAGTAAAAACATAAAACTTTAACGATAGACTGCAAACTTATGTGCAAAAAATAATTAAAAAGAAAGTTTTCAAAGAGATTCTTCTTAGACGTTTCAGGCTCGCAATCCTAACAAACGCTGCTAAAATGTCACCAGCTGCAACAAATGAATTATTTATATAAAGCCTCGCATCTTCTCTAGTTTGAAGAACTATACTTTCTTGAATAATATTTTCGTTTAGCTGCGATTGAAATAGAACTTCTTTCTTCTTCCGTGTATTCTCATATATCTATTTATGAGAATACACGGAAAAAGAAAGAAATTACGGAAGAAGAAAGAACATTGTGATATGATGAAGTTGACCTCTGGTCATACATTATTATAACCGCCTTATAATCAAATCAGCCAATTATACATTCTTAATTGCTTTTGCTTCTTTGTTTCAATAGGAGGAGTTCAGAAAAATATGCAACCAGTTAGAGAAGCTAAAGGAACGATGTGGAACCGGTGCGGCTGTGTCTAAAAGAATCTCCGCAATGCAGGACGCATCGTCCTTGCATGACCGAAAGCCCGCCGCATCAGACTCCGCACCCCTGAAACTCAACACTGTGTTCAGTGCAGTAGCCGACCGGCTCATGTGCACAGTGACTCCAGCAGAAGAGTCCAGCAGCAGCGGCCGAGACCTGCCCTTCGAAGCCCCACCCGCCTACAGACACAAAACATTCAGCCCAAGTAAGAGTGCTGAAGTCTCCAACGCTGAGCAAAACCAGACCGATGTCACCACAGACTCCCCGAAGACCAAACCCCCAGAAGAAACAAAAGACGATAAACAGAACGGCGTTTTCAAGATATCGGGTGAAGCCAACTGCAGTGATATTCGACCTCCGGAGGTAGCCAATCGTAATGCCTTAAATGGTAAAAGTGAAAAGCCTAACGAAAAACCGAGTGAGCCCCGGTCTAGCCCTGGCAGCTCGGAGACAATCCGCGGAGTTAGGTCCGGCCACGCGAGGACTCATGCCATAGTTATTAACTTAGACGATAAAAGTCGCTTCACCGAAGAGGTTACCGTTTAATATTGTGCATATTTGAAATTGTACTTAGGTTTCCTTCGATTACGTCCCTTCATTCGCCGGTGGTGTATTTTGCATATTGATTTTGGACTTAAAACTCTTTGAATTTTCAAAAGGCTTAAAAGGCACAAAATCTGAAGCTTTTGAACGCTCTTCAGTTCAAAGGTAAGTGGAAGAATATTTTACCATTTTAACCCGGCGCCATCCACGTTGGATCATAATGACCGGGATACTTTTCAATTGTGGGCATTTTTAAAAGAAGATTTGCACAGTAGCTGGAGATAAGACTTCGTTTCGTTATTTTTGCACTATTTGCAATAGGCGTATGTAAGTATTGTGAGATAGTCACATTCAAAGTTGAAAAAGGTAAATTTGACCCAACGTGGTATTCGGTGTAACAATTTCGTGCCAAGATATTATAATGTATTTTTTATTATTTGGTTATTTTTGTTATGGCATGGCAGAAATAGTATTATAATCCACTGAGAAAAAAAGAACATCCCATCCACGCTGCAAATGCCTAAAAACATTATGCTTTGATATCATAAGCATATGTCCGTTCGCAAAATCGTTCAATATTTACCACTTAATATGCGCAAGAGGATCAGATAATTTAGAGATGAAACTACTAAAGAACCACCAGGCAAGCTTTCAGGTGTTAGAAGAAGGTGTCAAGAATGCCCAGTCCAAAAGATAAAAAGTCAATTCATAATGGTCATGAATATCAGAAGTTTTATCTGCCCTTAACACAAAATGTCTTTTTTGGCGCCAATTTGATCTCAAATTGTAACAAGTTTAGCGGTCATTATCGACGTCATAAATGTAACTTTTCCTGTCTTGAGTCTTGTAAACAAATTTATTAATTTCTTTTTTATATTTTATTCTGCAAATCATTTTATTAGGATTATATCTTTCTATGAAAGTTTTAAATATTTTGAGATAATTCATACTTATTGTATTAATTATTCGGGTCGTCTTGACCCAACGTGGATCTCGGTGTAACAATTTTCCACGTGGACGACGCCGGGTTAAGAATAATTATATAAAGTGATTTTCCTCTGATTTTGTCGAAGACGAAACGGTAAAATGATCTTCTTAATCATTTTATTACAATAAAGCAGTTTTCAAAGTGTCTTTAACTTAACTGAATTTGTTTTTTTTTTTCCAAGTTATGATCACTGCCTAAAATTTCACATTTTAAGACTAGTTTTTAGTAAAATAAAGCAAAATATATATGTCACTGGTAAAAAATCATTTTAAATTAGTGTAAATGTATAATGTAATGTTAATGCTAGTCTATACTGTGATTCATAGAAGTTTAATGTAAGTTAAAGTTTTGAAATACTGTTACATAGTTATGAAAATGCATATCATTGTGATTTATTTCAAATATGGTGTGAGTGGCAGTTTTCCATGGATAAAGCCAAATTTTTCTTTAAATTAATTTACTGAATTTAAAGTAGTAAAATTGTACAAATACTAGACATATTTTAGGCAGTTTCTTAAAATTCAGTGTAAAGCAAACATATTAATCATTTCAATTCATTCAAATACTAAAAGAAACACTAATCCTAACTAATATTATATTTTTTTTATGATTTTATTTTTTTTGCATATTTCAATGCTATTTTTATACTTATGGTAAATTTGAAATAGAAAAATATTTGAAAAATTTGACTCGGCCACAAGTGAATTCAAGAGCATTGACCGGATTTCCAAAGGTCGCGGGTTCGATTCCCGTCTAAGAATTCACTTGTAGCCGAGTGAATTTTTTCTAATATTTTTCTATTTAAAATTTACCATAAGTATAATATTATAAATTCGAAAGTGTGCTTGTTTGTCCTTCCTTCACGCCTTAACTTGAACCAATCGACGTGATTTTTGGCATAGATTTAGTTGAAAGTACGAAGAGTATTAGAAGCGCTCATGGCCGCGCTTGACAGACTGATCGTATTCGATCACGTTGTTAAGCAAAGTTCGGCCCGGTCAGGTGTCGGATGGGTGACCGTAAAGTGGCTTTATAACTGAGCGCTTCCGTGCTTCGAAGGGCACGTTAAACCGTCGGTCCCGGCTGCTGTCATTTGATTACAGTCGTTAAGCCAAGTCAGAGACGTAATAGGCGGGTTGATAAACTCTGACACCAGAGGTGGCCACTAATCCTCACAAGATAAGAAGAAGACCCCGATATTCCCACGGGAACAGGAACCACGCGAGTGTGACCGCGGGCGGAAGCTAGTACCTAAAATAAATCGAGCACGGCCCGGTGATGAAAGTAAAGGTAAAAGATACTTTTGAATCGTTTAAGGTGGTACGACTTCCATACAAACAAACATTACACAATTATTGGTTCATCATACCTTAATAATAGATAAATATATGCGCAACTAACTCGTTTCAGTTATTTGTATGCGCGAAATAAAAAAAAATACATTCATACATAAAACACGAATATACTGACATTTTATAATTTCAATAATTCTACGTATGTGTGTGTGACCCATCGCATTTATATAGCTAATGTATGAAAGTACATATTTTTTATAATTTCGCGCAAACAAATAACTGAAACGAGTTAGTTGCACATGTATTTATGAATTAATCATGTATGATGAATCAATAAATGTGCAATGTTTGTTTGTATGGAAGTCGTACCACCTTAATATTTTTTCCTGCCACTAGTGGTCTTTTTTATCTCAAGGTCGCTATATAACGACACCGTATTTTTAAGAAACAAAAGCTTAACTGCCTTGTTTTTCTTGATGATAAGACATTTTTTTATTGACATCCTAAAATATGACTAGTACTTGTTTTATTTCCTGTTTTAAAATATATGAAAGCATGTGAGATACTTTGTTTCTGAACAGAATGCTTATATGAAGAGCAATTGTGGATGTGGAGTACGAATATTGAATTAAAGCATCAAATTTGACATTTTTTGTTAGAAACGTTTCAGTTATTTATTTTTATAATCAGTTTTTTCAGAACATTTATTTCATTATAATAATATGGATTTCACATGCACTACGAGATATTTAAAAACAAATGTCAGAAAAATGATACAACCATCAGCCATATTTCTTCGCTAGCTTTTCCTGGAAGAAAGTACTAATTCTTAAACAATAATTTTATTTTGGACGACCTGTTTGGCGCAGGGGTGTTAAACCTTCTACGCCAGAGGTCCCGGGTTCGATCTCCGGACAAGACAAATATTTGCGTGCATGAACATGTCTATTTGTCTTGTTCTGTGTGTTTGATATGTATATTATACATGTATTTACAAACAAAAAGTATATAAGTATGTTTATCCGTTATCTAGTATCCATAACACAAGTTCTTCATGAAACTTAATGTGGGCTGGATAATTGGTGTGATTGTATGAAATTTATTATTTATAAAATTATAAATGCGGAAGTGTGTTTGTTTGTCCTTCGTTGACGCTTTAACTAAGCAACCAATCGATATACAGTTAGTACTTTATTTTTGACATAGGTACAGTTAGTTGAAAAGACGAGGAGTAACAATGGCTAGTTTTCATCCTGATATTCCCACGAGAACGGGAACCACGCAGGTGAAACCGCGGGCGGAAGGGAGTAAATAATAAAGGCATGCATACACAGCAAGGATAAAGAAAACCTAAAGTTATCACGCAAATTTTAACATCCGTACTGAGAGAGAGTGGAATGCTTTGCCTGAGTCTGTGTTTCCTGATACTTACAATTTGGGTGTCTTCAAGTCGCGTGTGAATACGTATCTTCTAGGCAAGCGCGTTTCATCCTAAATCACATCATCGTTTACCATCAGGCGAGATAGCGGTCAAGCACTAACTTATACTTAATAATAAAAAAAAATACGTGTGGCACTCGAGGACTGCCGCGGTAAAGCTATTGCATAGCATTTTTTACCATACATTTTGGTTTCTTAGTTACGATTGTGAATAACATTTTTTTTCCGCGGCAACTGGAAAAAATGCGGTACCAGATTTTAAAAAGAAAATATATTTTCACACAAATTTTCGTACAGTTTTTTTCATAATTGACCAATTTGTTATTCACAATCGTAAATAAGCAACAAAAATCTATGACATGTAGTGGGGGTGTTAGGTTTTATTTTCGTTACGGAATTTCTTGATACCGTCGCCGCGCTCAAAGCCCGCGATAAAAGCTATGCAATAGCTTAAAAAGATAAAATTAAGTTCTAACACTTGTTTATTTGACACAACATTCATTGTTGTAAAGACAAATCTGTCTTTGTCGACTGTAAAAGTTCCAATCGATATGTGATTTAAGTATTCTGGTACATAAACTTTTCAGACTTCTGTGTCTAAAGCGACACTTCAGTCTGAGTAACAAGTTGTAAACGTGTCAATGTATTCGAACATCTTTTCTAAAGCTGTTTGCTTACGCGTACTAAATAAAATGGGAGTAAATGAAACTCTGAAAGTCAACGTACAAATACAATTAACACTAGAGCGCTCGCGCGGGCTACATATGTAGCCCACAGTGAAAGATTATTAAATAACTTCTCTTTTTTTTATGTACGACGGTGAGACTCTTAACCTTCATCATACCTGATGTTAAGTATTCTATCCTCAATCACTGAGGAGCTGGCTATCTTATCTCTAACTGCCGGAACACAACAATGCTGAAAACATTGTTGTTATGGCGTCAGACTTAGATAAGATGGTGGTAGCCAGTTGGACTTACAACAAGTCCTACCACCAACCGAAACGAATACAATATGTACCCCCGCTGGGAATCAAACCCGGGACCCCTGGGTCTGATACCGGTGGTTGTACCACTAGACCACAGAGGCGGTCTTCAACTGTCCTTTCAGTTATTTCTTTAGTACGGATCGTCACAAACTTCTGATAGTGTGCCATCTTCCTAGGCGCATAAATGTAAGCGCAGAAAATGATTCACTTAACAAGTTAAAAGAGTTAACAAATAAAAAATTATTGATCTGAATAGGTCCGGAATTTGTATTTTTTATTATTTTTTCTAGAAATTCATCTTCAGTTCATACATCAAAAAACTTAAGCAATTGCTGACTTTGATAATGTATTTAGTAAGACCAAAAGTGAAGTCCTCACATTAAGTATAACTTCTTTACTTTAATTAAATAAGTGTGTTAAGCAAAATACCTATATCATAATGGGCGACATAATGTGCCCCGCGCGAGCATTGCAGGAGAATTTTAGGCGCGTGTACTCTAGTGTTAAATTCCGAAAAGAATATGTTTTTCTGAATCTTATAATTGATAGTGACCACGTCAAAGATTTAATATTTCACCACCGATAGATAATTTCAGACTTTTTTATTTTTGTATTTTTCAATGCTTTTTATACTTGGAAAAAATATTGGAAAAAATCAAGTCGACCGCAAGTAAATTCTCAGATGAGACTCGAACCCATGACCTTTGGAATTCCGGTTCAATGCTCTAACCACTGAACTACGGAGCCATAACCGATAGATAAGTTCTGGAAAGCTTATCTGGCAGGGAATTTATATATTTTTTCTATTTCAACTGTCTAAAAATTATCTGGCCGATAAGCTATTCAGAACTTATCTGTCGGTGGTGACACCGTCGTCAATGATGTTAAACAGTTTGTGAGTTCAGAAAATTCAACAAAATGTTTTACATCAAAAACTAAAAATCTTTCACTCACCAACGACAATACGGTGTTAAAGATCACATCTTACAGAACACCCTTAAAGCACTATAACATAAAATCTGTTCGCCAAATCTGAAAGCAAGTTTCACGCAATTCCAGTCCTAAAAGATCTTTAAGAACACCATCAAGTTTAATAGCACCAAGTTATATTCACTAAGGTCGAGTCTTAGTTATTACGTCGTGACCCATAAATCCGACTTGCCGAGCTCCAACTCGTTAAAACGACCGTAGGGAGTGTCCTAACTCTGTTTATTCCTATTAGTCCCAATAAAAATGGGATTACATCATAATTACGCACGTTAAATGGATTCGCAGCACGCTTGAGGACTACGACCAAGAGTTACTATTTATTATGAAGAAATAAGTCTCTCTTTTATTAAAATCTGTATTTCTATTTCGTGTTTTTATTTTGTGAAAACTTCTAAAGCGGCATTGTGCACATCAGTTTTAAATTTTTGGGATGGGTAAAAAATGTTAAAGTCGCGTCAGCTGATCGAAAATTCGTAAGACGGAGAGAGAGTACAGCGCCCCGGGGCGCTCTCTCGCGTAGTAGAGGAAGTAATATCCTCTACCGCGCGGCGTAAATTTATGCATGCTCCAAGGGGGCAATTCTCGAGCCTTCGACATCTCGAATTCGACATTTTTATATCCTTAATTTCTTTATTAAAAATGTAAGTAAAATCTCTTCTACTATCAAAAACCGTTAGTTTCAAATAACTTTGATAATCTTATAATGTCGAATATTGCTTTTAGTGACCTTTTAATACAGATTTTTGACTCCAAAAAATTTCGAATTCGAGATGTCGAAGGCGCGAGAATTGCCCCCCTGCTGTTTTGTTTAAGCGGTTTTCACTTTTGCCGACACTCCCGGAGTGCAACCCGTTGTTTTTTTTTGCAGTTAAGTAGTGGCTACAAGTCAAGCATATTAACATTGATAAGAGTATAAGTAAAAAATACTATGTTGTATGGTTGACGTTGGACTGTAAATACCTACTCCGTTAAATAGTGTTTGTTACATTTTTTTGTTAAATACAATCACACCAATTATCTAGCCCACGTTAAGTTTCATGAAGAGCGTGTGTTACGGATACTAAGATTAAATAACGGATATACAAAATTAAATACTTACTTTTTTTGTTAATACATACATAATATACACCCAGGCCAAGACAAATAGACATGTTCATGCACACAAATATTTGTCTTGTCCGGTGATCGAACCCGAGACCTCTGGCGCAGAAGGCGGGTTTAGTACACCTGCACCAAACAGGTCGTCAAACATCCAAACAAAAGTTTCGACAACCATTGTTTAGTGTCTTACTTATGAAGTACAGTCTCATTATCCACGATGACGGAAAATCACACAATCGGAACGAGAATCTCTGTAAAATATTACATTTTATTAAAATCTCCCTTGATCAATCGTTTTCGCAAGCCATTCGTTGAATAGAGCACACCATTTCCCGACAATTTAAAGAAAAAAAAGGTCCCTTATTTCAATAAACGGGTATGAAACGCTCTGTCATTTTCTTATTTTCCGCGCGATCGATGGGAGTACTTCAGTTTAATTGAAACGAGAGATAATACGGAGTCTTACGGATAACAACGCTAAAATACTCCGGCCTCCCATTTAATCGAACGAAATCTAGGATCGCACGACAACGTTTTTCAAACGGTTCCGTCAAAAATCCTTTTAGCTGCCTCGTTTTGATGCGTTTGAAGTTGTAGCGTCGTTCTGTTGTCATAGAAATTACTTTTAGGAGCAAACATTACATTTAGTTGTGATTCTTTTGTTCATTGAATATTGAGAAAGGCTTAAAATTGGCTCTTCAGTTGGAAAAACATATGCCTTTGTTTTCGTTTTCATTATTTCAGACTCTCTAAGCGTAGCTTTTCATGAAATTGCTCTAATGATTATTAAAAAAGCAAGTATTTAAAAAAAGTAGTTAGACAGTTTATATTTTTTAGGTATTGGTAATTAAATTCATCAAAACAGGAGGTCTACTCTTTAAGCACGAAACCCGTAATTTCAGCCTAAGTTACGGACGTTTCCTACTCCGTATCACCTACGGATAGCTTATTAGTTCGGAGACCCAAACTAAGAATTAATAGAATACGTTTTGACATTGTCCCTACTCCCAATGTGTTTGTGCCGTTTGTCCAAAACTAGCACATCCAAAATTAATAGAGAGTAGGCTCCATCCGTCGTTTCGGGAAACTTACGGACGGCGGCCTGTATCTTAGTTGACGGGCTTAGAGAGTAGGCCTCCTGAACCGGACACCAGTATCCAGAGAATAATGGAATATCAATTGTGTTTCATAATCCGGGGCTTGAGAAGTTAAAACGGTATTTTATACATAAAACACATTGTAAATACCTTTTTTGCATAAATAGCTTGTTATTTAGAGCGTTAAAATCAATACATTAAAAACTTATCTTAGAAAAGATTATAACTTAAAATTCATATCATTTAAGTACATCTTATATTGTGGCGCGCACTGTTCATTGAAATAAAACAACTTTTACGGATATCAAACGCGCTATATTTCACGAACTAAGTTGTAATTGTAAACAAGAGTAACGGGGCTCACGCGACATTTATTATGTAGCACATTTATAAGTACTTATAGCTTGACGTTTCGACGTTTGTTTACAATTATAATGGAACGCGAAAGTTTAAAATCTTAGAAGTTGTAATTGTCCATATTTTTTGTTTTTTTTAGGGGTTTTTTTATTTTCCCGACGTATCGGCACCTTTTCAGCTACCGTGGTCAGTCAGTCATACCATGACCACGGTAGCTGAAAAGGTGCCGAAACGTCGGGAAAATCAAAAAACCCCTAAAAAACCTAAAAATACGGACAATTACAACTTAGTTCGTGAAATAGAGCGCGTTTGATATCCGTAAAAGTTGTTTTATTTCATTCATATCATTGCTAATCAATTATTTTGGTACTGTACAATCCAACAAATTAATAGTGAAAAAAATAACATTTTAACAAAAGTTGGGTTCATGTCTAATATTTTTTTTTACTTACTTTTATTTCACTCTGACACCAACAGAATACTTTATATGTTGGTGTTACACATGCTTAACATCTATGTGTAGCCATGGAAACAGATGTTTCTTCAAACTTAATGCAGTGCAGAAACTATTGTATCTGTCTGTCTATGTCTTATGTATTATAAATAAGACATAAAACAGACAGAAAGGAGCGTTTGTCAAATATTTTAATCAAAGTCTACGTGAAGTTAGTTCTTCGTGCTTTGATATAATAAATTGTCTACAGCAATTTAAAGTCTTGCATGCACCGTTCTACCCAAAATCTTCATACCGAAAAGAAATACTTGCGGTGGATGTTATCTGTGTTTCCGTCCGTTATGTTATGTCTCAAAAACACGAAATAACGAATGATGGTTGACCTTGTTAGTGGAATTCGAATAAAAATTCTTGGATACGTTTCATTTTCTACTGACATTATAAATTTAAATTTATATTAGGACAACACTGAAAAGAAAATGAATTAAACTTTTTAAATATTGTGTCAGCTAGATTAGGCGTCACTAAGGTCCGGTTGCTCGTATATTATAGTAAAGTTAAAGTTAAAATTTAACTGTTGTCAATTTTGACTTCGATAAAAAAGAATACGTCGCCGTCGGTTATCTTCGCATTCAGTTGCCCAAAAATATTTTACGCGGCGGTGAAATTAAACAAGGGTTAAAAGTGTATTTTAAATAAATAACCTTAAAACAGTAGGTAAGCGATAACTACAAATTCTACTAATGTCAAAATGTTAAACCACCCTGTCGGTTATTTTAACTGCCGTTAAATCTGTAATTTGACTGCTCGTTAAAGTAAACGCTGCTTCAACAACGCTTTTAAATTTGTCCGCCGGTTAATTTTACTTTAAGCATAATTTAACCCTAAAGTTAGCGTAACCGAGCTACGAGCAACCGGACCTAACACTAAACATAAGTAAGACGTGATGAAAATCTATTTGTCTGCATAAGGTGAAAAGGTGAAATCCCAACATTTAAAAAGATTAGAAAACCAATGCATGTGAAATCCATTCCGATTTTTTATTTTCGAATAGCGAGTATAAATCTTATAGGTAAAAACGTTTCCTTTTCATAATTCAATCTATCTTACAGACTAAGTATGTTTGATATCAGATGGCCTAAAAAGGTCACTGTATGCAATCAAGGAATCATAATGTAAATTCACTGACAATTTCATTTATATGTTTATTTTCTATAGAGTTATGTAATGTCATGCCATTGAACGTTGTCAGTGTTGCAGTATTTGCCCTTACATTAAAGAAGGCGAGAAAACTTATTGAAACCTGTGTTAGGAAATCCCGCTCTTCCATAACTATTATGGTACAAAGTTAGTTCTCCAGGGTACTATACAAAAAATAACAAAAATAAGAAACAAAATGATCCCGTCAGGGCGACATGAGACTAGTTGCTTTTTTCTAGTATATTTTCTTGTTTAATATTTATCATATAAAAATAGCTTTGTAAAATGCAAAATTAAAAAGTTATAACAAAATGATAAGTTGAAAATTAAATTCAAACAATAATTTTTAAAAATAAGGGGGGTTATATGTAGTAGAGATGAGTGTGTGTATGTGTATGTGTGTGTGTATGTGTATGTGTGTGTGTGTGTGTGAGTGTGTGTGTGTGTGTGTGTGAGAGAGAGAATGTATATGCCTGTCTATGTTCTATGTTAATTTGTTAATATTGATTAACTTAACGGCATAAAGCCTCAATTTCGTCGTAACTCATTGTTCGTAACAGCTCTTTAATAAAAAATTTGATAGAAAATCATATAAATTGAATTTTCAGTGAATTCACATTATGATTCCTTAACAATATTGTCACAATATTGTATAAGTGGTCTTTTTAGTCCCTCAGCTAAGCCATATTTTAAAGAATGCTAAGGATATAAATACCATTTGTATATACGTTAGTTCTGCAGGTTCAATGTGACATGTCTTTGTAAATAATTAACTAGAAGTTATCTAGCCATGATGAAAGACAAACTAGTGATTATATTTTTGTAAATAACTAAATGTCATAACTGGTAATACTCGTATGTAGCTATATACTAATATGTTTGACTGTGAATATGCTAAGCGTTAGTTAAAATTGTGTCCAGTGTTAATCAATAAAAGTAGTTACTGGAGGTCTACCGCCATCTCTTTCCGCAGTATTGTTTCAATCTTACCATGCTATTTTGTACTACGAATCTCTTAAAGTAAGCTTGTTTTTTGACGGAAATTTTGTGACGTTTTTGCTCAATCCTCACAATCTATTAACTTATTATAACTTCAATAAATACAAAATGCAAACAAAACTTCTTGTGACATGATGGTTTCTAATATATGGTGGTAGGCCTGCTGATTATAGTATTTGATTTTTGCACTTTTGTCACTAGAAGTGGCAAAGATGTTATAAATATTAAAAAGGTGCTTTTTAACTTCAAAATTGTGTTTGATCCACAAACCTATCTCGAAATAGACGGTTAAAGTTTACCTACCTGGCGTGTCAAAAGTTTGTTCCACGGTCAAAGTTTTTCGACCTAAATCAGTCTGCTTGAGACCATTGCCATAAAAACGTCATTCAGAAACGAAAACGTTTATTGTGCAGTGCTTTCTTGCAAGAGCTCGTCATTAACGTTTTCACATCACTAAATCTCGCGCGTGACTTAAAATTCGACACGCTCGGTTCTCATACAGTTTGAAGCGCTCTTTTCGTCTATTTCGATATAGATCTGTGGTTCGAACAGTATACATGACAAGTGTCAGGTAAATTGAGTAATTTACAATTTTTTTTATGTTAAATTAATGACGTGAAAGTTAGGGTTGTGTTGTTACTGTTGATTAGATGTTTATTTTAGTTGATGAAATAATATGTATTTAAATTGTATCTTTATGGGAGTAGAAATACTTGTGTACATAAAAGGAGACAATGCTTCATAAGCTTGTGGTAGCGAGTTATTAGTATTTTTAGCATGATGTTTTAAAAACCAAATTGATGATTTGTCAGATTGTTTCGTAAAATTGTAATTTGATTCACGTAGTTTTAATTTAAAATTCAAAAATATTTTCCTTTTATAATCTTTGTTGTAACTACTGATCTTTTATGAATGTCTTTTGAAACTGAGACTTTTTGTTTTTAAGTCTATAATTATGAAGCAATGTTATCATGGTACCTATAAGTCAGTAATTTTGAAATAGGTTTTCCGACAAAAAAATAAAATGATGATCATTATATTTTGAAAAATATTTTGTTTGGGGAGAAAGAATTTTTTTAATCTTTAAAAGTCTTTATACATTTCTAATTATTGGTCAAAAAATATTTCAACCGCATCCAGTTTTAAACTAGAAACTTCCAAACTAGCTGGTTCAAGTGATATTTATTGGCGTCTAGTTCCAAAGTTTAAAGTTTTTCCAGGAATGTTGATACAGCCACTTCAAAACTATCGACGATTTACATATAATTTTAACATAAATATTTATTTTCAGAAATATAGAGTGTACATCTTTTCGAATTGAGGGATTTTGTCATAATATCCACGCATAGATTTATGATCGCTAGTACTAGATACACCCTTTCAATTCAGCCAGTTTTGTAAGCGGCCATTTCTGTATGACGAAAACTGGCATACACGCGCAACCCCGGGCAACCCCGCAAAAGAAAATGCAAAAATATTTAACACAAACAGCAATCACAATGTTTCCGATTTTTTATAACTTTTGTTTTAGAAAAAGCGTAGTATCCAGTAGTAGCGAATGCGGAGACCAATCATAATTCTATGACTCCACACTTGTTACCTTATGCGGCTGAACTGAAGTCGCCTAGGCTTAGAGCCTATTTTGCAACTTTGATAGCTTCATAACCCGAGGAAAGGGAATACCGAGGATAATATAGGAAAACCGAGTTTGGTTAACGGCGAAGTGCATTGTTGTTTTTTATAGTTTATAGAGAATCATCGCATTGATTTTACTGTAGCAGCCAAAGTGCAGTCACGGGCAATGATATGTATATACTATACAACCTTATCGCATTTTCACGCTCGGAAACAAAGCTCTCTCTGTCACAAATGTCATTCAATATACACTTTCTTATTGTTTCTATGTTATTTCACGTGACTGTACTTACACTTTAATTTAAAACTCCGTTGCACAGACCTATATCGAGATAATCCACGGTCAGAGTTTTCCGACCTAAGTCAGTCCGCTTGAGACCTTACCATGAAACACGCGTCACTCAGAAACGAAAATGGTTAATTGTGCAGTGCTTTCTTGCAAGAGCTCGTCAATAACATTACCACATCACTAAATCTCGCTCGTGACGTCATCGTAGGTACGAAAAATTCAACACGCTAGGTACTAGGTATTAGATATTAGGTCTGTGCTCCGTTGTCCACTGAAGCTGCAAGAGTTAAAGAAAGCTTTCGATTACGGCCAAGTCTCCTCTTGATCTAAAATAACATCAGCTTATAAATTCCCTTCTCAATACGAAACTACTGTAAATAATGTTGCATATTGAAACATACATTCCTTATAAATGTATATGTTTCAAATAATGTTTTATCTGTTGGTTTTGTTATTTTAAGTGAGGATGTGCCCCCAAAATGGTGTCCCAAAGTAATATAAAGAGATATACCGTCTTAATGTCTTCCTATCATTGCTAGTTTGTTATTGTGACTTCGCTTTAGGACTCGATGTGGAAAAGTGATGGATGTTATAGTAGTTTTAATTTATTGCAATAGGTATTTTAATGTACAGCTACAGCAGCTACGGCTTTACAACATGGCCTTGAGAGCGCCCTTTCGTTATTAGCCTGTGGACGTCCACTGCTGGACATAAGCCTCTCCTAGCTCACGCATATTATGGTGTTCACAGGAGGCTATTAGCCTCCTGCTACCCCGCTGGCCAGACGAGTTGGTAGAGGGGTGGTAGAGGGTTTGTTTCAAGTTTTCATTCTGTCGCACAGGGGTTTAATGCGTCGAGTCTCTTAGTCGACTCTAACGACATCCCAGACATGTAAGGGAATGGTGACACTTGTATTCTTAGGCCGTCACCACACGGCAAGAGCCCTTACATCGCTCGTAAAAGCGGCGGTGTTCGAAGTGCAAATGGAAAGCCGTTGACTGAACACAGGATAGCGAAGTGTTTTACAGTTTGACCTTGTGACCATATGTCACTCGTTATAGCGGAGATTTTGCAGTGCAAGTGTAAAGCGAGAAGTGCTGTTGACTGTACTTTACAGACATAGATTTTTAATAAGGATATTAAATCAATACATTGGGAGCAAGTCGTCCCAAAGTAAGTAACTTGTCCCACAGCGGATATAATTAAAGGTGTCTTTGCTCAGTTTAGTGTGCAGTTTTTGTTGTGCAGTGTACCTATCGACGCCGTGCAATGAGCAGTGCAGCACGAAATGGAAAATGTCTTCGCCCTCTGCCTGATCTCAAACGCATGATGGGCTGTCCTTGCATTTGAACCTGTGAAGGTATGCACAGAACCCGCCATGTCCGGTCAGAATCTGCGACGTCAGTCTATCGACTCCCATTTTCCTCACCGTGCTGTACGCCTCTTGCTGTGTAAAAAAGGTCTTTGTGCTTTGTGACCGCCGCCGTGGGTTCGGATCTATATCTGCAGTCCCAAGTCTCGAGTGTAAGCGACCGTATATATATTTTTATATAATAACTGGGTAGGTCTTTGACCACCATCGTGCTTAATAAACAGGATGTGGTCTAACGTGTTGCATGCTTGCCAAGGAAATGCCTATTCACTTTCGCCATGCAGAGGCCAAGGTTGTAGGAATCGGGGAACACATGAGCAGGCAGCGCATTCCATTCTTTAGCGGTTCGCATATGAAATGTATCAGCAAAGCGCTTGGTACGGACCGTTGGAATGTCAACGACGTACTGGTGATAAGCTAACCTACGTCTGGTACCCCGATGGTGGAAAGGTGCTGGAGGAACAATATGACGCTTATCAAAGGAGACGGGGCATAGTCTGATTTGGTCTTGAGCTTGCGAGCTGCTACCTTCGCCAATTGATCCGATCTCTCGTTCCCTCTCATTCCGACCGATCCCATACAGTGAGACTAGCTGGTGGTTGTCTCTTAGGTGTTGCGGGTTGCCAGACACAAAGACCTTTGTGATTAGGTGCCGATGAGTCTGGGTCAAGTAGCGATTGCAAAGCGGATCTCGAGTCAATAATTATGGCGGCTTCCTTGTAATTTTTGCCAATGAGGATTTCGGTAGCTTGGAGGATGGCATATATCTCGGCTTGGAAGACCGCACAGAATGGCTCCAATTTAAACTTTCGGGTAGAAGTCTCGGTCACCCCTTTCCAACGGGTCAGAGCGGCTCTGAGTTTCTCCTCTAGTTTACTGCCATGTGTATAGATCATCAGCAGGTCTTGCCCAAACTAAGTTACTGTAAAGCTAGTTTTAGGGTAGATTGCACCATCTAACTTTAACGTTAACTACGTTGAAAAATGTATAGGCTTTGACAGCTTTGACAGCTTTGACAACCAAATATCTGTTAAAGTTAACTGTTGCAACTCAGCCTTAGAGTGGCGCACGTGGACGCTGACCATGAACTTCTAAAATAGGAAGAGTTTTTGAATAAAGTGGAGCTATCAGCGCGGATGGTGGTCACCATGTTCATAGGTATATTTCGGCTCTGCCAACGGTCAGCGTGTGGTCAGCGTAATTCTCAAACCAGCCTAAATAATTTATCAAGACAAAATAAATTGGATTTGCGCAAACGAAAATAAAATGAAAAACAGTGGGCCCAGTATGGGACGAATTGCGCCTATATCTATAAATCAATACAGGTTGAAAGTAAGGTGTACTATATTATGATAAGTATGTCGATTTATTTTGTGTTTCATATTTTATCTGGAAAATAGTGTGACGTTTCATTCCGGTTTTTCCATGTAAATTAGATACTTCATTCTTAATATCTACTAAAATGCTTTACCAAAGATGTAAATAAAACTTGTTGCATTTAAAATTAAGATATTTAAAATTGTAATATATGAATTTGTATGTAAATAGTAATAAAGTTGCTTCAAGTCATAACATAAGTTGCAATAATAATGTAAGTGATTTGATTGCGTGCGCGTCGATAATGTAATGCCAACAGTATGGGGTGATGTTTATTATCTCAATAAACAAGTTATATGAAGATGTGAAGTTTTATTATTATTTTGATACCTTGAATCCATTCAATCCGGTAGCATAAAGGACTGCGTCCACCAGAAGTGCCGGGTCGGGACGCAATGCAACGTAAAAATACGCTTGCTTATGTTTTGTATGAAATATCGTCCACTAGCGACGGATCGGGGCGGGCCGGGTCGCAGCGCATTTGTGGAGAGATTGACAGCTGCGCGGCCCGTTCTGATGCGACCCGCCCCGATCCGCCGCTAATGGATGCTACTGTACTTCACACAACAATATCTCCTATCTTTTATAGTCAAATACAAACAATACTTTACATATATACATAACATTTTCACTTTTGAATCGTATGTTCTTATTAAAATTGAACTGACGACAGATTTGAATGAAATTTTGCATACAACTAGACCCGGAAGAGCGACATGAGACTTGTTGTTTTTTTCCAGTACCTATATTTTCTTCTTTAATATTTATCACATTAAAATAGCAGTGTAAAATGCAAAATTAAAAAGATTTTTTATTCATAAATATTTCCACGAAAACCAAGCTGGTAAATTTGCGGGCTTAACCAGTATGAACCAAAGATAGTTTTAAAATTTGTTGTTAACACAAAAATGGATAGCGATTCGATGAACGTCGTAAAAATTCAAAGACTTCGTTTTGACATTTATAGTTCAGGGGGTCAATTCTGCATTTTTTTTTGTTAAAATCGTCTCTCAGTGGTGTTCCAATAGTAGTGTTTATTTCACTGTTGTAACAAGAACTGTGTAAAACAGGACTACCATTGAAACACCATTGGAATACGATTGTGACTAAGCATTAGCAGAATTGGGCCACAGTTTTGCACGTCACAGCCGTTGAAAGCACCAAGTTGGAGAATGTTTTGAAGTTAAGCCTTCCAATCGAACTATAGTTGTGCAAGAGTTCGACTTCTTCTATTAGTATGTTCCAAACGATAAAAGCGCTTGCGGTTTTGTAGAAAATGGGCCAATGCTTCGTAAAGAACTGGCTGCTTTAAAACGAAACAGTAACAGTTAAATAGAAGTGTTATATTAGCAGTGAATTTTGAAATATAAGTAAGTAAAACGACTGTTGATCGTTACGCCGCTATTTCAAAAACCGTTCTATAATGTTGTCTGCTATATGCTAGTTATATATAACTCAATGGATAAAAGAAAATTCTTATAGAAAGTCCTTAAAGAAATCTTATAAGAATAAGAATAAGAATAAAGTTTATTGCGTTAAAAAGTTTGGTGTTACAATAGCTAGTGGCTGGAATCTCCTTTTAAGTTTAACACCTGTACCAGGAGACTCCGCTCTTCCAATATTATATGTACGATGTTTTATGTGTACAATTTACAGTATACAAAATATTAATTAAACTTATTACTATATTAAACTTAAAAAACTATGTTTTATGTGTACAATTTACAGTATACAAAATATTAATTAAACTTATTACTATATTAAACTTAAAAAACTAAACAATGTGCGTTTCTATATGTGTTAGTGTTATAAGTGAATGTGTGTGTGTGTGTGTGTCATGTGTATGAGAGTGTGTGTGTGTGTGTCATGTGTATGAGAGTGTGTGTGTGTGTGTGTCATGTGTATGAGAGTGTGTGCGTTTGTGCATGTCGTCATAAAGGTCGATAGTAATTTATTTTAGATGAAAATATTTAATCTCTAAGCACAACGTTAAGACAAGCAGACTGAAGTAGACCCATTTCCGCTGGCGGCACCCGTTCACGAGCATGACGCATGAACCAGCCATCGCTTCGCTCAACCATATTTTAGGGAACGTAACGACCCGCCTCACACGACACCGCCGAAGAAACGTTTGAGTGAGCATGACGTACTTCAGGTACTTATGTTAAAGTGTATAAATATAAAAAATACAATGGCAAAAACAAAAAAAAAGAAAGATAAAAGTGCATTAATATAAGACGCAACTTACAATGTTACTGGAAGACGCATCAGCTGGGTCATAATCATAAAGCGTATTTAAAGTAAATTAATAATAATAATAATAATGGCTTTCTTAAACTTAATTACAATAATTGGAGAACATTACTTATTTTTATTTATTCTGATCAAGCAGTGCCACGTTCTCAATTCAAAACATCATAAATAACATAGAATTTATAAAATTGAAACAAAAATATAAATATCTCAATACATTTTAACACAATCAGACAAGAGCAGACCCATCCCACTGGCAGCACCCGTTCACGAGCATGACGCATGAACCGGCCATCGCTTCGCTCAACCATATTTTAGGGAACGTAGCGACCCGCCTCACACGACACCACCGTAGAAATGTTTAAAGAGAGCATGACATACTCAAGCTACCTGCGTTAAATGTTTAATCTAATACTATACTAAACAAATTAATGACACGGCTACAACTTCGAAAAAATAAAACAAAACATTTATGACCAAGCTGTTTTGTCATTCAAATAATCCTTTATAGTATAATATCCTTTCTTTAGTAGACAATCTTTTACATGAATCTTAAACTTTTCAAAAGGCAAATCCAAAATACATTGTGGAATTTTATTGAAAAAATTTACACCTAGACCCAAGAAAGATCCGTGAACCTTTTTTAGCCTGTATCGAGGCATTACAAGTTTATTTTTATTTCTCGTATTAACATTGTGCACATCACTATGTTTGGTATATTCTGATAGATTGCGACGAACAAAAATTATACAGTTCAAAATAAATTGACATGCAGCTGTTAATATACCTATCTCTTTGAACTTATCCCTAAGAGATGTTTTAGACCCTAGCTGATAAATGGCTCTAATTGCTCGTTTTTGTAAAATGAATATAGTGTTTATATCAGCTGCTGTCCCCCACAAAAGAATACCATAAGACATGATGCTATGGAAATAACTAAAATATACAATCCTAGCAGTTTCAACATCTGTTAACTGTCTAATTTTTCTAATAGCATATGCAGCCGAGCCAAGTCTACCAGCTAATGCCGCGATATGTGGGGCCCATTGGAGTTTAGTGTCTAGAGTTACACCCAAGAAAACAGTTGAATCGACTAAATCTAATTTTTCTTTTTTAATTTCAACATCTATTGGCAGGACTTTTACATTAGGCAAAGAAAATTGGATACATTTGGTTTTCCTTGCATTAAGTTGTAAGTTATTTGCATCAAACCAAGTAAGAATTTGAGAGAGTGCCATGTTTACATCGTCAAAATGAGTTTGATTTCTGTCAATGTTAAAAATAAGGGAAGTATCATCCGCAAACAAGACAATCTCACAAAACTTCTCTGCGAAGAATGGTAAATCATTTATGTAAATTAAAAATAGGAACGGACCTAAGATAGAGCCTTGAGGCACGCCCATCTTTACAAGACAGCCGGACGATTTTACGCCATTAATATCAACGGTTTGTGTCCTCGAACTGAGATACGACAGTAACAACTTCTCAGCATTGTCCTTTACACCGTAGTGGTTAAGCTTCAACAGCAGCGTCTGATGATCTACGCAATCGAAAGCTTTGGATAAGTCGCAAAAAATGCCTAGAGCATTCTGCGACCCCTCCCAGGCCTTAAAGACGTGCTTTAATAGCGCGACCCCAGCATCAGTTGTAGACCGACCCTTTGTAAAACCAAATTGTTTATTATGCAAGAGATGATTCATATTAAAGTGCGTTAATAACTGTTCGAGTATTATTTTTTCAAATATTTTACTTAAGACGGGTAATATTGAAATTGGTCTATAATTACTAGGGTCTTCTTTATCTCCAGATTTAAATAATGGTATTACTTTACTTAATTTCATAATATCAGGAAAAATTCCTTGATCAATACAACGATTAAAAATGTCAGCAAGATAAGGAGCAATAGTATAAACAATTTCTTTGACTATATTTACAGATATGCCCCACAAGTCTGTAGTATTTTTCATTTTTAGTGATTTAAAAGCTTTTACAATGTCTATAGCATCGATTTTTTTAAAGGTAAACAATGACCCGCATTCCGTTACGTTCCCTTTAAGCATAGAGAGTGACGCTGCTGGTGAAGAATCCAAATTCGAAGTAGTTTCTAAAGGAATATTCACAAAAAAATTGTCAAAAATGTTAGCGATTTCTTTTTCCGACTTTACTATTGTATTATTGACTTTAAGCGCCATACTACGGTCACGTGGTTTATATTTACCAGTTTCACGATTAATGACTTCCCAGGTCGTTTTAATTTTGTTTTGGGCTTGTTTTATTTTTGCTTTTATGAATTTAGACCTTGCAACAGAACATATATTTTTTAACGTCTTAGAATATTGTTTCACATATTCTAGGAACTCTGGGCTATGGTTAGTTTCTCTTAATTTATAAAGTTCATACAGTCTATTTCTACTTTTATAAATATCTGTCGTAGCCCAGTCACAGAACTTTAACTTTTGAGTACATTTAATAGTCTTAGGTTTAAAGCAATTTTGAAACTCATTAGCAATCACTTTAAAACATTAAGTCTACTATTATTAGTAGAACTCAAAGAAATAATAGGTATATTTGACTTTGTTACACAATTTGTAACAGAGTCTTGTAAATTATAAGCTAATAAATTAGCTAACTTTATCCTAAGTTTTTTAGACAGATACATGGTATCTGGAGTCAAGATAAAATTGTTAATAAATTTATTAACGTCAAAATATAATACAACGTCACTATGACAACAAATCAAGTTATACATATACATATTCAAATTATAGATTCGTTTGTTCTCATCTCAATTTAGATTACTGGCATATGGCAAAGCACTTATTATCATTCTGCATTTTGTCTTAGATTGCAATGACAATAATTTGTTTACATTAATTAGTATATCCTTTTTTAATAATTTAGAACTATCACCACAAAATATTACTAAAGTTGTAGTTTCATTTATTTGGGATTCGTCTATTTTTGCAATAATTTGGCTCACCGACTGGCCAGGAGTACAAATATTTATACATTTATTGTCAATTTTCTCTCTAATAATTGATGCAAAACCTTGACCTATCCAGTCAGAGTACATAATTGTCTGACAATTGTTGCTTAACACTGGCTTAAAACTTACGGTGTTATACTTTGACTCAACCTGATTAGGAGAGACCGATGTATGACTTGGTTCAGAAATACTTGTTTCTAAATTAATTAATTCAGAGTTTTGTAATAAAGATTTTGAACAGTTTGTTTGTTGACTAGAAGAATTCAATTGAGTTCTTACTAATGAATCATACCTGTCAGCATTATAATTACAGAGTTCAACCAGCTCTGTAGCTGACCGAATATGTTCATTGATCTGTTTTTGTGCACTTGAGTATTGATTTTTCATGAACTCGAGAGATTTATGCAATCTTTCAATGTTTTCTTGCAAATATTTGGTATCTCGTTCATACATATGTCTACTCTCAATTAATTTAGAATTATAAATATTTAATGAGTCAATTAAATCTATCCGTTCTTTCCTAAGTGCAATATTTTTTATGGTAACAATTATTTCTTTTAATTAATTTTTCAGTTTTCCTAATAAACTTGCTAATGCGGATATACTTTTTTACTTTCTTAAGCCCTAAGTTACATTTAAGTTCATTTATGCAATTAGTTTTATGTTCTAACGGTTGTGGAGAAAGACACACTCCTGGTGACTGCATCAGTTCCTCAAAAAGGCTCTGAGTGTGAACCGTCTCTTGATTTTGCATTGTTGCCTCAAATTCTGCTATACGTTGATTTGCAGAAATCAATTCTTTTTCTAGCTCTGTGATGCGGCTAAGAGCTCTGTCATAAGTGTTTAGCTGCTGGTCATAATCATCATAAGGGCCAATCATCAATCATCAATCAGGTCATGCATAAGATTTCCACCGTAGACAAATAATCATGGTTGTTCTGTGTCTGAGTGTCTTCGTGACATAATTATGGTTCTTTTCTAAACTACGGCGCATTTGTAAAACTCATCATACAACTTTTGTACTTAGGAGCAACCCTGCAATCGCCGGAAACAAACAGCAGCTGTTTCATACATTTTAGCAGATTAAATTTTATTTTTTACGAAATCAGATTCCATACATTTCGTAATGACGAGTTCATTAAACGGTTTTGTGGTTAAACGCAATTTCATCAAAACGTACTTATAAGCGGAGGAGCCCGTGGCGCAGTGGTTCGCGCGCTCGGCCTGCGATTGTTGAGGTTAAGCAACTTTCTCAATGGTCGATCACGGGATGGGTGACCAAAAATTTACTATCGTGAGCTTCTCCGTGGCACTTTAAGCCGTTGGTCCCGGCTGCATTTGCAGTCGTTAAAACCCACCAATCCGCATTGGGCCCGCGTGGTGGGTCATGGCCCGTTATCCTCATCCATCCATAAGGCCAGTGCCCCAGCAGTGGGCACATTTAAAATGGCTAATGACGTACTTAAAAGCAATTTATTCTGATAACTAACAAGGATGCAGGTTTGGTTTTTAATACTGAGTAGGTTACCAACAAATTTTCAGACTTACAAAACTATCGACACAATAATTTTCGGTATGGAACAATATCGTGAACGTATTCGACCATAACCTTTGTTTCCGAACAAAGTGCATATCGACTATACGCGAATTTTTCACAGGTCATCTGAATCTGTTTGCTTTTTTACAGGCATCAAAGGCAGGTCAGTTTTTTGTGTTCATACTAGTATAGACTGGTGTTTTTTTAACCAATTATCACCTATACGACCTAGCCCTAGCATAACTGAAGTTTCCATTTTCACGAAAACAAAAAATTCTTACAAAACTTGCAAGGCAATATAATTATAATAAATATGGTGACAGAATTATTTCAAGGTCTTGAAAATTTTCAAAATAAATCAATTTTTACTGAAGCTCGAAATAAATCGCTCTGTGACGTCACAAATCTCGTCGCCGTCCGCGCCGTGACTACTCGTCAGCGATCGAGAGTCATGACGTCATTGACCGACCGCGCGAGCGGACGGGAAAAGTATCATAACTTCCTCATTTTCTCATACTGGGCTTAATTGCAAGTATAGCGCCATTTTTTTAAATATAAAAATAAAAATCTGGAAACTTCCTTATTGTAGTAATCTCAATAACGTGCCGCTGTCCCGCTCAGGTCTTAACGGGGTAAGCAAGACACGTGATATAACGGTGTTCAAGCTAAGGGGGCTGGTAAAAAAAAAAAAACTAGTGGCCACTAGCGGCGGTTTCTTTTCCGTGGAAATAGCTGGATAAAATGTCCTATATCCTATAATAAAATGTATGCTTACATCTTAACTTTGGCGTGCACTGATCATTGAAATAAAACAACTTTTCCGGAAAATCAGATGGGACTCAAACCCAAGACCTTTGGAATCCGAAAAGAGCATTGGACCCGATTTCTAAAGTTCGTGGGTTCGAGTCCCATCTGAGAATTCACTTTTTCAATTCAATTTTCCAAATTTTTTCTATTTAAAATTTATCATAAGTATACAAATTACAAACTGTAATTTCAGTTTGGCGAAGTAAAATATTGTAAACTTAAATGTAAAATTTGGAAATATATGAATAAAAATTGCATTAAAAAAATGCAAAAATTAAAAAATCATAAACTTTTGCGGATATTAAACGCGCAGACCTGATGTCATCTGAAAAACCCCTAAAAACCTAAAACGGACAGTTAGATCTTAGTTCGTGAAATATAGCGCAATTAGTATCCGGAAAAGTTGTTTTATTTCAATAAAAATATAAACTAAAAATATTACTCTAATATTATTAGTCTATCTTAGACTAATAATAATAGTTATAATTATTAGAATCTGTTTCACCAAAGTACAAACTAATAAAATTAGTTATTAGTGTAAACGCTAATATTATTAGCTAGTATTATTTGTTTTAGTAGTAAACTGTTTCATAAACAATTTAAACTAATGTTATCAGCTAATACTATGAGTTACTTTTCATAAGACTTTCTAGTTTAATAAATCAATTTATTAGTGTTTCGAAAATACTTTTAAATTAGTGATCGAGGGTCAAAAAAGAAGATAATGCTATTATGATGCCCGAAAATATTTAGAAGGAGAACTCTATACTGGCATGGAGTTTACATACAAATCAACGAGCTATTAGGTCCTTATTATACTTACTCGAATGAATGGCGGATGGCGACGTGTTTTGTTAGAAGAATATATTTATTTTCCCACTGAAATCGTGTATTTTTCACCGATTATACGAAATCATGATTAGCATCATTAGCATTTTAATGTCCCCTGTTCCCCACCAGCCTGTTACTAACAGGCCTTTCTTGTGGATGGGTAATTTAACGACTGCAAATACAACGATAATAAATTTAAGGTCATCCATCCCGTGCTAAACTACTGCGAAAGTTGCTTAGCCGCTACAATCGCAGGCCAAACGCGCGAGCCACTGTGCCATCGAGTTCTATTCGGTTCTACAGAATAAAGCATGGTATATTGAAGGAAAAACGTCCATGCTTGAACCATGTTGACTTACTGATACTATTAATTTGTATCTGAATTTTTACCTATTAAAAATTATAAATGTCTATGGTAGTCTCATAATATTAGTAACGTCAAAGAACCCATATTATTAGCGTCATCGAAAAGTTTATGAAACAGAAAAATGCTAACTAATGAAATTATTTTAATAGTCTAATAAAATTAGCTAATAATATCAGTAACTATTATAAAACAGGCCCTGGCTGGTAGGGAAAAAATGGACTATTTGAAAGGATAGTTTATTTGAGTAAAAAATATTTGACTTGGACTTTGCGAAGTTGCGGGTTGGAACTGTGGGAATATTGTATTATAAAATCTAAATAGTACAAAGAAAAATATATTAGGTGCTTGGGGCGTACCTTGGTATGGGATGCAACCTGTGTAGACACCTTAGGTCCGTCCCATATACGTGGTACGTCCTCAAGAGCTGGAGCCGCGGCGGAGCAAGCTCAATTCCTTAAGCGCCGTAAATATGCGTCACTCTCAGTAAGCCACGAGTTTGCGGCGCTTGCAGTAGAGACAATGGACCCTTGGTCGTCTGACACAAAAAAGTTTATGAAAGATATTTCCACAAGACTGGTCCACGCCTCAGGAGACCTAAGAGCTGGTGCCTATATTGCCCAGCGGCTGAGTCTATGTATTCAGCGCGGCAACAGCGCCAGTGTTCTCGGTACTATGCCACGCGGCTGCGAGTTGGACGGCGTTTTCTTGATATAGTTAGTCTAAGGTAGCGTAGTACGCTTATATGTTTTAGAAATTAATTATATATATGACAATATTATATACAAACGTTAGGTAACAAACATTTCCTGTAAATATTTTTAGGTGGACTTTCACCGACAAAAATTTAATAAGCTTAGCGCTAAACATACTTAAAACATCGCTCTGTCCCTTTTTACTTCAAACGAATGACATCATGGAATGTCATTTTAAAAATGTTCAGCGCTAAATATTACTGACATTCGGTAGTAGTGGCCCTTAAATATTTTAATTAGTAATCTGCCGTACTGCTGATAATGACGTAATTGTTAGAACACAAATCTGTAGTAATTTTTTTAAACCGCTACATCCCCGTTTCATGTTTATGCGCTCGTGTTTCGCACCGTCTCGTGTAGAAACGGCGTTGTGGTTAATTTATAATTAGTCCACCAGCCTACCAAAGACAATCAACAACAGATCTACATGTTATCTGCCATCTGTCACACGTGACATGACAGGCGGTAGGTTTTGATTGCAAACATTGATTTGCAATCATGTTGTGGATAAATCATCATTTACGTCCTGACACTAATACCTGAATGGAGATATATCAATACATTAACTAGTTCTAGCTAACAAGTAGTTTCAATTTCTCGGGGTGGAGGGTTAATAACCTGAAATACTAGAACCTTCCTTATTTAGGTATCAGCCAGCCATAGTCTACTATATAATATGTATATCATTGCACTGTTACTATACATGGCTTTTTTTTTAAATAGTATCTAATTCTTTTTAGTTCGACTGAGAATCGGTAAGTATACAGCTTTCTCATAGAAATTCGGCTCGAAATATGAAATGAAAAAATCGACTCTTTCGATTCTTAAATAACTAATTTGTGTAAGTACCTATAAATTAAAATCTGGGTTTTTCTAAATAAACAAGCAATTGTGCTAACCGCCCCGACGCCGCCCGCCGCCAAAGACCGTCTCTGAGCTAATCCAAAGATCTCTGAGACGTCACATCTTCAGCAAACCAAGTAAGTGTGCATTTCTTTTGCCACCAGAACGAGCTGTGATTGGTTCCTTTGTTTTTCATTCTCTTACAGCTCATTGTTCCCGCCCTATCTTACTTCTACGTGTTTACAAGTACATGAAGTACTTTGTTTTCACTATAGAAACCGCCTCATACAGTCCACTCGAACAATTAACGAATTAACGAACATCTTGTATTATTTTGCTGCCATACATGCATATATTTAATGAGTGATTGTATTTAAGGAAACATTAATTAAATTAAGCTCGCACGCGCACGCGTCCGTTCCGCAACCGAGTCCCTAAGGCTGCGTCCTGGAAGCCAGCGGCCAAAGCGGGCGGTGGCACGCGCGTCTTGTTCAAACTCCATAGATTTGTATAAAGCTGTTCTCGATGACAGCGGTGCTGGCGACGGAACACGCTCGTCGAGAACTCATACAACTCTATCAAGACGCACATGCCACCGCGCGCACCGCTCGCACCGTTGCCGCCGCCCGCTCCGGCCGCTTACGTCCAGGACGCAGCCTATGACGCTGTCCTTGGCTGCTCTAGCCGTCTCCCGCACCTGGTGACGCCCGTGTTAGCCGTTTTTCCGTATAATATTTGTGACTTACAATCAAATTCATCCTCATACTTTGTAAAATTCATTGTAACTCAGACGTACAATCAAAATTGTATGACATATCAGTTTGTTAAATTGAAATTGTTGAATAAAATAATTGTATATCTGAGATATGTACAATGTTTTTACGAAGTTTTACACTCTGCTGATTTTAAATTATAACGAATTTATATATCTAATATATAAAATTCTCGTGTCACAGTTTTCGTTCCCATACTCCTCCGAAACGGCTTGACCGATTCTCATGAAATTTTGTGAGCGTATTGAGTAGGTCTGAGAATCGGCTACTATCTATTTTTTATCCCGAAATTCCACGGGAGCGAAGCCCCGGGGCACAGCTAGTAGTATATATAGTAACGAAGTTAGATAATAGAAGTTAGATAAGTTAGATAATCCTCATTTTTTGCTTAGTAAGAACATTAACTCGATACTGGCTAAAACTGAGTTACCATGTTTATGCTTGCAGGTGTCGATATATTGTAGTTTGTACATTACCTATATACATATACTCATCACTCCCATTAGTATATAAGCTCTTGCGAAAGCAATAATAAACCTTCTTAAAACCGCAGTCAGTGTTACCATCATTTTTTTTTTCATTTTTTTCATTCAAATCATTGTCCGAACCCTATCATAGCAATATTATTTCAAAGACCGCTCAAGACGGTCGGCTTCTATTTTTTTTATTTACAAACACGGATTGCAAACCATAACTCTTGCCCTTTCAATACAAAGACGCCGTCAGCACAATCCGTATTTTGAACAATCCGTACTTTGAACAATACCGCTCCATTGTTTTGCTTACCTCAATCAACTTGGAAAATTAGCAAATGAACAACGCCTCCAAATATCGACTTAGGCCGTGCTTATTTTGCACGCGTTTTCGTACGAATTTTACTCGTACGCACTGCACAAGCACGCACGAACGATCCCAACCTTCTAAGACGAAAAGGGTGCACATACTGGGTGCGAGAATCATACGTATAGTGAAGTTCTGTAGGCCTAGCACGAATAACTTTCGAGTAAGTATCAAGTAAGTAAATAAAAAAAAAGTATGAAATATTGAGCAGCGTTGCATACATTCTTTGACATACGTTTTTCGTGCTTACCCTACTGACGCTTTTTCTACTATTATGAATGAATAAGAGTATAATTGGATACATACATGAGACAATAACAAGTTCTTCATATTTAACAAAGACAAATTAAAAACTAACTTAAACCATTAGGTGTACAATTTCACTGTCTGAAGTGGATGTCTCACGGCTGCAGCCAATACGGGAGTCAATTCAGCATTTTGCTGGACCCAAAGAATCTGGCGCTGATTTTTAATTGACCCTGGATATTCTATTTGACAAAAGGACCCCAAATATGCCGATGCCAACCATCATTAGTCCCGCATACTAGATAAAAAAGATAATTATTAAAGAACTAAATTTTCACGAGGCTATTAAAATTAATTACCATAACAAATTAAATACAACACAAATAATAAATACAAATCCAGATGAGACATAAAACTTTGGTACCAGTTTTATAGGGACGAGTTGCCCCTAAAATCCCAAACGCACTTCAATAATGACTCCAATTAATTTGTATAAAGGCTTGATTGATGACACTGGCAAGAAAACGGTAATTTCTCGAAAATTAAGAATAATTACGAATAATTAAGCACCAGGGAGGTTTGACACTGTTTTACTTTTCAAACTCTATAAGTACAGTCGTCAACATAATAGATTCTACGAAAAAATCTCTTAAAACGTACATTAGAACAGTGATCACAGTCAACTTCCGTTATAGTTGTGTATTTTTTTAACTGACTTCCGAAAAGAAGGACGGTCTCGGTCGGTATACATATATTTTTTGTAATTCGTTCATCTCGAGAGGGAATATTTTTGCCAATGTTAAATCAAGGTAATGTTTGCTAACTTGTTACAGAAATGCAGTAGTTAAATAGTTTTTGGAGTATTTCTTCACAAGTATATCGATTGAGTCACTCAAGAAATATGCATTTAGTACTGTGTGCTTCGCGCAAGATTTTCTAGTAGATAGTGAGCGCGTCAGTTTTTGTATGGCGTTGAGCCCATGCCGTCAATACAGTGCGTGGCGCGCTCGAAAACGGACGCGCTTATTGCAATAAGTGCGAAAACTTATTCAGTTTTGCGCGGCATTATCCGCTGTGCGTTATCACTATGGGTTCCCATCCCAGCAACTTATAGTGAACGAAGTCCTGGCTTTCATCCAGAACGCCATCGACACAATGGACGAGGTCAGCATTATCCAGATCTGCAAGTCGAACTTCAAAGAAGATGAGATTTGCAGTGGAAAGGCGCTGCTGTTCCGGAGCATCGGGAAAGCCGATGAGATGCCATCTCGACGAAGGGATGGAGGTGCGGAAAGTCTCCAGGATATCATCACCTGTTTGAAAGAGACCGACCCAGACGACGTGCGAGCTGCATTAGCTGCCCCCCGTCACTTTCGACCACGTCGACGTCACCAGGCTGTTGAAGGACATCACCTCCCTAAAAACGAGCCTGGCTGAAGGGCAGTGTAAATTAGAGGCTTCAGATAACACCATCTGTGAGTTGCGAGCCCACGTCATGTTGTTAAGCAATTCGACTGCGGCAAGTAGGTTACCCGAGGCCGCTAAGGTGAACACTCGACGTGGGGCGCAAAATGCATCCATCGGCTGTTTCAAGTCGACGCATATGGATGCGTCACCGGTCGCCGCAACTAGCGCTACGTCGCCACAGTGTGAACTGTAACTCATTTGTGGTGAGGGTACTGTCAGAACATCTGTCGACCTTCATGAAGGAAGATTTTTGGCCGAAGATTGTCCTGTTCCCGCGGTTTTAAGTTCATTTGTTATTTTATATTATATGTATGTCTAGTTTTAAGGTATATATCTATGGGCCATTATAGCCTGATTACAAATAAATAAATAAAACGCTAGATGACGGGCCACTCAATTCATAAAAAAATCGACGCGTTCGCGATCGACTGTGAGTAGAAAAAACTCGAACTAAGCGCTCTGAATGAAATAAAGTCGCAGAGGAAACAGGCACATAGGTATTGGCATCACATCGTATTTATGGATAGCTTATAATGTAACCATGAGCAGTAGCCTTAGCATGCGTGGCTTTAATTTCTCGCGGTGAGATATGTCTGTTTGCGCTTTTTCGATGAAGAGACTTGTAGATGTGGAATAAAACGATGATATCCGTGCAAGTATTGTATTGAAAAGATTGTGAAAATATTACGTTACAGTATGAAAGGTATGATGGTGCGAAAGTTGAAGGAAAGAGAGTAGTTTTGGAAACGGATATATAATGCAATCATCGGCAGCAAAGTATTGCCGTAGTAAAAATTGTGACTAGTCAAAATCTACGCGTAGTGTGCGAATACGAGTCCAAACATGGCCCCGACCTTGGAAGCACCAGCTTTCAATAGTGTGCGATCTTGAGCTAGACACCAGTGGTCGAATCATGCTGTAGGCGCGTCTCACTATGCCAGATGCGGTCAGGATGTCAGTCATCCAGGCCACTCCACCAACTCCGGGTATAACCTTCTCGATTCTGCTGTGATGTCACTTCAAGGGGGGAAGGTTATCATCCTTGGTGACGACGAGCATGTCAGGCTGTAGTGGTGTAGCGTCTTTCCTCCTCTTGGTTCGTGTATGGAGCTCGGAGACATACCCCTTTGCCTATCGAGCGCAGAAGCGCTGGCGGATCTGCTTCACTCGTTGGTAGCGTGTGAGTCGGTGTACAGGTGTCTCGCTGATGTCATTACTGGCAAGCGCAGTGAGCGGACGGCCAATCAGGAAGTGAGCTGGACTTAAGGGTGATTAGTCTTGAGGATCTGTGGACATGGGACTGAGTGGACGGGAATTCAGGACATGTGACCACCACCGAATTACAAGACTAAATCTAATTTTAAGTGCCATTTTTACAAGTAATTTATACTCGAATATGTAATTTATACTATACTAGCTGTTACCCGCGACTTCGTCCGCGTGGAATCCTTTTATACATGTATTAGTTTTCCGCCCGTGACTTCGTCGGCGTAGATTCTACTTTCCCCTTAAGGGAAAATCCTTTCTTACCTATCTACATGCCAAATTTCAACTCAATCCGGCAAGTACTTTGAGCTCTGCGTTGATAAGTATATCAGTAATTTTTGCCTTTTATATATTTAGATTATTATTATTTAGATTATTGTCTGGGATGGAAGTACTATGGCCCATAAATTAATTAAGTACTTACCTAACGATTTGTTAGCTTATGAGGTTGGTCAGTTGCAGTAATAGTTAACAAAATTCAGTATACATTTTGGGAACCGGCAAAGCAGTTGAATTTCATTTGTTTTTGGCAAAAATACTAAACAAAGATTTTCACAAAATATAGGTTTGTTTATTTGTTTTTAATTCTCAACCATGAGCCTAATAATAATAAAATAAGTCACTTTTACTTTGAAATTAAAGGTTTTTTTTACAAACCCCATCCCCCTTTTTACCCCTTTGGGGATGGAATTTTCAAACACGCCGAGACAGGTAAATGTTTCTTTTTAATCTTTAACCTAAATATAAAATTTGAAGATCCTAACTCCAAAACTGACGGACTTTCATACAAACTTTCATCCCCTATTTCACCCCCTTAGGGGTAGAATTTCGAAAAATCCTCTCTTAGTGCACCCCTAGACCTCACAAGGAACCTATGTGCCAATTTTGAAGTCTCTAATCAAATTGAATTTGAAGACCTAGCGGTTTGGGCTGTACGTTGATATGTCAGTCAGTCAGTCAGTCAGTTTCTTCTTTTATATATTTATGGATTAAACGATTCCAATTGAGCGAGCCGAGCGAGCGTTATGTCAGCTTCTCTCAATTCATCCACAGTGGCAAGACCATTGCGCAGGGGCGTGCATTGGTTATCGAGAGCGGTAGGCACTGTAGATCTAACTGGCAGCTTTGCACTTATCCTATCCTACTACCTATAATACATAGGCTACAAATATTCCGATATTCCCACGGTACTTAACTGGAACAGCTGTGTAGTGTCGGCTTAGAATAGCACTACCCCCTCTCATCCCGTGGGTGTCGTAAAAGGCGACTAAGGGACTCAGCCTTCAGGAGATGGGCAGCAGCGTCTCCTACATACTTGGCCATACTGCGATCGCCAACCCGCCTGCCAAGCGTGGCGATTATGGCAAACCCCCCCTTTTGGGGGAGGCCTATACCCAGCAGTGGGTGTTATATGGCTGAGACGACGACGATGACTTAACTGGAACCACGTGGCGGGTGAAACCACGAGCGGCCGCCAGTCATTCGTAATATGTAGTAGGAATATTAAAAAGCTGATAAGTTTGTTTGTTTGAGCACTCTAATCTCAGGAACTACTGGTTTGAAGTTCAAAACTATTTTTGTGTTGGATAGTCCATTTATCGAGGCAAGTTGTAAGCTATATAATACCTATCACGCTACGATCAACAGGAGCGGAGCATTAATGAAAAATGTTGGAAAACAGGGAAAAAATATATTTTGAGAGTTTCCGTTGCTTACGCTGTTAAAAAGTTCAAGTTACGTAAAAAATCATGTATAACGAAATTGTTCCCATTAAAAGTTCCAAAAAAAGTCCGCGACAGCATATGTCTATGTTTAAAGGTTGACTCACTATAACCATTTTTATAATAATAAAAAATCTTCTAAACTAATTCATAATTTGCGATGCTATTTTCATAAACATGATATTAATTCTTATCTAAATAAATACGTAATTCATCTCAAGTATTTCAGTTAAGAATTTGAATTTTTGCAGTTTTCAATGCTATTTTTATACTTATAATAAATTTCAAATAGAAAAATATTGGAAAAAGTTACCTCGACTCGTTTTCTATTTGAAATTTATCATAAGTATAGAAGTATTTAATTTTGAACAAAATTGCCCTTTACATCATTTAGTTCTAATGAATAACACACTATAACACTGCTATATCGATATAGCGGGGTTCATGCTAGTGAGCCCAGCAGGGCTAACATGCACGTCACGAGATAATTTTCTCACGCCATTTTCTCGTGGTGAGATGACATATCTCTACTTCTCGACTGTCGGTAACATTGCACTACATTTTGTCATGTCGTTCTGTCACACGTAGGCTTCGAGAAATTTTCTCTTTAAACTGCAACATACGCGCCATATTTTCTCATAAATAATCGAGTTTTGACATTTAGTTTCGATTTATTTGTCGTCGATCATTTTGTTCGAAGAGATAGCTGGAGAAACGTAAAAAGTGTTGCAAAAAGTGGCAGTTAAAATGACAATTATTTATTAACTATATATGAAGAGAGGTGGAATAAGCGGATCGAAAGGAAGCGCATACGAGACGTCTGCGACCCTTTCGATCTTCGCGACAGCGAGTTCCAGTCGCTGTGGCGGATCACAAAGCCTATGGCCTATGTTCTGCCATATACTGGCACAGATACGTTATCTGTGCCTTGTTACTTCTGATGCTGAAACAATAGGTACAATACTTAGTATACGAATGTACTAAGATTACGAATATAAATATTAAATGCGAGCAATCATACAATCACAAATACCAAACTATACTATCAAGAACTAACGAATATAATTATATACTTACTTACGTTTTCTTTTGAAATGCCATTTCAAAGTAAATACAACTACCTAATACGTACATCTTATGTTTTGGCACGCACTGTTCATTGAAATAAAACAACTTTTACGGATATCAAACGCGCTATATTTCCACGAACTAAGTTGTAATTGTCCGTATTTTTAGGTTTTTTATGTTTTTTTTTTCCCGGGATGATGATTTTTTTTTGATGCTCTTCAGACAAAGAGAAGCTTAGGGACCCGCGTTAGACAACATGTAGCTGACGTGAAAAATAGGCGCGATAACAAGTCTGCAGTGTGTGAACATGCTTTTGAGGGACCCACCCACTACATCAGGTTTGATAAGCCACAGATCCTTGCCAGGGAACAAAAATTTGTCCCCAGAATGCTGCATGAGGCTATTGAAATCACCAAATACCCAAACTTCAATAGAGATGATGGATGGAAGATTCCACCAGCTTGGGACCCTATTATCCATAAATTAAAGTCTCAACCCAAATCACGCACTGCAAGACCCAAAGATACGGTTAGCTCTTTTTGTAGATAAATAAATATAAAAAAGTAAAGGTGGAGACAACATTCTTAATTTCTTTATAAAGGTGGAGGTCGGCCCGCTTTCGAAGTTTTCTTGGCAGCTTCTTTCTTCGAAGGTCCTCCCAATTTGTGAATGCCAGTAGTCTTTAGTTTTCTCTTTTCTTAATAATAAAGAATTAAAATAACAATTCATACATCCCGTAACCACGGCAGCTGTAAAGGTGCCGAAACGTCGGGAAAATCAAAAAACCCTAAAAAACCTAAAAATACGGACAATTACAACTTAGTTCGTGGAAATATAACAACTACCTAAATCAAATCAAAATAAACCAAAACCACAGCCGGACCGGACTTCAGACAAGAATGACCACATGTGAATGTGACGTTTCGGTGAAGAAACCGGTTTAAAATTTGACAATAGTGCTATCTTTGTCATTATTAATAATCGCAAAAGAGAAGAAACATTTTTATTTTTTAATTTAATTAACTTGGCAACAAGACTATTGGCCTTGCTTAACATTTCATTCGTTCAATTCGTTGTGTGTGGGTGGTTTTAGTCACCATAGACACAAATAATTATCAGTGTTTTCATTTAAAAATAAAACTTGACGTTTCGTCATGAAAGGGATATCTCACGACGTGATGATTCTCTCTCGTGGCGCGTATGTTGCGAATTGCGAGAAAATTATCGAGATTGACAATTTTTCTCATCCCATCTCGAATTTTCTCATGGTCGCGCATGTTAGCCCTGCAGAACGACTAAGATGAGCACCGCGACAAAAGTTTCTCGACGCTTATGTCGCGTAAGCACACTGTCTGCCCCGCTCACATCCCGTAATGCTATGAGCGCGCCAGACATCTAAGATGAGCACCGCGACAAAAGTTTCTCGACGCTTATGTTGCGTAAGCACACTGTCTGCCCCGCTCACATCCCGTAATGCTATGAGCGCGCCAGACATCTAAGATGAGCACCGCGACAAAAGTTTCTCGACGCTTATGTCGCGTAAGCACACTGTCTGCCCCGCTCACATCCCGTAATGCTATGAGCGCGCCAGACATCTAAGATGAGCACAGCGACAAAAGTTTCTCGACGCTTATGTCGCGTAAGCACACTGTCTGCCCCGCTCACATCCCGTAATGCTATGAGCGCGCCAGACATCTAAGATGAGCACCGCGACAAAAGTTTCTCGACGCTTATGTCGCGTAAGCACACTGTCTGCCCCGCTCACATCCCGTAATGCTATGAGCGCGCCAGACATCGCGAGATAAATTTCGACAAATAGTCGCGGTGCTCATACTGTTCGATCAATATCAAAGTAATGTCGCTATGCACAGTGTATAGCTCCTTCTTTTATTCAAAGTTTCTTTAAAGTTACAAAAGCAGCTCATAGTAGGTCCAACGATCCATAGCATTTGAGAAATTAAAACAGTACAGACCCCCAAAACAAAAGTCTTTCCTAGAATGAATTCGTCTGAAATTTTTTAAACGTTCGTTGTTTTTTATTCCATTCGAAATAAGTCTTAAAGATAAGGAAAAAAACATGATATGCATAACACAATTACGTCGCAGAGAGAGGGCGAAATTATTAATTATAAAACTTGTGAAGCCTGACATTACCTGGTCGGTCGCTATCTCGAGCCCACCATCAGTCGGACGGAGGGCTAAGTCATAAGCGATAAGCCATTGAAATATAATGTTAATTTTATTTCAATGAATCTTCATAGCAAACTTTCGAAGTTCCGTAGAATCTGAAAACTTCCCGGTAGGATAGTAGAGTTTCTCTAGAAAGGGTTATTTAAAGAGTAATAGATTTATAGAAAACTTTGATAGTATAAATGATAGAACAATAATAGGTAAGTATTTGTAAAATAAATATTTTTATAGTTATTACTTACTTTACGAACAAACATTTTGCATACAAAATTTCGTGGTCGACCGAGAAGTTCAACGATTGTACAACGATATTTTGAACTCAGTATGACATTAGTATGTAACCTACAGACAATTAAAGTAATCGTGTCTTAAGACGGCATACGGATATAAAACTATAGGATAGTTAAGTGCATATTACACCACACGGTATTCAGGACCAGGGCAAGGGTGCCCGGTAAAGGACTGTAGACAGTCAAAGATCTTCATCAAATCAGTTAATAAGAAGAAAACTAGAGAGCTGCTGAAACTAAGTAGGAGAAACATAAGAAACATAGTAGGAGTACTGACAGGACATTGTCACTGAACAAGCACCTGTCAGTTATCAAAAGAACAGAGGATCTCATCTGCCCACAATGTAAAGAAAAGGAAGAAACAAGCTACTACTTCATGGCAGAATGCCCAATGTATGCATTGCTGCGCTGGGAGCTCTTTGAAGCGGACAAGCTAAAAGAAGAGGATCTAAAGCAGTTGGCGATAAGTCAACTCAACAGGTACTGTAAGCGCACAGGAAGGTTCGAGGGTCCGACGCCGGTGGGGTGAACGATAACCGCCTCCTCCCCGCCGCCTCTGTTTTCAGGGGACTCATTTGGGGAACTGAGTGAAATGGTTCCGACTAGAGAGACTGATTACCCGTCCGGCCTTGCTGGTGTCCCCTCTCCAATAATAAAGGGTGCCCAGTCGCACTAACTTCTCGCGTGCCGCACTCTTTTTTGCAAAATATTCGCATGTGCCGCTGCATTTAGAGCGCTGCTTATTACGCTAGCCCGGTGGACCGGGCAATCGCCCGGTACTTACCGGCACTTTGACTGTCGATAGTTGACCTCGAATCGAAATTGATATTGTAACTAGGGTAAAGGATAGAAATACATTAGAAAGATACTTATGATATTTTTTTGTCGACTCGATTTACAAGTTTTTCTCGGACGGGACTGGAAACCGCGAGTAAATTTTTTCAAAATTTCTATGGGAAATCTATTATAATTATAAAAATCTTGGCATTGTAAATGCAAAAGCAAAAAAATCATAAACATAGATAGATACCTATTTTATTTTTATAAATATATATTAATAGCCATGTCTCAGGTATCGAGTAAATCATCGACACTTGAAATTTTGCGCATCCCTAAACGCCTGAATGCTATTAAACTGCACGGGTGGCAAGGGCCGATCGACCGGGCGGTCACCCTAATTAGAGACACTAAGAGCTAGCGCAGACGACGGATAACGGAGGACTTTTTGTCCGCGGCACGTCTTATTGTTAACCAAATAAGATTGAACTTAGATCGCGTAAATACATGGAAAGTACGGGATAGCCCTCCTTATTTATTCAACTTTATGTTCTTAGTAATAAGGTCGTGTCGCGGACAAAAAGTCCTTCAATGTCCGTCGTCTGCGCAGGCCATTACTCTATGTTATTACACCACACGGTATCCAGTATACCGTGTGGTTTAGAGATGTTACAAATCTGGTAATGCAGGCCATACACCGTCAAGTTCACCGACAAGTTTGCAGCGGACTTGATGCCGTGTCCAGTTTGCAGTTCCTCCATATAGAATACACACGATCAAGTTTATCGGCAAGCTTGCTTGATGGCTGCCAGTTGAAGCCGTCACCAGTGACGGACGACGACGCGTTTGCCATCTTAGGCTTAGTACTCGCAATTAATGATGTTGTTCTGATAACCTTTTTCTTTTATTTTCCACAAACATGGCTCATTTCTGTATATAACAATAAATTCGCTTAAAGAAAGAAAAGAAAGAAAGAAAAAAGTTTTTATTGACACGTCACAAGGCACGAAACAAAAATATTATGTAATAAACAAAAAGGAATAAAAAATAAAAAAAACACAAACATCAAATTATTTTATGCTCAAAAGAAAAGTGTGACGGGCCAATCAGGATCCTGCCTCAGCTAAAATGCTGTTACGATGTGAGAACGATATCTCAACACCGCAACAGCGCTGGTATTCTGGCAGGGCCTGTCATAAACAAGAAACGTTCAACCGTACAACACGCGAAAAAAAAAAAGGGCTGATAGCTGAAATCTGTGTATAATGGATATAAATAAATAAACTTAGCAATATGTACATTTATAATAAAAAAAAAAAAAAAAAATAAAAAAAAAAACCAAACCTAAAATGGAATAAACTAAATGGTGTATGGAATATGGAATAAACTAAAAAACTAAATAAGTGAAGTAAGGGAAAAATATCGTTCATATTTTTGCATGCATGAAATGGAACGCACATGTCATGCGTCTGTCACCTTGATTGACATTGACAATTTTATTATAACCATGAGAGTTGTTTGTTGCCACGTAGCGTATAATTATAGATGCCATTAAGAAAGCCGTTTGCCGAGGTGGCTGAGTTTCCGAGAGGTACTTATGACTACAAGCAGTAGTGGAGTTTATGGATTGTGCATTAGATGTTGTTTAGGTGTTCGCAGCGACTTCCACAATGCCATACGCACGACGTGGAAAAACCTATTTGTAAGTAATCAGACACTTTTATTACGGTTTCGAAGCAGTAAACGTAAGCTGGAGCGAAATTAAATACTTTTTAAGACATTTTTTGAATGTATTTATTGTTTTAAGGTCACGCAACGGCGGCGGAAGATCGTTCCAACAACGCGTGGCTGCGAACCTGAAAGATCCACGGAAGGCCATAGAGCGATGGCTTGGTGTTGCAAAGGTGTTTGTGCAAGCTCTAATCGGATTATCATTGTACTTTTTAGTCCAAGTGAGTTTCTTGTGTAAATATATTGGTTTGCCTGAATTAATTACTGAAAACATCAGAGTGGCAAGGTGTAGCTTTCTACGGGCCTCCATTTTCAGTAAATTAGCGCTATTTAGATATGGGGTCACATGAGACCGAGGCGGCACATAGAAACAGAAGCGTGCACAGGCATTCTGGACACGCTGCACAAGTTTAGCCGTCCTAGCCAGAAGCCGTGGACCATAAACAGTGTCACAATAGTTAAACTTTGAGAGTATTAGTGATTCACAGAGTGTAATTCTAAGCTGCTCTTGTAAATATGGACGTATTCTGTATAGTAATTTAAGACGATAGAAACAGTTGCGAACACACTCCGTGATGTGACTTTCAAAGTTTAAGCGACTATCCAGAGTTACACCCAGGTTTCTACATTTGTCCACACGGGTAATACTCTCGCCATTTAATTTAATGTTTATGCTTATGTTATCCAGTCTCTGAAGTTTAATTTTAGAACCTAAAAGCATAAATTTAGACTTTTTTGGGTTAAGGACGAGGCAGCTGGAGTCACACCAAGCAGCTATCTTTGACAAATCACTGTTAATCTTTGCAACAGCATTGTCCAAATCGTTTGGGTCAAAAGACAAATATAGTTGTAGGTCGTCTGCATATAAATGGTGGTGTGGCTTAAAACTTCTTTATATCGCACAATATTCTGCGATATGGCTCTCGAAAACACGTGCGTTGCGTCGCTGCGATGCCAAACTAACGTCATGCATACTTGTTCCAGTTTACATGACGCTGCAAACTTGATCAAGCCGGCAGAACGAAATTCTATTTTCGCTTCAAGTACACTTGTCATGCACATAGCCATACACCGTCAGGTTTACTGGACGTCGCATCAAGTCCGCTGCAAACTTGACGGTGAACATGATAGTGTATGGCCTGCATAATAAGATATTATTGAAGACAGAGTAAACCCATAGATGGCGCCACGAGCACGACAGACTACTTTTACCGACTCCCCACCTCAATCATGTCGGTAAAAAGTATATTTTATTTTATTTATTTTAATTCTTTAATTAGATAACAGAGATCCATAGGTGTTAGTATAGCGCGGGCGCGGCAAGCGGGAATGCGGTTGACTTCACTTTTACTTGAGAGCGGCGCGGACAGTTGTCTATTTCGGTGTTAGGCTTATAATTAGTTTTTATTTCACATTTGTCAATGTAGATACGTATCTTTAATAAGTAGAAATACATTCACAATATTACAAGTGGTACAATTACTGTTTTCTGTAGATTTGTTACAATTTGCCTAATAATATACATTTCTTCAAACCTTTATCTAGAAACACGATTGTATGATTTTACCCCGACCCTTTTTATTTTCGAAATGACCCTCTAACTAAAAAAACGAAAATTCAAGATTATTCTCAAATGGTGTTACATATACTATTGGAAATTGGTTTAATTAGTAACACCAATAATATTTAGCATCGTGTGGTTTAATATCTCTTTAATCGCAATAGTTATTTACTACGAAGTGATTTCGTGGTTTCGCCTAATCTGCAAAATCGGTCTCGTTCCCGCACGCGTCCTTTTCTCATTACTATCTCGCTTCAGTCGTATAGCACCTTAAAACATCGCGCTGTCTTTTTAAACGTTAAATAAATTACTGAAATGCAATGATATTTAAATGATGACGTTCATTTAGCGTAAATCGGTGGGTTAAGTCTGGCTTTAGGTTTAGAATAGATGAGGTAGTTCAGCCTTCCCTATGTTGTATTATGGTAGGACCCTATGAAGTATAGCATTGTGGTATCGCATCGTACTAGTATTATAAATGCAAAAGTGTTTGTTAGTTTGTTTATTTGTTTGCTTGTCTGTTAGTCTTTTTTACGCAAAAAGGATTAAACGAATTTAGATGACATTTAGCTCACAGATAGAAGATAGCTTGGATTAAAACATAGGATACGTTTTATCCCGATATTCCCTCGGGATCGGAAACCACGGGTGAAACCGGCCGTTGTTAAATAATATTTGATACAATCAGGCGTTACTTGGCGGAAATTCATATCTTAATAGAAAACGAAAAATATAAAGCATAATTCCGCAAGAAAAAACTTACATGATGCACCGCCCGCCCGCCCGCAAATAAATGCAGATGCAGCACAGTGACACACCTTAAATAATAATCAGGCTGATTCTTAGTCTGTGATCAAGAGGTCTATTTTTGATTCACTCGTCTCGAGGATTCTACTGATTTTCGTGCGACGTTTGAGTTTCGGTATTCGGAAAACCGACCTTGCACGTATATGCATAGCTTCGCTTTTCGCCTGTAGTACCGCCTCCAGCGCGAGCGCGCGAGGGGCAAAGCGAAAAGCGTGCTATGTCTACGCTTGCAAGGTCGCTAATTGCCTGATCGCCTCTTCGTTCGCCTCGCCACTCGCGCAACGAGTGATTCAAAAATAGAGGTCCTGTCATTATAGTTACACTCCATCTGCTTTCAACACAGACCAATCACTAATTTGCAAAACAAAATATTAATGGGCAGGACAAAGTTTAAAAGCAATTACTTTGATAAACACTGGAAATACAGAAATCTAAACAAACGAGACATTTTCCATTCGATTTCATCGAAAATTAAAATCAAATATACCTACGTCAATTGAAAAAATAACTTCGGATTGGTGTAAGCATATTTTACTTAGGACTTTATTTGAAGAAGGAATCATACATGCTATGTAAATAATATAGCGGTTTGAACTTGATATATCGGTATTTAACTGAATAACTACGACATTTATTTTATTAAATCAATTGGCAAGCCGGCTTTTTACTTCATTTAATTAGTAATTTTTTTTATGAACAGCATAATTTATGAACTGTGCGTCTAGAATGGCCACACAAGCAAAATTGCGGCAATATTTTTATGGGACCATAATGTGAATCCCCTGACAATACATTTTTATTTGTTTCATTTCAATATTTGCTTTTAAGGTGGTATGACTTCCATGCAAGCAAACATTGCACATTAATTGGTTCATCAGGCATTAATCTAAATATATAAAAGAAGAAACTGACTGACTGACTGACTGACTGACTGACTTATCAACGCACAACCCAAACCGCTAGGTCAAGAGACTTCAAATTTGGCACATAGGTTCCTTGTGAGGTCTAGGGGTGCACTAAGAGCGGATTTTTCGAAATTATACCTCTAAGGGGGTGAAATAGGGGATGAAAGTTTGTATGAAAGTCCGTCAGTTTTGGAGTTAGGATCTTCAAATTTTATATTTAGGTTAACGATTAAAAATAAACAATTACCTGTCAGGGCGTTTTTTGAAAATTCCATCCCCAAAGGGGTGAAAAGGGGGATAGATTTTTTTTTAAAAACCCTTTAATTTCAAAGTAAAAGTAACTTATTTTATTATTATTAGGCTCATGGTTAAAACTTAAAAACAAATAAACAAACCTATATTTTGTGAAAATCTTTGATCAGTATTTTTGCCAAAAACAAATGAAATGCAACAGCTTTGCCGGTTCCCAAAATGTATACTGAATTTTGTTAATTATTAATACAACTGACCAACCTCATAAGCTAACAAATCGTTATGTAAGTACTTAATCAATTTATGGGCCATAGTACTTCCATCCCAGACAATAATTTAAATATATAAAAGGCAAAAATAATTTATCAACGCAGAGCTCAAAGTACTTGCCGGATTGAGTTGAAATTTGGCAGGTAGATAGTTAAGAAAGGATTTTCCCTTAAGGGCCTGCGCAGACGACGGATATTGGACTTTTTGTCCGCCACACGACCTTATTACTAAGAACATAAAGTTGAAATATAACGAAGACTATCGCGTACTTTTCATGGATATACGCGATCTAAATTCAATCTTATTTGGTTAACAATAATGGCATGTCGCGGACAAAAAGTCCTCCGTGATCCGTCGTCTGCGCTAGCCATAAGGGGAAAGTAGAATCTACGCGGACGAAATCGCGGGTATCAGCTAGTAATTCATAAATACATGTGCACTAACTAATTTGTTTGCGCGAAATTATTTAAAAAAAAAATACTTTCATACATGAGGTATATAAAGGCGATGAGTCACACGCACATACGCAGAATTATTGAAATAATAAGATATTAGTTTATTCGTGATTTGTGTATGAAAGTACATTTTTTTATTATTTCGCGCAAACAAATAACTGATACGAGTTAGTTGCGCATGTAAATATGAAATATTAAGGTATGATGAGCCAATTAATGTGCAATGTTTGTTTGTATGGAAGTCGTATCACCTTAATAAGTTTTCTTGCCTTTATCTAGTGATGTACAGTCGAAGAATGAAAAGGTTGACCACCTTAAGATCTGTTTTTGCTTGCTCCGACCTACTGGTCGGCCTACTGGCCTACCGCCATCTTTTAGAAACCGTCATGTCGTAAGAACGTTTTGTTTTCCTTTTGTTTCAATACTGTTTAAATTTCAAGCTTGACTTTATTTGACACAAGACGTCGTAGTAAGTTTGATTGATAAAAATCTTGTTTGAGTGAATGATTGAGCGATGACGCCATAAAACTTCCGTCAAAAGACAAGCTCGATTTAAGAGGTTCGCGGTACGATATGACATATCAACATTGCGCCGATACAAACTGACATAAACAATATTGCGTTAAGAGATGGCGGTAGGCCCCCAAGTAGTTATGACACATTCCGTCTTAATTGTTGTCATTTCAATACATTACCCACAGATACATGGTTACCATAGTAGCCACGTATAAACAACAGCTACTATTTCCATTCCCAAGGACGCGGGTTCGACTCCCGTCAGGGCGACATGAGACAAGTTGCTTTTTTTCTATATTTACTTCAAACATCATCGGTACTACGATATGGTTTAATATTATGGGGCAACTTAGTTGAAATATCACGGGCTTTCAAACTACAAAAGAAATGTGTTAGAGCAATTTGTGGTGCGGGTTATTTGGACAGTTGTAAACCGTTATTTAAACACTTGAATATTTTGTCCTTGCCATGCCTTTACATATACGAGGTTTGTACCTTTGTTAAGAAGTACCCTCTTTTATTCAAAACAAATAATTATTACAATTACAGAGGTAGAAAGGGAAATAATTTGTTGATTCCTCAGACAAGGCTAAAATTGCATTCGAATAATTCATACTGTATGGCAATACGTCTTTATAATAAGTTACCAAATGAAATGAAGGAACTACCACTAACTAAGTTTCAATGTTCGCTATCAAAAGTTTTGAAAGAAAAGAATTATTATACCATTAATGAATATCTAAATGACAAAACATTAAAATGAAATTAATTAACTACCGATTTGACATTTATTTATTATTTAAATTTGACTTGTATAATTTGAGCTGTTTAGAGAATTTTGACCATTGAATGTGTTTGATAATTTTCTTTATATTTGATATGACATTGTAATACTATTTTGATTTTTGACTTAATTCTATTTTGGTCAGATCTAATGATTTTTCAATGAACATTGGACAATTTTATTGCATTTGCACATCGAATCATTCGGTAGAATATGCGGAAACTATGTACTTAAAATCTATACTGTACCATATTCTAGCAAATAAATGATTTATGATTATGATTATAACACAGATTGTTGATGACGTATGCCGTTGTCACAGTAGACTGTGCCGTTTGTGGCAGAGTATAACGGTGAAGAGCAAAATGTATGAAGGCGGTATCTAGTTGTAGCAATGCAAAGACCAATAATAAATCTATGGTTGTTTTGTATGTAGAAACCGTTGACATATGAATAGAAATACATTAGACAAGTTGAGGTTGAAAGGAGAACCAAGAAGTACGAGTATAATAACGAATCAAATTGAATGAGTGAAGGACCAACGTCCTACCCTCCTCACAGTAACTCTGATTTAAAGAGCGGCCTTTGAGAAAAGTAAAATTATTATCGGAAAATGTTTCGGACGATCCGTTCGCCTACTTGCTTTGTCTCCAAACAGTTTGATTTAATTTATACGCCTCTTATGTTGCCGATAGCTGAAGCACCATCGAATTCAATATGACACCTACTAAATTAGGATTTTATTTTTGTATTTACGAGAGGCTATTTTTGTGACAAATTTTGAGTGCGAGCGATTCCCGTCTGAGCCTGTCTGAGCGATACGGAGACTAGTTGATTTTTTCTAAACTCAATTCAACTTGTCAATTTTTTTTTTAGGAACGACTGGGAGTCTCTTAGCCTTCATCATACCTGATGTTAAGTATTGATAAGGCTGGAGATGGAAGCGAGCCTCTCCCGGAATCCTCAATCACTGAGGACTGCTATCTTATCTCTAACTGCCGGAACACAACAATGCTGTAAACATTGTTGTTGTGGCGTCAGACTTAGATAAGATGGTGGTAGCTAGCCAGACGGACTTAGAACAAGTCCTACCACCAACCAAACCGAATACAATATGTACCCCCGCTGGGAATCGAACCCGGGACCCCTGGGTCTGATACCGGTGGTTGTACCACTAGACCACAGAGGCGGTATCACACTTTGTCTGAGACAAAAGGTAAACATATAAACGAATGCTTCTAAAACTTTTCTATTAATATTGGCAAGTAACATATATGAGAAAAACTATTGTTGCATGGTAGGTTTGTAGTTCAAAGTCTATTTATTTTTCAATTAAACAATGCGTTCAAAGTTTGGGAATAGCTTCAGTTTTAGGCGTTTTTAATGTCAATTTTTTAAATAGATTTTACATGCGTATAAAATTCGACGTATTTATGGTTAAAAACCTTTTTTTCTTTCGTTAAAACCACCGAGTTAAAAAGCGTCGTGGCTCATAGTCATCGATGTCTTCACTCTAATAATAATGGCATTTGTGATTGCGCCGGTATTGATATTGTCAACACAAAATATTGACTCCAAATAGATATAAATTATAACTTTTTAATTTTGCATTTTACAATGCTATTCTCATGTGATAAATATTAAACAAAGAAAATATACTAGAAAAAAGCAACTAGTCCCATGTCGCCCTGACGGGATTCGCATTCGAAAGAAATATGTAAAATGCAAAATGAAAAAGTAATCATTTGATGGCTGTTTACTTTCATCTTAATCGATATTCAAACATTTGTAAAGATGTTTCTTTCGAATGCGAGGATATTTCTCTTATTGATGAAACGACGCTGGCCAACACCGTAGAAAGGTGAATATACTAGAAAGATTTGACGTGTCCTCATAGGTATCTGTAGCATAATTGGTTAGTGCATTGGGCCGGATTCCCAAGGATGCGGGTTCGAATTCCGTCAGGGCGACATGAGACTAGTTGCTATTTTATAGTATATTTTCTTTGTTTAATATTTATCAGTTAATAATTATTTCAACTGGTGAAGCTACGTTGAGTTTGTATGTAAATAAGCTGAGACAATTCTTAGAAAAAAATATGTTATAGAGAAAAGTGCCTTAAAAAGTTAAATTAATGTTGTATAACTCGCTGGCGGAATCCTATTTACAGTATGGTTTGTGTAGCCTCTGCCGTATCTATAATACATCTATACTAATGTTATAAAGAGGAAAGATTTGATTGTTTGTTTGTTTGCATTGAAAAGGCTCCGAAACTACTGAACGTATTTAGATGAAATTTGGTACACAGATAGTAGATAGCCTGGTTATGAACATAGGATACTTTTTATCCCGATATTCCTACGGGAACCGGAACTACGCAGGTAAACCCGCGATATCTAAATAAAATATATAACCTGCAGGTACAAATTCTAAAGCATATTTCATGGTGACGATAGTGGTCTGTTTAGGCATTGCAAAGTATTGCCGGTTCAAACGCAATTCAAATATATGTTTCAAAAAAAAAAATTGATGACAATTAAAAAAAACACCCTGTTTACAAATCGATCACGCGCGCGGTATAAATACAAATACCATAGAGCAACGCGGCTTCCGCACCGAAGCCGCGTTCATCCATCATCATCCATCATCAGCCTGGGGACGTCCACTACTGGACATCTCGTAGTTCCAGTAGGTGGCGTTCATAGGAGGCTATTAGCCTACTGCTACCACGCTGGCCAGACGGCTTGGTAGAGGGTTTGTTTCAAGTTTTCCTTCTCTCACACTGGTTTTCAATCCGTCGAGCCTCTTAGTCGACTTTGAAGACATCCCAGACATGTAAGGGAGTGGTGACACTTGTATTCTTAGGCCGTCAACAGACGGAACACCACACGGAACACCACACGGAAGCCGCGTTGCTCTATTACAAATACAAATCATTTATTTGCAAGCAAACATAGTACAAAAGCTATTACAGAAATTATTTTAATATGATCACCATATTGCACCAGGCACTGGCACGCAAATATAAGTATTACGCAAATTAGCGAACGGGCAATATTATTAAAATAATAATGAAGAAACTTATTAGACTAATACAAAAATTCAAATAGAAACCGACTCCGAACATGTCGCACGAACAATGTGTATGGCGAAAGAACTATCTCGTTCCTCGGTTAATAAAGAAGCTGTCACGTGAACTATGTGGTACTTTATTACGATCTAATATAAAAACCAAACTTAATAGTTATTTGTTATGCAAGGCTGGAAAGTTGGTTATTTAGCGGCGAGTTACGTCTATTGAAATCTGAGCAAGTGAAGGTTTCTAGGATTGAACCACGAGCGTAGCGAGTGGTTCAAAGATTGAATCCTGAGCGAAGCGAGGATTTCAAAGGTACAAGACGCTAAAAACTTTTCTGCCGAGCGCAACACACAATTTTCACCTCACAACAGAGAGGAACATTTTATGGTTGTTCCCGCGGTCAACTTCCGGTAAAAACATAAATCTAAATATACCTTATTCTCGTTGTTTTAATGATATAAAAAACTAAAATAATAAAAAAGGGAGTATTACAGTTAATTCAAAGTTATTAAACTAGGAATATTATTGTTACTTATTAATAAGAATAAAAACGATTCCGTAACTGTTGACACTGACATGAGGTACAAGACAAAGACAATTTAAAAATAAAGATTTATGTCACAGTCCGAAATCCAACTATAGGTTTTCAAATCTCACCCAGCCTAATATAAAATTCTTATAACAAATAGTTTAATATTATTGTTATTGTTGTTATGATTAAATGAACTAAAATAATATAATTAAACCAAAACGGAGTATTATAATTAATTAAAAGCTATTTAAAATAAGAATCAAATATAACAAAAAAGTCAATAGTGCGATTCGGAACGCATTATGACATATTTTTAGGTATTAAATTAAAAAAAGTACTTTGCCGCGCTAGGCCGCTAAAAGCGATTTTCTACGCCTAAACTGATTGATAAAACCTCCTTTTCAGAGCGTGTGAGGTGAAAAGAATATTATTTAAGGAATTTAAGAAAATCGTGTAGTGACTGTGACTATATTAATTACTTGCAAAACTCCAATTCAATTTCAAAATTGTATTGTATACATTAAAATGATTGTTTTTGTGACTTTTATAGTGAATGAAATCGCATCGTTATACACCTAAATGGTTTAAAAATTGTGATTAATTAATAAATGTTGTTATAATTTGCTTTTTATACGGTAAATAAATAATAAAAAAATCCTTTTGTTTCAGAAGAAGTTGATTGAGTAGTACCTACTTTAGGCTCAATGGCGCAATGATACTAATTTCATTTACTGCGCCAGGGGTCGTGGGTTCAAATACCGCCTTTGTTTGTGTTTGCCCTGTGTCTACGATAGGTACACATAAGTAGGTATTAATTTTTCCGTGAAGGTTTCATATCTACTAGTTTTTACTTTTACCTAATAACATTGAATTACAAGCTGTAACATGCTTTTTTAATGGCTAGCCAAACACTTTCTTTTAACGTGCGAGGTCACAACACTCATTAAGACCGTTTTCACATTATCCGATCCGATATCGGATATCGGTGCCATCACCGATTTGTCAGGGTATCGGACGATAATGTTTGCCGTAGATTTTGTTGTCCTATTTTTTTAAACTGTGAGTGAAAGGATAAGATATTATTCTGGATTCCACTTACTTCCACCACCACGTAGAACACATATAGGCACCATTTTTATTGATTAAACAACGCCATAAAAAACACGTACAAAATCGGGATTCTAGATACTGAGATGACAGATTTTATCGGCCGATAACATCGAGCATATGTGAAGAGTGTGTTTTCGATATCGGATATCGACTGTCATCTATCGGCTCCGATACCAATATCGGAACGGATTAATGTGAAAACGCTCTAAAGTCTAAAATTTATCTTAAGTTAAAATGTTACACACGTCTTTCGAGAAGCGACAAATTACATGACATCATTAGGAAAGCAGACAGTTTCCCTATTTTAAATACGGACCCTAAACTCGTGTGTCGTAAGTTTGATTTATGATGACATAATGTTGACTATCTGATCCTCAACGTCGCGTCGGCCCTTAAGGACAGAGCACTTGAAAAACAGTTGACGTCAACAGCTTAAGGGATAAATTATGTGTTCCTGGAACCGCCGAACTGTGTCAGCCCCTATAAATTTTACGCAGAACTTCATATTCTGTGTCTGTTTGCTGTCGAAGTTTGGATGTGAAAACAAAGGTAAAAGTAGATAGTTCTTAAAATTTTGCGCGTTCTAGGGGCGTACAACCTTATGCGATTTTTAGGGTTTCGTAGCCTAAAGGCATAAAACGAAACCCTTATAGATTCGGCCAAATCGATGTATGTCACAGCCACTTTATTCCAAAACTAGGTATGAGGATTACACAGTTGAAACTTGGTCGGTAGATGTATTCTGTAAACCGCTTCACGGTTTTTACACAAAAATTAAAAAATATATGAATTAAGGGGGGGGGGGGGAGCTCCCCATACATGGAACTGTTACTAAAATTTTTTTTTTAATCAAACCTATACGTGTAGAGTATATTTAGATAGGTCTTTAAAAAATACATTGAGGTTTCTAAAACAGTATTTTCTCAAAGCCAACCGTTTGAATGATATACACTTTCAAAGTGAAAAAATGTGTGTCCCCCCCCCTCTAACTTTTAAAATAAGAAAGTGAAAAATCCATAAAAAAATTATGCTGTAGACCTTTATAAAAACTTTCAACGAAAATTAGTTTGAACGAAATATATTATGCAGTTTCAGAGCTATAGCACATTTGCCAAAACCGCAAATATAACTTTGTCATTCATACAACACTATGAAAAAACATTTTATAAAAAAAAACAAACCGACTTCAAAAAGTAAAAAATAAAACTTTTGGAGTCGGTGCCAGCCAAGGTATTCTACATTGCACTTTTATTAACTAAATATTTTTATGGCCTTTGCTAGCTAGAACCGACTCCAAAAGTTTTATTTTTTACTTTTTGAAGTCGGTTTGTTTTTTTTTTTTTATAAAATGTTTTTATTTCAGATTTTTTAGTTACACATGTGCCGTTACTTACACTAAAAATCAGCCCATACACAACACTGATGTCATCTAGGTAAACGACTACTTGCCAAAAGGTGATTGATATTTTTCAGGATTATGAAAAAACTACAAGCCAGATCTTCGTTAAAATTATATGGGACCACACATAAACCATTTTCTTTCAGATAAAAAAAGAATTATAAAAATTTGTTAACAATTGGCGAAGTTATGGTAAAATATACATAAAAAAAAAACCGTCGACTTGAGAACCTCCTCCTTTTTTTGAAGTCGGTTAAAAACAGTTATTTTTGCAGGCGAAAAATTATAGTGGCATTTTGGGTAGGTAGGTGTATTTAATATAATAATAAAAACTTTATTGCACACGATACAAAAACAAACACATGCAGAGAAAACACACAATAGGCGTCCTTATTGCTACATAGCAATCTCTTCCAGGCAACCTTAGGTGACAGACGAAACCCTTCATGTGCGAGTTCGACTTGCACTTGGCCGATTTTTTTAGGTAAAGAATCGGATGAGAGGTCATGGTACCCCCCCTGTTCATTGAAATAAAAGATTTTATGCGAAAGAACAGAATAAATTAATTAAATTAAAGTTGAAGAATGAATTAAAGATTTTCGGTCGCTAATTAAAATATTTTTTTAAGCTAGACTTATTAGCTAGTCATCCGGTGACCGAGAAACATCGGAAAAGCAAAAAGATAAATGGCAAATCGTAATTCATAAATAAGTTTTGTTTCAACACATAGGTGGTATAAGTCAAAGTCAAAATATTTGTATTTATTTATTGAAAAAGATTCACCAACGACATATCTTTACACATTTCTATTTAAAAATTAAAACCTGACTAGGCCAGAAGACATGCCTTTACAGGTGAATACAGCATTTTTTATTTTCTTATTTACTAGTTTAGTTTTTATTCAAGGGACAAATGCAAAAAAAATTTACATAAAACAAATAGGAAACAAAGATGAAAATAACTTGATGTTACAAAAAAATAACAAAGATGAACTATAAGGATTAGTTCATGTGCATTCTATTTGGAAGGTAAATTTGTAATTGAGTAAAAAGCAGTATCTTGATTGATTATTTTATTAAAGGATGGCGACAAGTGTAGTTTGTATTACTTTCGACTTACATAACATTTTTTTGCAGATCAACTTAAAAGTTAACTGTGATCATAATATTTTCACTTTAGTAATCCAAGTCATATTATCAATTAAAAAAAAACATTAGAAACTTCAGTATTTTGTTCATTGACTAATTTACGTAATTTATTATAGTTTTGATAATATTTTTGTCGCGATCTAGATTTGTCTTTATTAGTAGTTGCCATTGCACTTTCATCAACTTTCATCTTCTAATTTTTTTAGCTTACGCCACGTTTTTCTTCTTAAGTTTTGTTGGCTCTGGGGTAGTAAGGAAACTTTGACATAGTTGCTTTTAATCCTTTCGCGATTTTTTTTTTTGCATTTCATGATATTTTTCTGGGTGATTCTGTTTAAGACGTTCTCTGTACAGTCGTTGTCTTTCCGCTTGCGTTAAGGGCATTTTCTGTAACAAACAAATTGCTTACTCACGTTTCATTAAGTACCAATGATAATACAGGATGTTTGGTAGAATGATGTAGATATTTTGTGAGCTGATTAAGGGCATCTTTGTGATCATTTAAAACTACGTATAGTGAAAATGATGACAAGTCACAGCCACAGTCTTTAATTTTATAAAAAGTTGCGGTTACAATAAAAAAATTGTCATGATAAAAATTATTTGTGACAAGTTTAAATCAAAATATGTTAATGATTGCCCACCAATAATGATTTTATTAACTTACTACGATGATAGACCGTGTACTTAGGACTAATTTAGAACAAAAATAATAATGATTGAGGCATTAACTTGTATGTTATGGAGCTCTAACAGCATCAATTCTCGTAATAAACAAAAAACGAACTTTAAAAAAATCTTAAAAACTATAACACTTGTCATAACACTATATGTGATTTAAAATGATCATAAAGGTGCCATCAAACTACTCAGAAAATACTAAATCGTTCTAATATACTAACTGTATAATACATTGAAACAACTGAATGAAAACGTTAAAGTATCAAAAGGTACGGAATAACATATAACTTATAAAAAGTAAACTTATGCTAAGAATTATTTGATTTATACATAAATTGATATCATAAATTTCTTTTTTTTTTCAAATGCGTGCAACGCCGCGTGGCAGATGCCAGTTATGTATAACTAAAAAAATATTTAAATTGGAGTATTTAGAAAAAATCGACCCGTCTCATAACCAGCTCTGATGGGTTCGAGTCCCATCGGAGCTGGTTGTGAGACGGGACGATTTTTTCTAAATACTTCATTTTCAATTTTTCAATAATAAAAATTGCATTGTGAATGCAAAAAAGTAAATATTTAAATGACTGTGTATAACTATTTACATTGTGTGTGTGACTTTACTTCATATTTGTTATTTCATATTTGTTACGTCACAAAGAAATGTAACAAATTCATAACAAAAAGGAACAAAACACTCGTGTGTTAACAACCTAAAATGTGTGAAAAATACAAAGAGATGTCTTTGAATCAAACAGTTTATGTTTCTAAATATATCATGAAGTATACTTGAAATAACTATATAGAAAGCTAAACATATACTTACCAATTAGTTTAATGGAATGGTTATCAAGATGAAACTGATTTTGTGTATTTTTTCCGCACAATTCAGTAAAACACTTGTAGACCGCTAACCAGAACTCCAGAAAAATGGCCGACGTTCCTAACTAGCGCCACCTACAGACGTTATTCTGATTTTAGTGTTGCCAGGTAAAAACTTATTTTTCTACTGAATAATAATAAACAAAGCTGAATAACAAATATGAAAGAAATTATGGACGGCTTTAAAATGATATTTAAAACAGTTTTTAATACAGAGGCCTGATTTATTGTTAAAAGTATTCAAATGTATGAAGTATTCTATTAATAACTAAAAATACTTAACAGTATAAAATCACTCACCTGTATTTTTTTCCCATACACAAAGCTGAACACGGATGAAAAGGACACGCGTACTTGTATGAAGAAACCTAGACGTAGCCTGATGATTTGATTTTTATTTAATTGATTAATCGGATAAATATTATTTATTTATTTTAGTTTGTAGATAATGTAATTTTGTAAACGTATTTAAAACAATATATGAAAAGAATTTATGTACTGACCGTTTATTCTAATAGGACATTCACGCATTCAAAAATGTACATTTTTTTTGCATTTGTCCCTCAAATAGAGTTGTAAATAAGTGCTTTCGAATCGTTCATTTTTTCCCTACCAGCCATTCAGGACATCTTTCAACTGACAAGAAGAACGGCTGCAAGAAACTTATCAGCTTTAACAGAAACAACATTTACGAAGAAACATGTTGTTGCAAGACACAAATCTACAGTCTTAAAATTTAAATTTACGAGGAAATTTTTCTCAGGCAGTTTAGTTTTCTTAGCGTTATTAATTCGTTCTAAAAGTATTTTCTCGCCCCATTCAGAGTCGGATCGCATGCTCAATGCTGAAGAATTTACGTGTAAAATAGTAAATCGTATTTTATGTTGCAATTGCAATTTGCACCACATCGTTGTAAACGGCACACTAATTGCATCAAGAAAAGGAATGTTTACTCACTGAGCACTTAGTCCGGGGTAGATTATCTCGATTGGTGCTAACACTGTAGTTTGGTATTGTTTGTAGGCTGAATGTGACTGCACTTCGGTCAGTTTTAAAGTTCCTTTCATTAAGATATATATATATGATAGGTGAGGTAGGTAGGTAGGTGGATAGGTACGATGGGTGGGAACTGGTAAATAAAAAATTTGAATAGGAAAAAAGATGCGTCCTTCAGTGAATGACTGTATTTAAATGTTTGTTGTGGTGGCCGAAACTACTCTTCGAACCTTGTTAACTTTACAGGTTTTCATTGTTCAGAGGATCAGCTTTGGCTTTAATTTTGGCCATCTTACACCAGTAATATTGTCTTCACTGATTTACGTTTTAATTCAGTGCAAACGCACGTAACGCCCCATCTGTCAGATCGACAGTGACAGGTATAACACTGACAGGAGATTGTCTGATTGTCTGCGATTAAATGACCGAAAGGACTTAGCTTTATGAGGTTACTTTATTTTAAACTAGAAGAGAATTTAAATACCATCACGACAGTATTATGTACATAGTCGAAACTATTAATATTATAAACAATGTCTATTTACGTTTATTTCCTTTATGAGTGAGTAGCTGAAGCCGCAGGTTAGTGTCAGTGCACTTCACATCAGAATTTCATAGTCAAGTGTCCCCACTTGATTTTACCATAACACTTACCTAATCCACCTAAATTATCAAGGTAAGCCTTGTAATTGATACAAAGGGACCCCATAAGGGTGTTCCTTTCTCTTTTTATTAGTAAACGTTCATAAATAATTCACTTATAGGATGATTTCATGAGTGCAAACCATGTGGCATGGAAGCCCTCATGTAAACATAATCTAGGCTAATCTCTGTAGCCAGAGCTTCCCTGTAATATAAACAGAAAGGCATTGCACTGTGGAAAATAATTTATTCACAAAATAAACATTTACTTGCAAATAATAAATATTAAAAATAAGTCACAGCATCATAATCGGTATGCAAGTGGCCACTTTAGGGGTTAAGTCTGGGGAATCAACCTTCCCCTTGCTCTGATGCTTTTTATGTTGAATAGGGCCCTTCAGGCTTCGTTGTTAAGACATTACAGTACGGCCCCTTTGTGAGAATTTCCTGGTTACAATAATATCTGAAAATTAAGTCAGTTAGTAAGCTCCTTTCGTTCATAATCCACTCTCGCAGGTGACGAGACGCGTACGGCGCCCCTCCGAAACACCACTCCGCCCGCGAAGCAGAAAATTCAGTACGCTCGGCGTTAGAGGACAGTAGAGGGAAGCCCGGAAGTCACCTCCGGCTGTTTTACTATCCTGCTAGTATCAAGCAGTGAAAATATAATCAGAGGATCACACATAGAGCGGTGACCCCATCCATCTATTAAATTAACCCAAAAACTAACATTTAGTTTTGTAATAAAATATCCACATCAACAACCACCATTCATTCACATCAGCAAGTTTAGGAGTTAGCATCATCGTCAATTTCTAATCACATTCAATTAAGTTCCATTTCTGATATCCTTGGGCAGGCATTCATTAACCTTCAATTTTATTTAAGATCACTAAAACAGTAACTTTTAATTGTTTTAACAGTGTACCTATTTTGTATGTTTATGTGTTGATTTCAGGACACTTTTTAGTTTTTGGTTTATATCGAGTCAGTCTCTAATAAAAATCAATTTACTTGTCACTGGATAGTGTTTTGTCTCATTTACCCGTTGTTGTCCTAGCCGAAAAAGGTAAGTTTAGAGAGTAAGTCCATGTTATTAATAAAAGACAGGAATACAACACTACAACTCGTATGAAACCTTCCAGGCTGTTTGGAACTAATCTAGAAATACCCCATTAACGACCTAAGATCTAAAAGACCTTTTCTCTTGAGGGATGAAACCCGAATGGACTTACTGATACAGGTTTCTAGTATACTACCTACTTCTGTTAACCCAGTTGTTACGGATATACCATTTTTCGTGCATCCCTATGATATATTATGAATAGGCTAATAAATGCAACTTTGCAACAGGAAAAATAATGAAAAAAAAATTTGGTCTCGCGACACTTCTGACAGACAAAAAGACAATTCAACAAATATTTTTAACAATATCATTAAATCAAAAAATACAGCCATTATACATTTTTAATTTTGCATTTTACAATGCTATATTTATGTGCACTAACCAATTATGCTACAGAGACCTATGAAATTTTTCTAGTATATTCACTTTTCTACGGTGTTGGCCACCGTCCCCATAGTTCTCTGTAGCATTATTGTTTAGTGCATTTGGCCGGATTCCGAAGGATGCGGGTTTGAATCCCGTCAGGGCGACATGAGACTAGTTGCTTTTTTCTAGTATTACATCGAGCAATCGATTGAGTGCAGACGTGCTCTTTGTGCAATTAAGTAAATTAATAAATTATTTAATAGTGACCTAGATTAGTGACTTAGTGTTAATGTGTAAGTATTGTTGTGCTGCGAAATTGTCAAGACAATGAACAGAAACTATTAGTTATTTTTGTTGTGTGTAGTATTAGTGACTTTAAAAGTATGTCAGCCGATAGCCCTTTTTCTCGGAGTAGAATTACTTCCCGCAGCCCACCACCTTCGACTCCTCAAAGGATGTCTCGAGAACAGGACCAGGACATCGAGGTAGTGTCCACACCGGAGATCCAGAATTGGCTTACGCAAATTGAGCAACACTTGCAGGAAATATGTACAATTTCGAGCGAGGGAAAATTAAACTCGGACCAAAAAATTAGAATTAACAATTTATGCCGCAAAGTGGGACATGGAGCTGCGCAAATGGCCGTTAAATACCAATCGGTAAAACAAAAGGCCATTTCTACTCACGTTGCCTTTCAAGCACTTAAGGAAAATCAGGATTTAGAACTCTGTTTAACAGAACTCAGACAGACCATGAAAGAATCCTGCTCTAACCAATTAACGGCAAGCACATCTTTTGCTGATATGGTAAAAAAGGGTTCCAACAACTTTATCCCTCTAAACCCATCACGCTCAGTTACCATATTTCCTAGCGATTCAACTAAGACTAGCGATGAGACGAAGAAATTAGTCCAAAAGTTAGTTATACCCGAACAGCTGAACCTAAAAGTACGTGGTGTAAGAAATATAAAAAATGGTGGAGTAGTAATTAGCACTGAGACGAAGGAAGATATTGATAAGCTTAAGAAATCTGTCCAACTTGCAAATCAAGGCCTCAAAGTCGACGACACTCATAAACGCAGACCTCGCATCATAATTATTGGAGTGCCCTCAATTATGCCCGAAATTGACGTTTTGAAGTGTATTTTCGAACAAAACATAGCCGAAAAATTACCGACCTTGTCCCGAGACACATTTATGACCTCTATCAAGTTAAGCCACAAGTCAGGCAAGAAAGACGCTGAAACCTGCAACTATGTTCTAGAGGTACCAGCGCAAATACGTAAAGCTCTTATAACCCAAGACCGCCTATTTATAAATTGGACTTCCTGCCCTGTAAGAGACTTCACGCTAGTAACTAGATGTTACAAATGCCAACAATATGGACACGCAGCCAAAACATGCAGAGCACCAACGCCTACGTGTGGTCATTGCGGAGACGACGGTCACTCTATGAAAGAGTGCTTAAAGAAAACGGACCCCCCAAAATGTGCAACGTGCAAGCGGTTTAATAAGCCGTGTGCCCACAAGACCGGAGACGCCGACTGTCCAGCCAAAAAAGCGGCCGAAAATAGGTATATGAACTCTATTGATTATGAAGGTGCCTAAGAGCACCACTTAGTTTTGTTTGTAATTAAGAACTGTATAGTATGGATATTAGTTTAATAAGCGAGATCGATAATATATCAGTATCAGAGTCAAAATTAAGTGATGTCGAAAACTGCAAACAATATCTCTCCGTTCACCATAATTCATTAACAGTACTAACACAAAATATTCGTAGTATATACAAAAACATAGATGCCTTTAATGTATTTTTATATAGACTAGACTATAAATGTGACGTCATAATTTTAACAGAGTGTTGGTTAGAAAACCGTGCTGACAGCCTCCCAAAACTGGAGGGCTACGATGTATATTTTAGCAAAGTAAATCGTAATCAAAATGACGGTATAGTGGTTTATGCTAAGAACACACTGACAATCTCAATCGAAGAACCTACTTTGCCAGACTGTAACAATTTAATTTTAAAAGTCGGATCTAGCACAGCGATTATAGCAACCTATAGATCTCCTTCAAACAAAAACATTGATTCCTTCTGCAGCTCCTTAAATAACATTTTTGAAACATTAACATCTTTCAAAAATATTATACTGACAGGTGACATAAATATAAATATTCTACCCGACACCCATGAACCTGACAGATTGTATAGCAGATGAATTAGGCAAAGGAAACCAAACCCTGGCAATTTTTCTAGACCTAGCGAAAGCTTTTGATTCTTTATCAATACCTTTACTATTAAGTAAACTGGAGGCACTAGGAATAAGAGGTAAGCAACTTAAATTATTTACAGATTATTTAACTGATCGAAGTCAAATTGTTAAAATAGGGCACGTTTCAAGTGATGAACAAACCATTCCTGGATATGGTATTCCTCAAGGAAGTATCCTCGGACCTACCCTTTTCCTAGTTTACATTAATGAGCTATGCAACCTTAACATCAGCAATGGCAAATTAATATCCTACGCCGACGATACAGCGCTTATCTTTACGGGAAAAACTAGCACAGAACTGTATAGCAATGCTCAATCAGGTTTCAATATTGTAAATAATTGGTTACACTGCAACTTACTAACGCTAAATGCTGACAAAACTAAATATATCCGCTTTAACATGCGCTGCTCCTACCAAAATACCAATTTTAAATTATACGTCCACAATTGCCTAAATCCTTCCACTACCACAATATGTACCTGTCATGCTATTAACAGTACTAATAATTTAAAATACCTTGGAATAATAATAGATGAGACCCTATCCTTTAGACCACATATTAATAGCCTAGTAAACAGGGTTCGAAAGTTAATTTACGTTTTTAAGCAACTACGTAGTATAGCTGATACTAAATTAATTACACAAGTGTATTTAGCCCTATGCCAATCCATAATTCAGTATTGTATTACATCCTGGGGTGGGATGCGAAAAACTAACCTAATTTATCTGGAAAGAGCTCAGCGAGCTGTCTTAAAAGTAGCCAATTCCCTTCCCTTTCTATATCCTACACGCTTACTGTATAAAAAGTGCAAAGTATTAACTGTACGCCAGCTTTTTATAATGCACATATTACTAAAACAACATGCAATGCTTCCGTATAATAAAGCTGACACTAATAATAAGAGACGAAATATTGTTTGCATTTCTAAACATGAGTCAAAATTTATCTTTACAAATAAGTTCTTTTTATTTTTAGGTCCATTCTTATATAATAAACTAAACAGAACACTAGATATGTTTAATTTAAATTGTTATAATTTTAAGTCAATAGTATATAATTATTTATGCAACTTGTCTTACGATGAAACGGAAGAACTGTTAGAAATATGTAAATAATAAATAGTATTAGTTAAATTAGTCATCAAAAATGTTTTCTTAATCATTGCATATTATGTTTACCTATCTAGATAAATTGCTTAGTAAGTGTATTTTTAATTTACTTACGTGTTATATAAGTATGTAAGGACTGACTCACCTGAAGTACAGGTTAAATACCTAGTTCAGGAAGTTTTAATTTTAATTTGTCTTTAAACTGTAAAATGTTTGTATATTTGTACATGTACTGCAAATCTTATGAAATAAATTATTATTATTATTATAGTATATTTTCTTGTTTAATATTTATCACAATACACACATAGTTTTCAATATTTTAATTTGTATAATGATCCGTATAATAAATGCTTCTGGTAACAAGTGGTTTACCGCGTGATTCTTTTTTCTGACTCCAAGATTAATTATACACACAACGACTGATTTAAACATAATCAATATATTTAGTCGGTTTTAATCGCCTCTGTGATATAATTGTAGCATCATCGGTATCAGACCCAGAGGCCCCGGGTTCTATACCCAATGGGGTACATAATATTGTATTCAGTTTGGTTGATAGTAGAACTTGTTGTAAGTCCACCTGGCTGGAAAGGTGGTGGTACAGCCCTCTCGAAATCCTCAACCATTGAGGAACTGGCTATCTTATCTCTAACAGCTGAAATACAACAATGCTGAAAACACTGTTGTTATAGCGTCAGACTCAGATAAGGTGGTGGTCGCTTCCCGGCGGACAAGTCCTACCACAACCAAACCGAGCGTATATCTGTGGTCCCAAGATACCACTAAAAATAATGATTAATATTGAGGTGGCGTTCATCCAAGAAGCAAAAGTCCGATCAAAAATAATAACTAATTCCGAATGGGGCTTTCGGGACTGCGGTTCCAGTCAAAAACGCCTCCCGATTCTACGATATGTACCCCTATTGAGAAACAAGCTGACCTCTGAGTGTGATACTGGTGATTTTACTAGACCACAGAGGCGGTCTTCTTCTTATCGTAAGAGGATTAATATCCACCCCTGGTGTTAGGGTTTATCATGCCGCCTATAAGGCCTCTGACTTTGCTTAACGACTGTTATCAGATGACAACACAGCGGTGACCGACGGTTTAACCTGCCCTCCGAAGCACGGAAGCGCTCAGTTGTAATGCTACTTTCCGATCACCCATTTGACACCTGACCAAACCGAGCGTTGCTTTGCAAACGTGATCGAATACGATCAGTCTGTCACGACCGCCTCGACAAAGGCAGTTAAAACGTGTTATACAATTCCCGGTCCCATTATAATACAAGTAGATAGGGGCTAATTGAATCAAGGACAGGATTGTTTATACACAGAACAGTATGTCCCTCCAAGATTTATGCGGCTGGTGTAGAGACGTTTACAAGACCACGATAAGGGTCTCCTCTCCCGCGGGATTATCGATCGCGAGCGATACTTGAGGATGGACGGGTGGGACAAGACAGGAATTGGAGGAGGATCTTCACTGAATTTGATTATTGTCGAAACAAAATATATTTTACTATTAAAGGAACCTGCAATGTTTTGTAATTATGTGTCAACACATTTTTTTGATGGACCACGGGTGGGACAAGACAGGAATTGGAGGAGGCTCATAACTGTATTTGCCGAGTACTGTCGAAGAAGGTATTTTTACTTATTTAAATTGCTGTGATGTTCTAGTGGTTCTGCGTCAACACATTTTTTGACAAAATATTTCAAATACTATAGAAAATAGATAATACCAAACACTTAAGAAAATACATAGATAATAGAAAAAAAAAGTAAGTTTTTTGTTATTTTATTAAGTGTCACAAGAGTAACACATACATTAATGACATGACATATAAATAATTGTGGCACATAAAAGGCAATCCACTCAGCATGTGTTGGATGTCGCAGACAGTCCAACGCTGATTTTCCGTGGCTACCTATATTGATGAGAGAGCACTACCGGCTACACCATATTATTATAAACACAATTAAAAATAGATAAATTAGCTACTTAACCCTTGGGGCGCCGGTGGGTACCCCCGCATTCCCAAAAAAGTACCGTCGAGCGGCGCCCGGTGGGAATCCCCTATGTCCCGACCAGACATATCGCCTTTGTCTATTTTTTACTCCATCTTATTATTTTAGCCAATCTCCTATTGGCTTCCTTACACATCAGTCGATTCTGCACTCTAATAATGAATTATGATTGGCTGTCAATTTCATAGAAAAAATATATATTGGACGTTGAAAACAGTTTGTGACTCCGAATCGTCATGGTGTGTCGGGCCATATTTATTTCTGTTGTTTTGATTACAAATGCATGGCTGGCACCGACTCCAAAAGTTTAATTTTTTACTTTTTGAAGTCGGTTTGTTTTTTTTTATAAAATGTTTTTTACTTTCAGTGTTTAGAAAATATTTTAAAGGTTTCTAAAAATATATAAATCGTCAAAATTTGAGGAGGAGGGGAGGGAACACGACACGCGCATTAGTGGTGGCGAGTGAAAACTCGCAAAACGACGGGTCTTTCCCAGCGCATTAAGAGTATGAACTTGGACAAACAGCGGTCAGGCATGCGAGGAGGTTATCTGGCGCGCACCCCAACTTAACCTTTTTTTTGTTCGCGGGCTATTTCCCACGGTAAAAAAGATATCGACCTACCCCTACGCCAGACAGGTCGTCAATGGCAGTTAACATTATTATTTTTTATTTTATTTAACCATTTATTTCAGGCATCAATGCCCATACAATAAATACCTTATGGACTGGCATACATATAAGTAACATATTACAATTAAAAATTAAAAAGCAATTTGACAGCTTCTGCGTCGAGTCGGGGTCACACGGCAGAGCCCCTCTGTAGTGTCAGTACACAACGCCCTGAGGCGAGAAGTCTTCCTTCATGAAAAATTCCAGCCTTGCTGTCGGGACGCGCACCACAAACGCCTTAAAATTAGTGTTATGGCATGACTCCAGAGGCTGAACTCTCAAACAGATGTTGGTCTTCAACTTGATGTACTCCATCACGTCCTGCGCAGTGGTGGTGTAGTGCAGGCAGGATAGTACACGGCCGTAGTCAGTATGTCAGTTCGCAGCAGGAAGTTGGGCCCTTTCAGATTGCCTTAATGATTCGAGCTCACTCGCTGACGAGTTCTTCATCTTCATCTTGGCCCGGTACGACGTTTTGGGAAGGAGCACTTCTTCCAACGAGAGTCGGCTGCTCCGTCTGCGAATTATGAACTAAGTACATCTAGTTAGTTTCCTTTCAGCCTCTGGCGCTTTTCACTTGGATCTTCGCTATGAGTCCAATAAGCCCTTTATAATGAGCCACAAGGGAACCACAGCGGGAGTCATGTTGAAAATAACGCTTATTGCTCTTGAGAAAATAATACACTTGTTTTCGGAGACACTTCCAAGATCCTATCTCGGCCAGTGTATTTGTTTCTGTTCCGTTTTATGTTCATTAGGACAAAATAACTGGGATTGGCTTTCTGGCTTATTGAATTGCTTGCTTCCGATTCAGTAGTGATTAAGTTTCAAAGTATTTACCTTTTGATTCTTCAGGAGATCTAAAAATGTCTTTTTAAGTTGGTTAATAATTTGATAATGCTATTATATTTCTGCTCCTATCTCACACACAGGGTTGGCCCAGCTTTGTCAAAAAATATGTCTTTCCCAAAAAATATATTTACGCTAAGTGTTCAGTAAGTCATTATTTATAACCAATCAGTGAATTTAAAAGACTTACTAGAAATTTAAAACCGCTGGATGCGGACTGCGCAGGACCCATCGTTGTGGTGATCCTTGGGGGAGGCCTATACCCAGCAGTGGGTGTCATGTGGCTGAGACGACGACTAGAAATAGATTACGGGTAAAACTTTTTAGATATTTTAATTACTGTTCCATAAGTTAGCTTTCGACGATTCGATTACGTTTTTATTATAACAACTTTATTGCCAATAACATCAGGATAGAATAGTTCATCAAAAAGCGATTACCCTACACTCTACAAAAGGTTGCAAAAATTATCTTTTTATACCTATAGAAACGACTTCACTTCATAGTCCTATGTCCATCCGCTATAACCCGAACTAATGGCTAAACGAAAGTAGGTTAGGTTAGCCACTAGGCTAGTGATGTACCCTATCAGAAAATATTATTATCGATATTGCAATAGCGATGAGCAGAAAAATAATCATATATACTTATAAAACAGTAACGTGACTGTCTGACAGACAACGCAAAGCCCAAACGGCTGAACTGATTAAGCTTAAATTTTACAAACAGGATTCAACACACAAAAGAAAAAACAAAAGGACTTTTTATATTCCCACGGGAACAGAAACCACGCTGTGGTCACCACCTGCATCTGTAGCACGAATTGAATATCAAATATTGTCAATTTGAAAGTAAGCTATTAATGCCTAAAGGAGCTAATGTTGTATTGAACTTCCCTTGAGCAATTATGATAACATTTAAATTTGGAACGCCAAAATGTCAACAAAAACTTCTATCAAAAATAGTTTCGAAAAAACAAGGCTGTTGAAGGCATAACTTCCTTGTCCAAGGAGTTTTTAACTTTAAAATTGAGACTTCAGAGAGATTTTACTCCTATGAAAAATACAAATTTGACTGTATGTATCGGGGTTCCTAGCACCAAATAAACATTTGAAATTGGAATTATGTGATATTGTGCACTCATTCAAATATAATATAATAGCTATTTTTCATTTCCTTACTATTTCGTATCTTTTGTCCTACTTATCAGTAAAATATGGCAAATCGTCATATTGTGAATGTATGTAGTCTTGACTCTTGGTCACAGATGTAATAAAAATAATCATCGCATTGCCTATGGAACTAAATATGTAAAGAAAATAGGTGATTTTCGATCCTTTCGATATTTTTTCCGTGAATTGTTAAATTTTTGTCACTATTAGTTTATAATTTATAAGTTCTTTAAAGAGTAGACACAGTAAGTGTATAAAGTAGAGTATGCTCCTCGGGGATAAAAGTGTCTTAGCCTTGAAATTCTTCGCTTCATTCAGGATTCTTACCATAACATCTTAGTACCCTCACTACGTTTCTTTATAAACGAGGAGAAGTACTGCTACCTAAAACTACTATTACGTGCCCTCCAGCCAGGGTAGCATGAGCGCCTCGACTCGTTGTCGAACCTTTTCTCGCGATGTCTGTCCTGCATAAATCAATATGGTGCGAGCGGGACAGACGCTGCGCTTGCTCGAGAAAAGTCCCGACAAAGCTTTGTCGAGGTGCGCATGCTACGCCTGCTGGACATCATTGATAACAGGGATTATCGGTAGGGGTAGCAACCAATCGCCCTTAACACCTGGCGCTTGCGGCTATTCGAGCTATTGCATGATCATGCGCTCTATTTTTGAATCACTCGTCGCGCGTCGAGGGCTTCGTTTCTATAAATTTTCGTTCGACATTCGAATTTTCGTACCTTTGAATAGCTCGACCGCAATGAGTGCCTTCACCCACTCGTTGCAATCGAGGGAAACATGCGAGAGACGCGTGACTTAAGTCGCATGAGTCAACACTATGTCACACGAGCGATAGATTCAGATCAAAAATATAAAAGATAGTAAGATGAAAAATAGAGCTCCAGAATACGAGATGCTGATTGATAAGTTTCCGAAACGTCAAAGAAAAGCTTTAATAGTAAGTCCGCCTGGCTAGCTACCACCATCGTATCTAAGTCTGCCGCCATAACAACAAAGTTTTCAGCATTGTTGTGTTCCGGCAGTAAGAGATAAGATAAGCCAGTTCCTCAGTGATTGAGGATTCCGGGAGAGGCTCGCTTCCATCTTCAGCTTTATCAATACTTAACATCAGGTACGATGAAGTCTCCCCGTCGTTAATAAAAAAAAAACCATTTAAAATTAATTTATTTCTCAACCTAGTATCCTTATACCTCAATGCATTTAGTCCAGCGCTTCTCCAGTGCCGTTACAACAATTTGATAAAATGTTTTCTCCAACCCCTCAACGTACTCATGTACGGCAACAATGACTTCATCATTTGTTGAAAATCCCAGGCCACCTTACCATTTCTTCAAGGTTGTGAATAAGTGGAAGTCGTATGGGGCGATCTTGGGAATAGGGTGGATGCAGTAGCAATTTGAACCGCAATCATTCAGGAAGATTCAGTGGTTCAACCATTGACGAGTGTACAGGCGCATTCTTTCCATTGTTAAGAAAATTCAGGACACAGAAAGTTCTAGGTCCTGTTCAAATTCCATCAGTTCGATCAGTCCAAATTTGGCGTTCTATTTTTGAAAAGATGCCAGAATATAATGTAATAATTTTATTTGGCGTATCTTTTTTTTAAGTTTCTCGTTTCGGATACTTATGAGAATAAGCCCTCGTACCTACAACATCTGACCGACGGCCACTTCGCGCACTGCTAAAACACTCCATATTCATCATGATTATGAATAAGATACCAAGTTTTTTTTTATAATATTCAAGTGTATTATGTTAAATTGGCGCGCTTAAAGGCCTTCGGACGAGCACTCTCCTCAATTTTACGACACTATCGAGCGAATGTGTCCCGATTGGGTCAACACTACTCCATACATCGGGCCTGTGCTCGGGCCGAAGACGTGGGCACGCATCCTGCATCTATTTTCATTAATGTTAGAGCAACGCACTTTTTACGATAATTGCCGTATCTGGAATAATGTAATCTGCGCTATAATATTCTACTAGTTGATGTTCAATGTAGAGAGAGTGATAATTATATTATTAACTATTTATTTCAAAATAAGGACACAACACAATAATTATATTATCTGTATTAAACATTTTTGAAGCTTATGGCATCACAAATACTACCTATACTTACTATCTATCTACCAACACATTAAAGTCCGATCAAAACAACAATGTTTTCAGCATTGTTGTGTTCCAGCAGTTAAAGATAAGATAGCCAGTTCCTCAGTGATTGGGGATTCCGGGAGAGGCTCACTTCCATCTTCAGCCTTATCAATACATAACATCAGGTATGATGAAGGCTGAGTCTGCCCGTACTTCATAAAAAAGTCCAGTTTGTCTCTTTCAATGTACAGTCAGCATCATATACATATATAAACACAGATCACGTGCTCATATAATTAGGAACATCCAAAGTAATGATATTTCGGTACAACCATCGTCATCGTCGTCTCAGCCACATGACACCCACTGCTGGGTATAGGCCTCCCCCAAGGATCTCCACGACGATCGGTCCTGCGCAGTCCGCATCCAGCGGCTTCCCACGACCTTCACCAGATCGTCGGTCCACCTTATCGGGGGCCTACCCACGGAGCGTCGGCCTGTGCGCGGTCGCCATTCCAGAACCTTTCCGCCCCAACGGCCATCGGTTCTTCTCGCTATCTGTCCCGCCCACTGCCACTTCAGCTGAGCAATCCTTCGAGCTATGTCGGTTAATTTAGTTCTCCTACGGATCTCCTCATTTCTGATTCGATCACGTAGGGAAACGCCGAGCATAGCCATCTCTCCATTGCACGCTGGGTGACCTTGAGCTTTCTTATCAGACCTATAGTTAGCGACCACGTTTCACTACCGTAAGTCATCACTGGCAACACACACTGGTCATAGACTTTCATCTTGAGACATTGCGGTAAGTATTGCGAAGATTTTACGGAGCTCCCCAATGCTGCCCAACCGAGTTGATATCGACGGGAGATCTCTTCCTCGAAGTTGGACTTACCTAACTGGATTGTTTGTCCAAGGTAAACGTAGTGGTCAACAACTTCGAGTGTAGTGTTCCCAACGTGAACTGTAGTGGGTATGACATGGGCATTCGATATTATTTTCGTCTTATCCATGTTCATCCTAAGACCACTCTCCTTCCCACTCTTTGGGAAGCACTACGGTGATCTTCGAGCATTGTGTTCAGGTCCTCCAAGGTCTCAGCCATAAGAACTATATCATCGGCAAAATGAAGGTGTGTCAGATACTGGCCATTAATGTTGATGCCGAGTCCTTTCCAGTCCAAGAGCTTAAAGATGTCCTCCAACGCAGCTGTGAACAGTTTCGGAGAAATTATGTCTCCCTGTCTCACACCTCGCTGCAGTTGGATGGGACTTGTGCTTTGGTTCTGTAATCGGACCGACATGGTGGCATGTTCGTATAAGTACCTTAACTCCTCGATATACCCATAGTCCACTTGGCACCTCTGGAGAGACTGCAGCACCGCCCAGGTCTCTATCGAATCGAAGGCTTTCTCATAGTCCACAAACGCCAAGCAAAGTGGCAAATTAATTCTCCTCGGTCTTCTGTATAACCTGCCTCAGCGTATGTGGTCTACGGTGCTAAAGCCTTTTTGGAACCCGGCTTGTTCGAGAGGCTGGAAATCGTCGAATCTGCGAGCGAGACGATTCGTAATCAATCTCGAAAACAACTTATAGACATGGCTTAGAAGTGAGATGGGTCTGAAGTTCTTCAAACGGGTGTTATCTCCCTTTTTGAAGAACAAAATCACCTCACTTATATTTCATGCCCTTGGCGTTTTGCCCTCGACGATGACGAAATTGAAAAGCTCCTGGAGAACTTTGAGTATCGGCTTACCGCCCGCTCTCAGAAGTTCTGTAGTGATTCCGTCATCACCCGCCGCCTTGTTGTTTTTGAGCTATTTGAGAGTACGGTATAACCATAGTGTTCCTAAAAATAAGAACTCTGTAGAGCGTTCTATGACGTTGTCATCAATTTGAATACTTGAGTTGTAACGTTATTTTTGGTCACTTTGGATGTTACGGAATATTTGAGCACATTGACTGAGTGTATATATATGATGCTGACTGTACTATCGACGTATGTAAAAGTATACCAATTACAAATTTAAAAATTATTATAACGTACATTATTGCACATTATGTATCTATATTTTCCATACATTTTCCCGATCTTGAGACATTCAAAGCAACAAGACGCGACCGGATGACCACGGGTCATAGTATTATCGGATAATCTGCTCTTAACCGAACTTTATAACGCCGCGGTAGTCGAGAATGCTTAAGTAGACCCCAGCTCAGTATCATGAAAAGGTCACTTGGCAACCAACGTATCTAGCGTTTTTTAATTTTTCTTCAAGTTGTGTCTTAATTTGTTTCAGTATTTAGTTCCACATCCCCATTAGGCTCACAGTAATATAATGTTAATAAGCTTAGATTCTATGTTCAATTATACCAGTTTAACCCGCAAAACATTCAGATCTACACATTACAACCGCCTCTGTGGTCTAGTGGTACAACCACCGGTATCAGACCCAGGGGTCCCGGGGTCAATTCCCAGCGGGGGTACATATTGTATTCGGTTTGGTTGGTGGTAGGACTTGTTGTAAGTCCGCCTGGCTATTTTACCACCATCTTATCTAAATCTGACGCCATAACAATAATGTTTTCAGTATTGTTGTGTTCCGGCAGTTAGAGATAAGATAGCCAGTTCCTCAGTGGATGAGGATTCCGGGAGAGGCTCGCTACCATATTCAGCTTTATCAATACCATCAGGTATGATGAAGGCTAAGAGTCTCCCCGTCGTTCTTTAAAAAAAAAATTGCCTAACTATTCCGATATCGAAAAACAACAACCACGAAACCTGGTTCAAACGTTTTCGTTTTTTCCCCTGATCATGCAAACACTTTAATAAAAAAAGGTCTCTGATATGTTTCAAAGTACATGTACATATTGTGTTAAAAAGGTTTTTTACGATGGCGGGGGCTTCCGATAGTCGCTACTTCAGCGAATAAGTAGAGCTAACCGCGTGGAAAAAACAGAATATGTCTATGCTATAACTCCCGCTCCGCTGCTCTTCGCCAACCACATACATTCAGAAGTATGGAAAATCTATTAAGGAAAGTCATTTTTATTTCATACTGGCTGTACCCGGCATGCGTTGCAAAGCCATGTAAAGTATAAAAAAAATATAGAAACAGGACCTGGAACCGTTGCGTCTCCAGAAAACCCTACCAAAGTTTCATCACAATATGATGGCTTCGGAACGCATAGAGGACAAACAAACAAACAATGATTTTTATTTATAGACTAGATTTCCAAAGAGTTTTCCGTACGAGTTTTTCAAAACAAATCTTTTATACAAACCTTGTTCTGACAAACGAACTCAACAAAAAAACATTTGTCCAATTTGGTACAGTCGTTCTGAAGTGATGCATGTATATAGGAAAATTCGTGTCGGTCATTTTCTTTTATATTTATAATTTAGTAAGACTTCATACACCTGGAATAGAAAAAAATATTTTATGCTATCCTCGTCCAGGAGCTCTATTTTTGATTCACTCGTCTCTATTCTACTGATTTTCGTGCGACGTTTGAGTTTCCATATTCCGTAAAAGTGACCTTGCATGTATTTACATAGCTTCGCTTTTCGCCTGTAGTACCGCCTCCGAACGCGAGCGCGCAAGGGGCATAGCGAAAAGCGTGCTATGTTTACGCTTGCAAGATCGCTAATCGCGTAATCGCCTCCTCGTTCTCCTCGCCACTTGCGCGACGAGTGATTCAAAGATGTCCTAAGCATAAACAAACGCAACAAAAAAAGAATTATCCAAATACTAGCGGTAGCCCGCGGTTTTACCCGCGTGGGTCCCGTTCCCGTGAGCATATCTGGATAAAAGTAGCCTATGTTTTAATCCAGGCTACCTTCTATCTGTGTACCAAATCTCATCCAAATCAGTATAGCAGTTTTTTCGTGAAAGAATAACAAACAAACTGACATATTTTAACTGATAGATTTGAGTACGAGAAAAGTTCCAGCGAATTCATTCAACGCGATTTAAAATGTAACCTAACGAATCATTACAAACTGATTATTATTATTATTATCATTATTAATATTAAGCATAAGTTGTTTTTAGACGAAATTACGTCTTGAGAAAAAAAAATGTATTCCAATAGAATAGAATGCTCTTACCTGTTAAAAACGAAAAAAATATTTCAAAGTTGTCTTTTAACGAGAACGTAATAAGATTGTAAATTTACTGGTTGTTTTATTCCAATATAAATTTTATATAAACTCTAAAATATTATTTTGATCATATAACATTCACATAAATAATAATTAATAAAATAATAAAAAAAAAATAAAAAAATCTAATTAAAATTACAGTTTATTAATATTTATTTTGAAATATTCTAAAACAAATACCTTAATAAAAAAATTGGTTTATAACCAGAGTGCTCAATACGCAGCCCATTCCAATGCTGAATTATTGGGCACTCCAGGAGCTCTATTTTTGATTCACTCGTCTCGAGGATTCTACTGATTTTCGTGCGACGTTTGAGTTTCCGTATTCCGTAAAAGCGACCTTGCTCGTATATACATAGCTTCGCTTTTCGCCTGTAGTACCGCCTCCCAACGCGAGTGAGCCAGGGGCAAAGCGAAAAGCGTGCTATGACTCCGTATGCAAGGTTGCTAATCGCCTGATCGCTTCCTCGTTCGCCTCGCCACTCGCGCGACGAGTGATTCAAAAATAGAGGTCCTGATCCATTCTCGATAAAAAAACATATAATTCAAAAATTTCATAGGTAACAAGCAAGGCCTATTATAATGAAATATTGAAGCTATCAGAAATTTTGAATCAACACGTATTGCTTCACTATATCTACGTAGAATGTACGTATTCAGCACAGACTCAGAAAGGAAAACTGTGATAAATCATTATATCGAACTTTGCGAGGTGTTGCCTTGAAAATATTTCATTCAAGTTCGAGAATGTGGGCTGACCAACTGTCCTGTATTTGACAGGATGTCCCGTTTTTTAACCCTTTTTTTTCTCCAGGGTGAAACGCCCGCGGATACCTCTCTGTCCGAGGAGACAGGGAGGTTATGTGGGACTCAAACCCACTAAAACCACCTGGTTGTTCCCTCCACGCGTTGGCGGAGACTGTGGGGATTTGATTTGATTGGAGTGACAGTCACTAGGCCTCCGCCCACGTGTATCTTTTGGACACTCCCAACGGGACGTCAAACTGCCCTATTTTTATGAAAGACGGGGAGACTCTTTATCATACCTGATGTTAAGTTTTTCATAAGGTTGAAGATAGAAGCGAGCCTCTCACGGAATCCTCAATCACTGAGGAACTGGCTATCTTATCTCTAACTGCCGGAACACAACAATGCTGAAAACATTGCTGTTAAGATGGTGGTAGCTAGCCAGGCGGACTTACAACTTACAGTCCTACCACCAACCAAACCGAATACAATATGTATCCCCGCTGGGAATCGCACCCGGGACCCCTTGGTCTGACACCGGTGGTTGTACCACTAGACCACAGAGGCGGTTAGTATTCTACCTATTTAATACTTCATTAAATAGTCCTATTTAACCTATAGAGTCTAACCAATGCGTCGAGCCTCTTAGTCGACTCTTACGACATCCCAGGCATGTAAGGGAGTGGTGACACTTGTATTCTTAGGCCGTCTCCAAAAGGCTTATTTTTTACTTTTTGGTTTTCGAAGTCAAAATAAAATTAGCACACAGGGTGGGCACCCTTAAGGCGGTACCCCCACCGAAAGTGGCGCCGCGTTGAATTTTATTTAATATCGTAATTCTAATTCACAATTTTAATAAAACTTTACGTGGAATTCTTAGAGCCCATTGTCTTGTATTTTTAGAAGGTATCGCTACATCTCGTCATAGTCATTCGTAGAAGTAGATAGCAAATATGTAAAAAACGGCCACTTTTAGCAGTTTTGCTATCTACTTCTAGCAGTGACTACGAGGGAATGTAATGATACCGTCTAAAAATACTAGACTATGGGCTCTAAAAATTCCACGTAAAGTTTTATTAAATTGTGAATTAAAATTACGATATTAAATAAAATTCAACGCGGCGCCACTTTCGGTCAGGGTACCGCCTTAAGCATGCGTGGGAAAATTTGCCCGTGAATTGACTCGGCTGTTTATAGTTCCAAGGCCAAGGTAACTTGTACGGCCACTTATTGTTCCAGCTTTATTTGCACGCGAAAACTAGCTGTGTACACGATGCATTGTTGCAAAAGGCTTTACAGGGCGAAATAGTTTATAAACAAAAAAAAACTTCTACGCATTGAGCTTGTATAATAGGTTAGTACAACGCGGAATTTTCCGGTTGATCAGTAAAGTTTTTTTTAAGAAAGTTATCCCAAAAAATAATGGACTGATAAAAAACGATTATATCACAAATAATAGAGCTTTAATAGGTATTTCATTTTATAAAAAAAAAACAACAGGTTGCACTCCGGGAGTGCCGGCAGAAGTGAAAATCGCTTAATTTAACAAAAAATAATAAAATATTTAAAATAATTAATTTAGTTACAAATACAATAATTATTTATGAATAATGAATCTACAATATAAACGCCATCTGGTACCGTAGTATGAAACTCTAATTCTCTCTAATCCCGTCAGGGCGACATGAGACTAGTTGCTTTTTTCTAGTATATTTTCTTGTTTAATATTTATCTAATTCTCTCTCAAGTCACCAACGCAATGTCATCAAGTATCAAAAACTAAGTGGCAACTATAATATCTAGATGGCGTTGTAATGAAAGCAAAGAATATTCCTCCCTTGAAATTAAAACTGACCTGGCATCAATATGAAAGTTGGTAGTAATGAGAGATCTTTAAATAATGGTTGTTATTAAATAGTATACGTTGATCTTTCAAGTGTGAGACTTTATGTAATTTGAAATAGGTCAACGGTAAATAGTCTTACGAATTTTCGATCAGGGTCACGTGTCCTGATGCGACTTTAACATTTTTTACCCATCCCAAAAATTTTAAACTCAAATGTGCACAACGCCGCCAAAGAAGTTTTCAATTTAATAATTTTTATCTTAATCTTAATTACCTTTCTCAACAAATCTCTACTGATAAACCGGGAAGTTCCCTGATTGTACCTTCCTATAATAGGCAATAATAACTTCATCGTCATAAGATTTAGCGGTCAAAATCGCAGGCTGAACGCGCCTACACAACGCCACCGACCTCTTCAGAATATTCTTCTCTCTTATCGTATGAGGATTAGTGGCCACATTTGCTGTCGGAGTTTATCAAGCCGCTAATAAGCCCTCTGACTTGGCTTAACGACTGTAATCAGATGACAACAGCCGGGACCGACGGTTTAACGTGCCCTCCGAAGCACGGAAGTACTCAGTTCTAACGCCACTTTACGGTCACCCATCCGACACCTGACCGGTCCAAGCGTTGCGAATACTGAATCATGAAATAAAAATAACTTAAATCAATATTAAACTGATAAAGAGTTTGTTAGTTTGTCTGTTTTTCGAACTTATTAAAATTACAACTAATTATATGCGATCAACGTTTCATATTCCAAACATATGGAACCGACATAAACTTTGACAGTTTCACAAATATTTTTGGTGGGTGACCTTTCATCGGTTGACTTATCAATCGAACCTTACTAATTACACAAACATCGCAAAGTTGAAAACTTTCCCGAACGTACAGTCTACATCACGTCAGGCTTCACACTTGGTCTACGAAAAACATTCCTATTACGAGCTGCATAAGGGCGCACTAAAGGTCAAACTATAAATATGACTTCCTGTTGGGTATACAGCGCGAAGCTCCCGCAATAATACAAATAATAAATAACTAATACTTAAAAAATAGTGATAACTGCTACAGTTTTTATATGTACATCTTATGTTTTGGCGCGCACTGTTCATTAAAATAAAACAACTTTTACGGATATCAAACGCGCTATATTTCACGAACTAAGTTGTAATTTATGATTTTTGAATTTTGCATTTTTCAATGCTATTTTTATACTTATGATAAAATTTAAATAGAAAAATATTGGAATAAATTAACTCGGCCACAAGTGAATTCTCAGATGGAAATCGAATCCATGACCTTTGGAAATCCGGTCCAATGCTTGGATGGATTTCCAAAGGTCATGGGATCATCACTTGTGGGCGAGTTAATTTTTTCCAATATTTTTGTATTTAAAATTTATCATAAGTTGTAATTGTCCGTATTTTTAGTTTTTTTAGGGGTTTTTTATTTTCCCGACGTTTCGGCACATTTTCAGCTGCTGTCCCGTAACCACTTCGCATATGTGTACTTTTCACTGATATTGTCCTGTAAAGTTTAATTTTAAAAAAAAGTTTACTTAATTTTTACTCAGTTTGAAGAATACTAATTCTGAATACAACGTAAGTATCCATCCCATCTGAGAATTCACTTGTGGCCGAGTTGTTTTTTTCCAATATTTTTCTATTTAAAATTAATCATAAGTACAACGTAAGTATCTCATATACTTAATTTTTTAAATATCAAATGGGTACATATATTTGCAAATCATCAAATGTGTACAATAATTTTGTTGTAACGTACAAACTTTAATAATTTAGCAAATCCATTTGAATTAAATAGATACGTAATTTTGAAACATCAAATGGGTACATTATATTTCCAAATCTGTCCATGTATACATATCATTGCACGTGACTGTATGTCGAAAATGTCATCAAAAAATCATCAATAAGCTGTCACTAAAATCCATAAATTAGTCGCAAGCTCTCAAGTGCTGTTTATTTCAAAAGTGCTTAACGCACCAACTTCAATAATTAGCAAATCCATTTGAATTAAATAAGTATTAATTTTAAACATGAATGAAGAACACTAAGGCTGAGTTGCACTAGTTTACTGTAACCGATTTATGGTTGTCAAAACTGTCAAATCCTATATCGTTTCCTATACATTTTGCTCCGTTAAAGTTATAGTTATCGTTAAGGTTGGATGGTGCAATCCACCCTTATTAGCCATAAACAAATTAACTCTTAAGATAATTTCGTGGTAATTGTTTTTAATTTATTTTGCCATCAAAAAGTCATATTAAAGAAAGTAACCAAACAAAAATGTTATTTGAAGTAGACCTACAGTGCCCATATGTAATAATAATGTAATGCTTTGATCACAAGACGTAAAAATCAGCTTGAAATTATGTCACTGAACCGCGTTACATTTCGATGCTTTTGGATTCTCATGTGATTAATAAACTTGAACATTGATGAAGGTCAGAGAAGCCCGTGGTTTTTTTGGTTTGCGCACTCGGCCTGCGATTGTTGAGGTTAAGCAACTTTCGCTATGGTCGGTCACGGGATGGGTGACCAAAAATTGACTATCTCCAGCTCCTCCGTGCTTTGGAAGGCACGTTAAGCCGTTGGACGGCAGCACTTGCAGTCTTTAAAACTCACCAATCCGCATTGGGCCCGCGTGGTGGGTCATGGCCCATTCTCTTTATCAATCTATAAGTAATCGCTGATGACGATATAGGACAATAAATGAAACGCGTTGTGCCTTTCACCGTATATTCTATTTGCCGCTATATTGGTATAGTGCCCCTGTTAAGGTTAGTTAATTTATGATAAGAATTCTCAACTTTTTTAGAAAGAAAGAAAGAAAGAAAGAAAGAAAAAACATTTATTAGCCACATACACACAGAAGATACACACACACACACAACAATACAAGGAGCTACAATATTGACATTTAAATGAAAAACAAATTAAGCGTGCAGGGCCAATAAATACCCCGTCTCAGCATAATGCTACTGAGCCACTAATAGATGTGCAAAGTGACCCAGTAGCGCTGTTATTCTGACGGGGTTTACAAAGGACACAGACAGTCAAAAACAAGTAAAATAATAATAGATAAATAACAAAATTTATAAATAAAAATATAAAGCAATAAAATGTATAAATATAAAAAGTCATACAGATAGATAAATAAAAATATAATATTATGGCATTATGTGCATTGTTGTTTGCCGATGACTCGAAGAAACGACAGTCGGTGATTGGTTGGCAGACGGGACAGATTGATAGACTTATAATATGTCAATGTCATCGCCTCCACCTCACTTCCTTCCACGTCAAATGCGCCACGTTTTGTATTTAAGTAAAAATATAAATAATGCCATGTGGTTGTTGCAATACCAAAGCGTTTATGTCCAGCGATTTTTAGTACTGAGCAAATGTTCATCCAGTTCGTAAAGATATGCTCCATGCTCAGGAAAAAGTATTGCGGCCTCATCGGGTGCGATCCCCGTAACGCTAAGTGCGAAGTGAAAACACCTAAGGTACGCGTGACCATTCTGTATTTTGCAATTTTAAGTTTTGGATTCTGTGTTAAAATCAAGCCCAAAATATTAAGTAGTGAAAGAAAAATGTTTTTTACAGATGCTTTCTATCTAACGCGTTCGTGCTTTTTTGGAAGACAGGGGTAGCAAACATAGCGGAAAAGGGAATATTCGAAAACGCACTCTAATCAGTAAACACCAACTGTCACTGAACACGATAAGCTTCAATCGTGTTAATAAACTTCAAAGAAATGACTGAAGGTACTGAAACGCCATGATAATAAAATCTCAAAGCGTTTGATAGCGAATGATAGGACGGAAATTCACCCTTAAAACAGTAGCAAAGCAAAAGTTATTTTTTTAATAAAAAAAAAAAACGGTTTTTATTTTTTTATAAAAACTGTTTTTCATTTCACAATTTTTAAAGTTAGGATAAGTCCCGCACTTCGGTTTTACTCAAACTAGTAATGTAGTAGTTACTAGTTTGAATCAAACCGCTTGACCGCAAAACGACAGTTTTTTCTAGATTTCTTCTAAACTATACTGAACCGATTTTAAAATAAAAAAAAAGGGACCAACTTGGGAACAAACCAGATAATATGACTTTTGTAGCATTTCGATCGGTTCAGGCGTTCTCGAGTAATCGGTAAACATACATCAAAAAATGAAGTCGGTAAAAATTGGGGTTATTAAAAAATCGGAAAAGTGCGAATCAGACTCTCCCACCGAGGGTTCCGTACATATTAATTAGGTACCTAGGTACATATTATAAATAGTTCAGAAATTGAATCTCGCAGTCAAAGTCAAAGTCAAAGATTTTTATTCAAATAGACTTATAGATAAGTACTTTCGAATAGTCCAAATTTTTTTTCCCTACCTGCCATTCAGGACATCTTTTAGCTGATAAGAAGAACTTATCAGCTTTAACAGAAACAACAACATTTACAATGGAACATGTTTTTTTCGAAGTTTTCCCGAAATACTGTTTCCTAAACTTAAGAATAATTTTTTCATGATTTAATTACATATGTCCAGTTTTCAGATTTCTCCTGAATTTGTAGTAAAAGACGATATTACTTGCCAAATATCATAGTTATAGGTCAACGGGAAAGTACCCTATGAATTTTAAATCCCTTGAGAGTGTCGAAATATACCTACGTTTTTTTTTGTTTATTCGGTCCTATCTTTTTTTACGTTTATTTAAAAGTTTGATCCTTATGACCTGAATATATGGTTTTAATTACAACCCGATACCTTCATGCGTTCTCGAGATAAACTCACGCGGTCGGACCGACGGACGGACGGACAGACGGAAAACAAAGTGACCCTATAAGGGTTCCTCTTTTTCTTTATAGGTTCGGAACCCTAAAAACAGGCAATAGTTTTTTTTTATATACCTAATTAATGGCATTCAGAAATTACAGAATAAATATATAAATAACTAACTTGAAACGTCGTGTGTTTGCAGCCTAAGTTGAGAAGTTTCAACTCAAAGTCGGGTAATTATACTTATTTGGGACTTTGCCAAAAGTTCAGTTATTAATTTATAAAATCTGTCCCCAAACTCTTTATAAATAAGTTAATTTATTTCTGGATTATTGCTTCAATTGGTAAGATGAAGGACACGAGGTTTTCTGATAAAAAATAATTATTATAAACATTGACTAAACTAAAATAGATAATACTTCCGAGCCCCTTTATTCATAAACCTTCGGAAACGGTCCCAAAAGCGGAATGTATGCATTTGTCACTGTCACTCACTTCAAAATAGAGAAAGACAAAACATAGAATTCGAATCCGATTCCGTGTCCGATGGTTTGTGAATCAGCCCGCAAGAGAAATTAAAAGGAAATCTTAGTATTAATCTTATAAATAATTTTTGTATTATTTTCCACTGCCAGATAAGATTTTATTTTTGCGTTCACATTTCCTATTTGTAGTAGGTATGGCTGAACGACAGTTTAAATCGTTAGTACTTTTATGGGCATAAATACTTTAAAAATAAATATTATTTGCTATATCTCCAATGAATTCACAAGAGTAGCCTAAAACATTTGCCAATTAACAAACGCCTGGGAGAGGCAGTTGATTCAAAGTATTTCCTCTCTAAACTGGCCAAGGTATGGCAGCGAGAATAGCGTTGAGCGATTTTGACGGAGTCGACAAGATACTGAACAACATGTCACAAAATGCTCATATTATCAAGTTTCATGTTACTGTATTGTCGACTATACAGTCAGCAGCACATTAGGCTTTACAAATGCCTTATACTGCGGCCACACTACCGTCATATGCCAATATTTACAGCCATTTTTAAAACTACACCTAGGTGTGACCATGATATAATATTTATTTTATAAAAGTTAATTAAACACTAATTAATTATTAAAAAAAAATTATTGATTTTAATAAAATATATTAAGAGTATAAAATAAGAAACATAAAATATACTCTGGTGGTGGTGGTCTCTTTCGCATATCAAAGTAAATGTGGCATAGTAGGTAAATTAAAGTGTAACCACACCACTTATCGCGGTAATATAATGCCACAATTACTGCGGTAAAGTAGTGTGCATGTAACATTACTGGCGCTACGACAACAGCCGCAATTTCAAGTGACATAAAATCACTCATCACAAGGTCTCTCTGCTGTCATGTGTACATACAATTTCTTTGAATATTTAGATGTAAATGTTTCAATCTGACTTGCACATATGGCCTTTTTTGGGTTTAGTTTAACAGGATTAAATGATTTAATTATCACACTATAATTAAATAGATCATGAGGTCGTCGTGAGTACGCATATTGTCTCGGTGTGAGTTATATATAACATTTAAAGCATTCAGTTCAATATGATGCCAGTAATTTTCTGTAAAAAAATATTACAAGCAAGCAAAATGTTGATGACGCAACATGTTGATTTGGATGAAATTTTGGGAAAATATAGTCTTTACATCGGTGATCACTTGTGCAAAATTACAATGTTAAATAATGAACAGTTTTTCATATATACAGGGTGGAACTCGTTCATGCCACTTGAAGAGAAACTACAATTAAACTCAAAGGAAAGATTCCCTTATTAAAAAAAAAAAACTAAACTGCATTCCAATATTTTTGTACTTTTTTTCAAAAGACCCTTGAATAAAAGTCTTTTATCAGTCCCATTGAGTTCATTATTTTACTTTAACAAGTACAAGAGAAATTATCTGAGATGAGCGATAATGCAGGAGCTCGGTATCGCAGAGCCATCCATAAACCGCTATCGCTCACCGCTGTGATCGGCAACGCTCCCCACAGTCCCTCTGCTGTCTTGCGGCTGTTAATTTATAAAAGTTTTTATTGCGCCTACGAATTTCGAGGGCGGTTCGTGAATTTACTATTGAATAACGAGTTCGGGAGAAATTGAAAACCCAATTGTGAACTGAAATTAAGCGTAAACGCATTGGTTTTTAACTTTTGGATACCCTCTGGTGATAGTTACTTGATTTCCATTTAATTAGAATTGTATTTTATCAAAATACTAGCTACCGTCCAGTTTCACCCGCGCGGTTTCCATTTCCGTGGGAGTATTGGGGTAAAAAAACTGCGTTAAAAAAACCGACTTAAAAAAACTAAAAGGCAAAAAATAAGCCTTTTGGAGTCGGTGGCAGCCAAGACATTCTACTTTGAGCTCCTATTCTTTTATTTTTCTTGCCTTGGCTGGCACCGACTCCAAAAGGCTTATTTTATGCTTTTTAGTTTTTGAAGTCGGTTTTTTTAACGCAGTTTATTTTCTTACTTTTTAGTGTCTGTAATAGGCTGTTTTGTAAACTACAGCAGGGTTTTTCTAGATTAGATAAGGTTTCATGTACATTATAAACAAAATTATCGTAAATACTACATCGTCCAAGTCAACAATGAAATGAAATATATAAAAATGTTCATAACATAAAAAGTACTGGGTCAAACGAAACCAAATTTTTATGGGACCAATTGGCAACTATTCTGCATCGAACAAAAAAATAATCATGGAAATTGGTTCAGAAATCTCAGCGTAATCGGTGTACATACATAAATTTTTTTTTAAAAAAAACCAACCGAATTGATAACCTCCTCCTTTTTTGAAGTCGGTTAAAAATAGCTTATGTTACTCTCTATCCTTTCAACTAACTCTATGCGTAAAATTAAGTCGATTATTTGCTTAGTTATGGCGTCAAGGAAGGACAAAAGAAACACACATTTTCATTTATAATTTTAATAATAATAATAATAATAATAATAGTAAGAAAGAATTAGGATTATAACACTTACTGCCACCCGCTTTGTTGCGTGGACTTGCACTTCCAAGATAATAAAATGCATCACTGAAATAAAATTATGTTTGATTAAAAATAGATTGACTAGGTTATCCTGTGGAAAAGTAATAATAAGTCGGAAAATCCAAAAAATCTAATAAATTAATGTATGATTTATTATTATTTGCATTTTTTCAATGCTATTTTTATACTTATGATAAAATTTAAATATAAAAATGTTGGAAAAAATCAATTCGGCGACAAGTGAATTCTCAGATGGGACTCTTACCCACGACCTTTGGGAATCCGGCCACTGCTCTAACCACTCACTTCACTCAATTCACTTGTGGCCGAGTTGAGTTTTGCCAATATTTTTCTATTTAAAACTTATCGAAAGTAAAAAAAAACCGTACAATTTTCTGCTGTATAAATAAAATACAGTGTAAAACTGTATTCTTTACAGAACCCATTCATTTCGTAAATTTAATTTTGACGCCAACCTAAACAAACAGGCACGCTGTAGGATTAATATTATTAAGAGGGATTAAATTAGACGGAATCTGAAAATAGCTCAATGAAAATTGTGACACGCAAAATTCAGTCCATTTTTGTTTCTTTGTCACTCGGCTGTAAATCTTAAAAATAAATGATCATTTTTGTCAAGGAACGGTCTCTAAGGCTTTTTACTTGGACAATTTCTTGTCACCATTATGATGAGCGAAGTCCTTTGTGTTTCCAAATCCGACATCTTGGAGATCTCATGAACAGACAAAATGGCCGTTGCCTTGGATAATCTATTTTGATTGATAAGGAAGTTAAGATATTAAAACATATTTCGGTACCATATTTTTTTTGGTTATACCTTCATCAAACTTATAGGTATTAATAATCTATTAAATGTTTGTCCATAAATAATAAAAAAAGTAATTAATTCCTTTGATTATTTTTTTACAAAAGTTTGACGTTCTATCAATCGAAAAGTATTTAACTATGTCTCAATTCTTAAGCAATTAAAACATTATTTATCGTACTACATTGATGATATAACATGTTTCCAATATTGTACAGTACAATCAAGGTGAAAAGAATTATCAAGTAAGTGGTCTCACTGCGGCCGCACACAGATCGTTAATTATTTCAGTTACAATTAAATATATTTCCTTCTCTGTTATGTTGTTTTTAAAAGCAAGTAACAACAAGAGGCGTTATTGTTTTGCAAAATTAAATGATATCAAAAAGACTGTTTCTTGATAAAAGTTAATTATTATCATTGCAGCCGCGCGCTATGCAAACATTTTAACCGCCTCCGTGGTCTAGTTGTACAACCACCGGTATCAGACCCAGGGGTCCCGGGTTCAATTCCCAGCGGGGGTACATACTGTATTCGGTTTTGTTCGTGGTAGGACTTGTTGTAAGTCCGCCTGGCTAGCTACCACCATCTTATCTAAGTCTGACGCCATAACAACAACGTTTTCAGCATTGTTGTGTTCCGGCAGTTAAAGAAAAGATAGCCAGTTCCTCAGTGATTCCGGGAGAGGCTCGCTTCCATCTTCAGCCTTATCAATACTTAACATCAGGTATGATGAAGGCTAAGAGTCTCCCCGTACTTCATAAAAAAAAATGCCATAGGGCAAACACTACCACACATTTACTGAGTACAAAACTTTCACATCGTGAGATCGTCACCGCAGCGCATTCGAGGCTGAGGTCTTGCCGAACCGAGGTGCGTTGAGTATGACTCGCGAACCGACCTTTAGTAGGAAGACAGAACACTATGTATTTTTATACTGTGGTATAATTGTGGCATCGAGGTTTTGGTTTGAGCCAATAAGCATTTGTCAACATTTGCCCTCGCCGTGTTTACCTCACAGAAGTGGCTCTTTGTAGCTAATTCTGAACCATTAGATTCTGTTCTGCGATATTTACCCGAGTTGGAAGGTTTCAAGTAGTATTAGGGTCGTTAAAAGGAAATGTTGTGTGTAAGAGAGTTGTATTCAGATATATTGATTAATGCTAATGGACTTAGTGATATCATTAGGTAGGAGATTGTATTGATATGAAACTTGGTAGGGTATTTAGCGGGTATTGCGTAAATATTTCATTAATACATAGAGGGTTTGAAATATAATTATATGATGTCGATGTTTTTTTTTTATGAAGTACGGGGAGACTCTTAGCCTTCATCATACCTGAGGTTAAGTATTGATAAGACTGAAGATCTTTAACTGCCGGAACCCAACAATGCTGAAAACATTGTTGTTATGGCGTCAGACTTAGATAGCCATGCGGACTTACTACAAGTCCTACCACCAACCAAACCGAATACAATATGTACCCCGCTGGGAATCGAACCCGGGACCCCTGGATCTGATACCGGTGGTTGTACCACTAGACCACGGAGGCGGTTATATTTATAAAGAGAGATAGAGAGAGAGAGGCCGCTTAGAGAGGATAGTTAGAGGATAGTGGTTGCGGATTCTGACATTTCACCTTCAATCTTATATTTTTTTTATGTAAGTACTAGAGGCCGCCCGCGGTTTCGCTCACGTGGTTCCCGTTCCCGTGGGAATATCGGGATAAAAGTATCCTACGTTCGTAACCAGGCTATCTACTAACGGTGTACCAAATTTCATTCAAATCCGTTCAATAGTTTCAAAGCCTTTTTAATGCAAACAAACAAACAATCAAATCGTTCTTCTTTAAAATATCAGTATAGAAGTATGTAGGATAAATCTTGTTAACTTGTTCATGGTCCAAATAAATATATTGTTTCACTTCAGGTCATAACTGAAGGCTCAACGTGTCCCCGTAAAAAAATTGGCTCAGTTTGGAACGCAGAGTGCTTAGACGTATCGCATGTTATCTACAACTAGATACCACAGAGGCGGTCTTTTATTACTTTGGAATCGGAGCAACGTTTGTAATAATGTTTAATATTCATTTATTACTTATATTTTCTTGCCAGGTTGCTCTGTGGTTCAAATAAAGGTTGTGTTTGTACAGGCAGCAAAAAAAGTTTATAAAAAAATAAATACTTTGTTCAAATCGGTTAAAGAATCTTTTTATGATAACTTATAATCTATTTTGTTCTTTGGAATTTTCATATTGGGTTTGACATGCTCCGGTTGTGTAAAGAGATAGCATTCCGCAAAATATCAGTCTAAGGATGAAGTCTTAAGTACCTATACGACAAAGAACACGTTTTATACGTCGCCAAGATTTTTTCGACAAATCAAGATGAACAGTAAAAATTAATATAACTTTTTCTGTTGTATAGTTGGCGAAGAAGTGGTTTGTAAATTAATCATAATTTGCTGCGTGATGATTTATCTACCTACATTAGTAGGTATACTAATATGCCCTGCCCTTTGAAAGGCTTTTGCTATAACTGCACTCCCTCATGGGAGCATGGGAAACATGCATAAAGGTACATAATATAAGGTGTTAATTTTTCAAGTGCCGATCGAGTTACACAATTTATATAAAATAAAAAACTTTATTTTTAGAATTTATTTTCACTTTCATATAGATACTTATAAAATACTCAGCATAAGCAAAACCAAACGTAAAACAAAATCTGTTTGAGTTAACAAGGAAAAGGTTGAGTTTTTTTTCAACCGCCTCTGTGGTCTAGTGGTACAACCACCGGTATCAGACCCAGGGGTCCCGGGTTCGATTCCCAGCGGGGGTACATATTGTATTCGGTTTGGTTGGTGGTAGGACTTTTTGTAAGTCCGTCTGGCTAGCTACCACCATCTTATCTAAGTCTGTCGCCATAACAATAATGTTTTCAGCATTGTTTTGTTCCGGCAGTTAGAGATAAGATAGCCAGCTCCTCAGTGATTGAGGATTCCGGGAGAGGCTCGCTTCCATCTTCAGCCTTATCAATAATTAACATCAGGTATGATGAAGGCTAAGAGTCTCACCGTGGTACATAATAAAAAAATATGCTATTTGAGTCATCGGTCGAAATCAGGAAATTAAAAAAAAAAAGTGTTCTATATCGTTGACTTGAGTAGCCCCTGCTTGATCGGCACTTGAAAAATTAACAGCTTATTTACTAAAATTAATAAAATTAACACTTTATTATAGAAGTTGTAAGTAAAATAAAAATTATTTTTAATATGTAACTAAAATATTTGGCGCTAGTGGTTTATCAAAGTCTTTTTGCCGACCGTAGTTGGCCGCCATATGAAAATTGTTTACTGAAAAATTCAACGCGAACCAGGAAGGGTGTTCAGGTAGTCGCATACATCAAGCGTGTATTTCCGGATTTCCATTTCAGCACGTAAATAATAGCTCAGCTCATAATGTTTATTTATAGTTACAAGAAATATGCTTTACTGCTGCGAAGAATGTGCCGGCAAGTTATTACAGCTTATGCTAGCACCAAGATAATACCGAATACCCACTGTCTTAGAGCAATTTGCGTAGATTTAATAGAAACTCGTACATAAAGTAGTAGTTCACAAATTAATTTTCAGTTTTACGTAGAAGTTTTTAAATCCAGCTCAACTGACGATTGCCTGGAAGAAAATGCTTTTTAGCGATAAGGCTACCAATGTTCTTCTTTAAAAATGCTACCTATGTAAACCTACCATGGTGTGCAATAAATATTTTTTATTTTATATGTATCATTATTTATGTCTTAGTTCGGATTTGTTTAACTCTAAGTATAGTATTCGTGTAATCTACGAAGAACAGTATTGGCCTTATTGAAAAATTCACTTCGTGAATGATATTTGAATGGATTCGCAATGTATTAAGAAATGATTTTAAAGTTAAATCATGATAATAAATATTATTATTGTATTCATTGTTATTTGTTATAGGTACCTTGTAATGCTATAAAGTAAGATAAACAAAATAAAATGTACTATGAACAGCGTCATTTCAATACCTTCTGAAGGGCTATGGTCACAGGTGATTATTAAAAGAGATGTAGAAACAAGATTACATCGCTAAAAATAAAAAATAAATCGCCGAAAGAGACTTATAAGAGAGTACCCATTAATTCTCGAGAGTTTCTAAGAAACAAAGTGATTATGCTCCCCAAGGTATTTGAAGACTGCCATCGCAAAAAAGGAAAATAAATAAACTTAAAATACTTACTGCCACAAACCATCGACGGCATGGCTAGGTACTGTAACGCGTTTGTGCTACTTTTATAATAAAAACGACTTTATCTTGATACTGTTCTTATAAGAAATCCATTATGTAATTTTACAATTTATTTTATCTGACAAGGACCATACCTACGCACAAACGTAGTGATTACTTGCTCAGTGCTACTCACGATAGGCCTCCCTTTTTTAGGGTTCCGTACCTCAAAAGGAAAAAACGGAACGCTTATAGGATCACTTCGTTGTCCGTCCGTCCGTCCGTTCGTCTGTCAATATAGTTTTTTTTAGAAACGCGTGGAGGTATCAGACTGAAATGTATATCTTATACTCAGGTCTACTGTCCCTTGGAGCTGTAAAAAAATCAAACTTCTAAGCCATAGCAATCAAAAGATACAACCGTAAATTTTCGAAACTCGCACGGGAATCAAAACCTACAGGGTACTTCCCGTGAAAATAGAATCTTGAAATTTGGTACGAAGTAACGTCTTATAGTACAGATAGAGGAAAAAATTACGAAAACCGTAAATTTTAGTTACAATATATAATAAAAAATATTTTTGAAAAATTTAAACGGAACCCTCGGTGCGCGAGTCAGACTCGCACTTCATAACCATAAACAAAACCAGCCAGCAACGGCGGTGTAGCGGCCTGCTTGTAGTGCGGAGACATATACGATCTCCATAGTACCATAGGTTTATCATCGGTTTCCGCCTCCGCGTTGCTGCAATAAGATACCGGGCTTCATACAAACAATGGATAAAAAATAATGTGACCACAAATCTTTCCTCTTTATAATATTAGTTTTAACTAACTCTTAATTAATTATAATACTCCGTTTTTGTTTTATTGTATTATTTTAGTTCCTTGAATCATAAAAACAATAACAATAAGATTAAACTATTTGATAAAAGAATTTTCGAATTAGGCAGAGTGAGATGTCTCGCACCTTTGTAATATTGATTGTCAACGCACGTGCAAAAAAAAAAAATATATAGGACCGGTTGGTCCTATATTTTTTTGGAAATTTTCATATTTTACACGAACTTTCTACATAAAAGTGATTGATTACCTATTGTGTCTGTAATATTTATGAACTGATAAGTGTATTAAATAAGCTTAGCTACGTCGAATGGATACTTGAAAGCTGCTGCCACGTGATGTGCAGTTTTGTCCAGGATTGAAGCTATTATAAGAGTACGTAAGTGCATGTATTTTTTCCTTATTTTTCAGCTGTTTTCTTTCATATCAAAATTCCCTGAAACAGTTGAATTCCGTCGCAATAGTTGTTACAAGTGCCTTGCGTTACGATATAGTAAGTTTCGTCCATATTAGCTGAATTTAATACACTTATTTATCTCTCAACTCTTATAATACAGCCTACTAAAACTATTACTTTACCAGCGCCAAAATTCAATTAAAAATAATAATAACTTTAGAGTACTTTAACCGTACCACTAATGTAAAAAACAAGCTAATGTCGAAAACAAACTGATGCCGAAAAAACAAACTAATATCTAAAAACAAACTAATGCGGAAAAAAACAAACTAATGTCAAAAACCAAACTAAAGCATAAAAAGAGTATCTAAGTTACGAAAAGAAAAATAAAACGAAAAGACTGATCATAGAAAAAAAGAACGTTCTGCGTAGATACGTCTTTTCATCTTAGTATCATGAATTTACTCTAAAGAACTCTTTTTTACTAAGAAGAAAAGGGAAATTACTTTAATATAGTATACTAGCTGTGCCCCGGGGCTTCACTCCTGTGGAATTTCGGGATAAAAAATAGATAGTAGCCGATTCTTAGACCTACTCAATACGCTCACAAAATTTCATGAGAATCGGTCAAGCCGTTTCGGAGGAGTATGGCAACGAAAACTGTGACACGAGAATTTTATATATTAGATAGATAATATAAATATTACTTAATTTTGAATATGACAAACCATAGCCTAAACTACATACAATCTTGCATACTAAAATTTAAAACTTTAATCTTTATTTTGGCCCAGCGATTTAAAAAAAATATATGTTTTTTTCTCTGTAGGAAGGTAAAGGTCTTTTTTCCTCATGGCGGCAGTATTACAGAGGTCTTTGATATAGGTACCGATTCTACTACTTCCCAATTAATTTCATAATTTTTTCTCTAGCATTCTCTCTAGCATCGTCGTCGTCGTCTCAGCCACAAAACACCCACTGCTGGGTAAAGGCCTCCCCCAAGGATCTCCACAACGATCGGTCCTGCACTGTCCGCATCCAGCGGCTTCCCGCGACCTTCACCAGATCGTCGGTCCACCTTGTCGGTCCACCCACTGAGCGTCGTTCTGTGCGTGGTCACCATTCCAGAACCTTTCCACCCCAACGGCTATTGTCCCGCTATTTCTCGCTATGTGTCCCGCCCACTGCCACTTCAGCTGAGCAATCCTTCGACCGATGTCAGTTACATTAGTTTTCCTACGGATCTGCTCATTTATGATTCGATCACGTAGTGAAACGCCGAGCATCTCCATTGCACGCTGGGTGACCTTAAAATTTCTTATTAGACCCATAGTTAGTGACCAATACATCAAGCATACAATATATTAATTTAGAGTGACAAACCGATACAAGAAAATTCTTATAAAAATAACGGCAATTAACTCCCTCGCCTTGATTTTTCTTTCCAGCAATATTAAATCATAATCTCCCAAATTCCCAAATGCAGGCTAATTAATCTATCGCCGTCGCTATTATGTAAATGTATGTTAATCCGATGGTTACCGGCGACTTCGCGGCTTTCGAGCGAGCGTTCCGAGCGAGCGTAGCGAGCGATGAATATTGCCTACAAATGAGCACTTTCATACGAAATTAGAATTTTATTTATGGTCAAAAAACACTTTGTAAAAGTTTACGCTCCTAAGCTTGCGATAATGATTATATCTCGAAACTTAATATGTATTAATATTACACTTATTTCTATTACTTATCGTCAAATAAAATAGACAATTTAGTCAGTCCAATGAAATAGCCAGTACAGTGTTTAACGTGTTCAAACAAATTTGCAAAATAAAATCTTCATTATGACACGAGGGTATCTAAAGAAAAGCGTCTTATCAAAAGCTAAAGATCAACCATTCTTTTGAAAGAGTTTGAACCTTGTGCCTCATACAGGGTCTGCCATTTTGATTTGTTTTTTCAAAACGGCGCTGTACGTTAAAACTTATTTAAATGGAAAGGGAACGTAAAAATTAACAAAAATTGTCACAAATAGTCAAAGATGATATCTACGGTCGGCATTATACATTTTAAACTCAATTATCTTGCTAACGTGATATATATACATATTATAACATTTTTTGCTCCTCTATGTGTCACCTGTTCATTCATATAAGTATTATTAAGCGACGACATTTAAAAAGAAAAAAAAATGGCGTCTCATTATGCGGACTACGGCCAGCCTCCATACAAAAAACGTTCAAACCCTTTTACTTATCTAACTATCAGCAGTACACTTATCTCATATTATTATCTACTAGCCGCAATCCACTCCATTAAATATTCATTGATCGGCGTTGCCATTACGTAAATATATGATAATGCGTTACTATAACGACCCTGTGGTCGCGAGCGAGCGCAGCGAGCGAGCTTAGATGAAAACGTATTGCTGGCCGAGACCGCTTCTACTGTTCTTACATATTTTTGAGATTATATACCACCTCTGGGGAGCTCAGTGGTGCAGCGGAGCGTTCTGCTGCACCACGGAGTTCTCTATTTTTGAATCGGTCACCCCGTTGTCGCTAGATTTGTTTCGCTCGCCTGAAACGAGAGGGTAGGGGCACCCGTTGCGGTCGACCGATTCAAACATATGTAAATGGGTATGTCAAACGAAAATCAGTAGTAACCAAGCGCTCGACGCGCGACGAACGAGCGCGATAACCGCCTCTGTGGTCTAGTGGTAACAACCACCGGTATCAGACCCAGGGGCCCCGGGTTCGATTCCCAGCGGGGATACAATTTGTATTCGGTTTGGTTGGTGGTAGGACTTGTTGTAAGTCCGTCTGGCTAGCTACCACCATTTTATCTAAGTCTGACGCCATAATAACAATGTTTTCAGCATTGTTGTGTTCCGGCAGTTAGAGATAAGATAGCCAGTTCCTCAGTGGTTGAGGATTCCGGGAGAGACTCGCTTCCATCTTCAGCCTTATCAATACTTAACATCAGGTATGATGAAGGCTAAGAGTCTCCCCGTCTTTAATAACAAAAATTAAAAAAAAATGTGAATCAAAATTAGAGCTCCTGACTGCGATTGTGGGCGGATAAGTCATTTTGATCACGATAATAATATGGTAGTGATTTGGTTATGTCGTTATCCTATAAGAATCACTTCAAATTTTCTCGGTAAAAAGTAGGTAGTATTGTCGATCGCCAAGATATAATGAAGAAATACATGGGATGACATACAAAATTTCATCAAATTTGTAATGCAGTGGTGATTTACTTTCATAATTCTGGAAGAAAAACTTTTACACTAACTTTATTTTAAAATATCAGTGCTAAGTGAAAAGAATTTTACAATCCAGTGAGATAAAATTTAATTATCACATGATTAATTTTGTCAACACTTCACGAGTGTTACATTCACGCGCGCGGGAGTGAAAGATGCATGGATAATTCCCACGGAGGCTCGCCGTTAGGGCTACCAACTTTTTTTCTATCAAATATAATATCGTCGTCATCGTCTCAACCACATGACACCCACTGCTGGGTATAGACTTACCCCAAGGATCTCCACGACGATAGGACCGCATCCTTTCCCTGACCGCGATCATGCTATCAAATGTATAATAAGCTAAAAAAAATACATTGCGAACTTTTATAATTTTGTCACCGCATTTTAACCATTAATTTTTTTAGATTTTGACACCTACACATGAACCATGTTCCGCAGTCCGCAGGCTGATTCTCTAACGAAAAATCACATAGCAACTATAGTTTTGTCGCTGTCATTACTGTGATATTTTCATACTGTATGACAGCAACAACAGCAATGAAACTGAAACTAAACCTAGTTTTCGTTAGATAAGCCCTCCGGTAGGGTGTTTTCGAAGCTGTTACCTCTAAAAATGTAGTAGAACGCAAAAAAAAAAATTGTATAAGGTTAAAAAATACGTGGTCTTAATGACCACTACACATTTTTGTTGTTGACATCTCGCCATGTCTTAAAGTCCAAAAATTACAAAGATTAAGGCTGCGCCCCGCTTTACGCTAAATATAGTTTATATATATAGTATGTTCATTTATATATATATATTTATTTATTTTTTTCAAAAATATAACATTTAATCCTGTGATATAAAAATATCATACCAGTTGGCAACCCTACTCGCCTTTATGTAAATGTATGTTAATCTAATGGCACTAGCGATTCCAGCTCGAATAAGCTGTTTTAAGAGATGAAGGAAATAAATTAATATATTAATTCCATATTGAATAATATATGCATGCAGTTCTTTGAGAAATTAGTGGGCAAAAATGTAGAAGGTGACCTTAAGAACGCTTTCACATTGTCCGATCCGATATCGATATCGGCGCCGGTAGCCGATATCGGTTGGTGTAGTAAAATGTATGACAGTGTCAGCTCCGGTTTTTCTTCACCTTCTGGGTCAGCTCGCTTCACCGTGGATCCTGTCATAGCTTCAGGCTTGATTGGGATCAAGATTGAGATTAATGGGTTCGCCATTCAAAATCAAAATACTTTTTTTTATGAACAAAGGGGAGGCTCTTAGCCTTTATCATACCTGGGCGGCTATTCTCGCGCCATCGACATATCGAATTCGACATTTTTTGGACCCAAAAATCTGTATTATAAACACACTGAAAACAATCTTCGACATTATAGGATTGTCAAAGATCATTAAAACTAAAGGATTTTGACAGTGTCGACATTTTACTTACATTTTCATCATAGAAATTATGGTTTGAAAAATGTCGAATTCGACATATCTCAGCGCGAGAATTGCCCTCCAGGAGGGCAATTCTCGCGCCTTCGACATCTCGAATTCGACATTTTTGGAGCCATAAATCTATATTTAAAACTCACAGAAAACAAGCTTCAACATTATAGGATTGTCAAAGATCATTGAAACTAAAGTATTATGACCGTAGTAATGATTTTACTTACATTTTTAATAAAGAAATTATGGTTTGAAAAATGTCGAATTCGACATATCTCAGCGCGAGAATTGTCCCCCTGGGCCCATATTCACTATGACCACTTAGCGATTCCTTGCTCAAACCACGCCAATGTCGTATTTGGTTTCGACATTTTCAAAATTCGTTTTCTCTATGATACTTCCAAATTTAAAAGTTAGGTATTTTACTTGTTTAATAACTATACAATTTGTGACGGTCATGTTCTTGAACAATAACTCTATTATTTGCGAGTATCACGGAGAAAACGATTTTTAAAAAGTCAAAACCAAGTACGACATTGGCGTGGTTTGAGCAAGGAATCAGGGGGGCAATTCTCGCGCTGAGATATGTCGAATTCGACATTTTTCAAACCATAATTTCTTTATTTAAAATGTAAGTAATATCTTTACTACGGTCATAATACTTTAGTTTCAATGATCTTTGACAATCCTATAATGCTGAAGAATGTTTTCTGTGAGTTTTAAATATAGATTTATGGCTCCAAAAGTGTCGAATTCGAGATGTCGAATGCGCGAGAATTGGGCACCAGTAAGTGGTCATAGTAAATACGGGCCCTAATATTAAGTATTGATAAGGCTGAAGATGGAAGCGAGCCACTCCCGGAATCCTCAACTACTGAGGAACAAAATGCCCAACATCAAGTCGATTGCTTACTTATGGCGTGAAGAAATGACAAACACACTTTCGCAATCATAATATAAGTTATGATAGAGTGCTGAAATGTGGAATTAAAAATACATACCACTACCTACCTATACCCAGGGACTCGTGTTTAGTCGCTCAGACAATTTTTAATTAGTACACCAGATAAATGTGGTTAATTAGTCTTTGATATCGTATTGTAAATGTACGCTATACCCTCATTAGCGAAATGAAGCTTACGGCGTTTGTGGAAGTCGACATCTGAATATCAAAGTTGACATTTTAATAAAAGGAGGTAGGTATGTACATTTATGTAGTTTAAAAATAAATAAAGGACAATTATTTTCGGTGAACATTGACTCTTTTTTTGTTCCGTGAACTTTACGAAGGTAATGCAAATACACTCGGCAGCAAAGAAATCGAACCACTGCGCTATTTTCATACAAACATACTCACACTATGATTTTTCCAAAAGTATAAACAGTTATGTAAACATTTGTAAGTCGATGTATGAGTCGAATACTCGACTTGCGAATAATAGCTTCAAAAGTTCAAGAAAACTTTCAGTTTTGTGCAAATTAAGGAAAACACTCAAGCCGGTTTCCTACAACTTTTTAAAGATTGAAAAATTGAACATTTGATTCACTGATATTTTAGAAAATCTAGAAATGTTTTCACTTGTATTAAATGCTATTGTTTAGTTGAACATTTGACTTCACCATCACAACTAAATATAACATCCATTTTATGAAAACGAAAAATCAAAGTTTATTCCCAGCAATTATTTTCACACATTCCTATTTAGTTTGATAGTAGCGAACACCTCAACTATATGTAAATATGCATCCGATTATTACTGTTAGTAACGCTGTAATGATGTTAAAACTATACTTATGATAAATTTTAATTAGAAAAATATTGGAAAAAATTAACTCGGCTACAAGTGAATTCTCAGATGGGAATCGAATCCACGACCTTGGAAATCTGGTTCAATGCTCTAACCGCTGAGCTACCGAGATTTCTGACTTAGACTGAGACTTTTGATGTTGAAACTGTTATAAAAACATTTCATCCTACACGTAGGTAACAATTTTGAAATCCCGGACAAAAAGGTCTTGATTATTTCAAAATCCCGAAATCCCCGATCCATGTCCTTGTTTTTTATTTCACAATTTTTTAAGTTAAGATAAGTCCCGAACTTCGGTTTGACTCAAACTAGTAGTGTAGGTAACTACTAGTTTGAGTCAAACAGTTTGGGTTTTCAAACTGCTGAACCGATTTAAAATTTTAAAAAGGGACCAACTTTGGTTCAGGCGTTTTCGAGTAATCGGTGAACATACATAAAAAAATACGCAACGAATTGCTAACCACCTTCTTTTTTGAAGTCGGTTAATAAACGTACATAATAATCTTCGACACACCCGCCATGAATACTAAGATTTCGTTAAGCGAATTCTACACTCTCAGAAATAATATTCCTAAGTAAATTGTCGTATTTAAACTTAAAAGCTTAATATTCCTTTACGAGTAATTAAGTCCGGATTTCAGACGTTATTACCATTATTACTTTGCATATTCCAGATTGTTTCTTAATGGATGATATTTTAGAGACTTTGGATACTTATAACAATATTGTTTCTTACGCACAAATAATTTTTGGAATTGCTTACAAGAATAATAGCATAGCATTTAACCGCCTCTGTGGTCTAGTGGTAACCACCACCGGTATCAGACCCAGGGGTCCCGGGTTCGATTCCCAGGGGGGTACATATTGTATTCAGTTTGGTTGGTGGTAGGGCTTGTAGTAAGTCCGCCTGATACTTGCTGTAAGACTGACGCCATAACAACAATGATTTCAGAATTGTTGTGTTCCGGCAGTTCGAGATAAGATAGCCAGTTCTGAAGGGCTGAAGATTCCGGGAGAGGCTCGCTTCCACCTTCAGCCTTATCAATTCCTAACATCGGGTATGATGAAAGCTAAAAGTCTCCCCGTCGTTTATAAAAAATACGACTAAGTACCTATATAAATAAAATGCAGTGGCTTATGTTTCATTAAGGTGGTACGACTTCCATACAAACAAACATTGCACATTAATTGGTTCATCATACATTAAAAATTCATAAATACATGTGCAACTTCAGTTATTTGTTTGCGCGAAATTATAAAAAATGTATTTTCATACATTATGAGCTACACATACGTAGAATTATTGAAATTATAAGATATTAGTATATTCGTGTTTTATGTATGAAAGTGCAATTTTTTAATTATTTCGCGCAAACAACTAACTAAAACGAGTTAGTTGCGCATGTATTTATGAATTATTAAGGTATGATGAACCAATAATTGTGTAATGTTTGTTTGTATAGAAGTCGTACCACCTTAAAGAAATAAAGTACTATGATAAAAAGTGTGTTCTATACGTCTACGTACTTACGTATAATAATATCATGTAAGTATGTATTTACAAAAATAAATTTAAAAGTGTGTTAATTTATTGAATTGAATACGAAGAAGAATAAAAATTAAATAATTCTAAGTACCTATTCAAAAACGCAGTTTCATGAAATAATAAAGTCATGGTAAAAAGTGTGTGCTATAATCGTGTACATGTATTTACAAAAAAAAAACATTATAAGCAAGTGTGTTTATTTATTATCTAGTATCCAAAACACAAGTTCTTGGGCTAACCCCATGGGATAGATATTGGTGTAATAGAAAGAAACTTACGTACCTAAGTATAGATACTTTTTATAGAATATTTTAAGGCTGGGATTGGGTAAACTATTTTTATTTAAATACGCCATGGTTTCTAAATAAGACAGTCGTGACACCACTGTGTTATTTATTCCTCTCGAAATTTAAGAGGTTTCCCGACCCATGAATCACATATGATACATGTGACACTTTCTGTGCCAATACCACCACTTGCAAGTCCATGAATCAAATATGAACAAATTAGATTATTCAATATATGAATAACCATTTATTCATTTTAGACTTTTTTACATTTTTACGACAATAATACCTCGAATGTGCTTTCAATTAATATCATCTAAGTTCTAAATACCTAGCAGAAGCTAAATTGTAGAAAAAAGTGCTGGATATTCGTCGTCTCAGCCACACAACACCCACTGCTGGGTATAGGCCTCCCCCAAAAGGGGAGGGGTTGCCATAATCGCCACGCTTGGCAGGCCGGTTGTCGATCGCGGTATGGCCAAGGTTATAGAAGACGCTGCTGCCCGTCTCCTGAAGGCTAAATCCGTTAGTCGCCTTTTACGGCACCCACGGGATGATAGGGGGTAGTGCTATTCTAAGCCTCACTACACTACTACAGTTTTTTCATTGAGTAATTCAGCTAATTACTCAATGAAAAAACGATGTTGTATTTATATTAATATATTAAAAGTAAAGATAAAAAAATATTAAAAAGATGGAATGTCAAACGGTAAGCTTTATTGTTTACGAGCTACGTAGCTTACGAGAGGACTCATGAATATAAATATACAGTTCTTTATGAACTGGCCATGAACTTCGTTAACTTTAATACATCTTTGCAGACATAAGCAAAAAGTTTTGAGACTTTTAAAAGAATGTAGGAGTTTTTTAGAAAATATTTACAGAGAAATTAAGATTATTCTTGTTATAAGGGTACTTCAAAACGTTATGCTGCTGCGTACGTACGAGCATGAAGGTCTACACGACCAAGACAATTAGGCGCATGACAGGAATGCGGTTTTGCACTTTTGGCACCTGCAACCCGCATCCATCACCGCATTTCTGTTATTATGCGATTAATTAGCGCTACAGTGATTACCTGATTGATTACCGCTTTTTGAAATTTTGGTTTTTACATTGATTTTTTTAGTTTTTCTCAGCTGTCATGCGCCTAATTGTCTCAGTCAGATAGTATGTACCTAACTCTAACAGCAGTGGACAACCAAGTTTGATATACGTACAGTCGGGGAACTTTCCGGTCGACCAGTAGAGTTGAATCTTTTTTTTTTATTATTATTATTTTAATGCTAGCCCGTGGTATAACAGCTTTTTTTAACAGAGACAGCCTTCATCATACCTGATGTTAAGTATTATTAACTTACTATTGATTATTTACTATCTACAGAAATTATATGCTGTAAGTATGTCAAACTTCCCAGTAGACCAGTAGAATTTTTTTCAAGGAGTGTTATTTTTAAAAGAACGAATACATTCATAGAAAACGCTTATATCACATATAAGAGAACATTAATAGGTTTTTCATTATAATAATTAATTATTTCTTAAACTTTTAGACATAACTTTTCCCAAAAAGACTCTACTGGTCTAAAAGTCGGTATATCAAATTGAGCTATGCACTTTTACCATAATGCCAAACTCGCTTGTTCATTATAAATCTGCCAGTTACTAAATAACTATTCTATGATAATTTTTAAAGACCAATTTAAGTAAGCAGAAAAATCAGTTCCCAGCATCACCCCAAACCAACGCTCGAATAAAAAGATTTCTTCTCTTCTTAATAATTTAAGACACTCCGAACACAGACCTATATTCGAGATAGACGAAAAGAGCGCTTCAAACTGTATGAGAACCTAGTGTGTCCAATTTTTCGTACCTACGATGACTTCACGAGCGAGATTTAGTGATGTGGAAATGTTATTGACGAGCTTTTGCTAGAAAGCACTGCAAAACTAACCATTTTCGTTTCTGAGTGACGCGGGTTTCATGGCAATGGTCTCAAGCGGACTGACTAATGTCGGAAAACTGACCGTGGATCAAACTTTTGACACGCAAGGTAGGTACACTTCTACCATCTGTCTCGTTATAGGTCTGTGACTCCGAAGCATAACGTTATTCATAATGTTGTCGTTTTTATAATAAAAAAAAGTCACGTCCACATCTAACGTTGAGTGGGAAAATTATCCGGGCAAATGGGACACGTGTTTATTTCCCTGTGCCCGGATAAGCCGGGCAAAACATGGCGCTTATTTTTATGATGCAACTAAATCATTTTGGATGGCCCCGGACTTAAAATTTGAGTGATAGCGAAGGGAAATCTCTTTTAGATCGAGTTACGATCAGATGTTTTTATTTCGAATTAAAAGATTAGTAACTCGTCAGGTACAGGAAAATGAGACACAATAAATATTTTATTGGCGTGAGACCGCAGTCTAGTGATACTTTATGAATTAATCAATTTTCAATTCCGTATTTTATCAATAGGATCTCAATTTAGTATTTTCTTTTTGTGATGAAAATTGACCTTACTGATATGTTAAGGTCACTTTTCTATTTGACGACTCTGTATGAAATAAAACAGGGAGAAAAAAACAGCCCTTGACGAGTTTCTTGCCGGTTCTTCTCGTTACAAGGTCTCCCGCCGCGCGCCGTGGGGTTTATGAACCGATGGCGTAGCTTCTTTGACGTTCATAAGTGCTTGTAACAGCCTAGACTGAATAAATGATATTGAATTTGAATTTGAATTTAATTAAAGTTTTATTGAAATAAATATTTCAAAGCAATTAGCCAATTTTCGTCACATCCAACATAAATTTTCTTAAGCCATATTAAATTACTTATTTAATCAATTTCCAAAATTGCAATCCGCCTCGGAATTGATAAGGAAGGGGTATATTTCTAAGTTGGTAACTCTATTAATATTCTTGGAGCTTTGTATTAACTTTTTGGAAGTTGATAATTTATGTCAGTCCTCCGAGTATTTAAACTTATTGAAAAGTTATTAAAACAGACCGAAGCTATTGAATATAAATCGGGCGAGTTAAGTTCGACTTATGCGAATTTATTATCGTCTTTGTGTTAATTTTGGGTAAGTCTTTCGATAATTTTATAGCTAGGGTAACCTTCAGAAATAAGCTACCAAAGTGTTTACTTAATTTATTTGCACTTTAAAAAAAAACTTATACACGTTTTATTATTGATTTTTTAGGTGTCGTCTTATTGTGTTTATCATTCCTCAAATATACTAGTCACTGCGAATAATAAACCATAAACATTTAAGTAACCTTTAAGTATGGACGTTAGTCTCACAGGCTCCTTATAATTATGATATGAGTTACAATACAATATTGTACTTTTTGATTTCTATGTAGGAAACGTTGCTGGTTGTAAAGTTATTAAGTGTATTATCATCATTTTTTTGTAAATATTATACTTTGTTACAAACTAAACTAAAATAAAAACAGTATAACCAAATAAAGAGAAAAAAAAAAAATTATCCGAGTAAACCCACTTATTACTACCGGACTCTTAAAAGAACGCATAAGTATAACACATAATTTATAAAAATATTAAAGAAAATATGGGGTATTTAAGATATTACTAGCGTTGCTTATATATAAACAACACAAATTTTCCAAATTTCTATTTGGAAAATACTTTTATTTTTTTTCCCAAGTCATTTAATATTCATTAAACTGCAAACAGAAAATCGTAATGTTACAATGCAATATTGATGTCCGTTACATCTGTATGTGGCTGTATTAATAAAAAGATCGATTTCATCTGTAAAAGTTGTTTAATGCAATGAACAGTAGTTGAAACGAGCGAAAATTTAAGATATGCATATCGTTTATGATGTTATTAGCAAGTGCGTTTATTAGGGTTCCGTACCTCAAAAGGAAAAAGCGGAACCCTTTTAAGATCACTTCGTTGTCCGTCTATCGGTCCGTCTGTCAAGACCGTTTTTCTCAGGAACGCGTGGAGGTATCAAACTGAAATTTATATCTAATACTCAGGTCTACTCTCCCTTGGAGCTGTGAAAAAATCAAACTTCTAAGCCAAGCAATCAAAAGATACAGCCGTTTATGCCGCAAATTTCCGCAAATCGAAACTCGCACGGGAATCAAAACCTAACAGGCAGCATCCGTTGAAAATATCTACCTACGTAAGTATTCAGTCCCTCAAAAACAGTCAACTTTTATAACCACAATTTTAAACTAAACTTCATCAACACGGAAAGTATTAATTTTAGCATTTTGCTTTAAGATTCTTCTTCTTCTTCCTCATCTTCTTCATACAGTCCGGAGGGTGTTAGGCCGGTCACTCCAGCCATCCCAGCTCAGCCAGGAATGCTCCCAGCGCCTTTACATAAAGGACGGCTTCTCGAAGACTACCTGGTGAGCCGAGGTACTTCGCCCAGTAGGGGGCTACTCCTCCACAATCCAGCAGGACGTGAGCAGCTGTTTCTTTTTCCTCCATGCAGATTCTGCATATTGGACTGTCCGTGACACCTAAATTGAAAAGGTGCTTGTTAAAATTACCATGACCAGTGATGGCCCCTGTTATTAGGCGCTGGTCTAGTAAGTTTAAGGAGGGCTCTGGATAGACGAGCGTCTACTCGCGGTAGAGCTTGTTTGAGATTTTGAAATTTTAAAAGGTTTCCTAAAAGAGATGTGTTAAAAACTCAGCAGCTTCAAATGAGTTAAGTAATCTAAGTTGGTATTTGATTAAATATTATGAAAAAGTCTCTCTCTCCAAGAGTCCTTAAGAACAAACTTATTCTTTTTCCTGTAGATGATTCCTTTATACTTCATTGGCCCAGTATGTGGCAACTTGTAGTAAAAATGAACGAAATACAGTTACACGACGAATTATATTTTTATAAACATGGAAAAACCGTTAGTAACTCCTATACCAAGAAGAAAACGTTATATGAGAAACAAACGTTTCCACAACAAAATTAATAACAATACAAACTAAAAGGCAACCTCCTAACAACGGTCCTTGTTTCCTATGTTTTCCTCAATTCACCGATTTTTACAATGTGTTCTGTCTCAGGATATTGTTTGTAGCAAGAAAAGGTCTATTTTTGTACAGGGGGACTACTACCATCTCTTAGCGCAGTATTGTTTTAATCTTACCATGCTACATCGTTCTACTAACAAATGTCATAAGCCCGTATTCCAGAAAGGCCGGCAAGGTGAGGGTGACTGATGTGGCAGTTGAATCTGCTGCACCAGCTATCTTCGCGTGTGGACTCTACCTCCACTTAACATCAGGTGGAGGTAGTGTTCCCACCTAAACTTTCCGACTTAAGTTGACGACGTGTTTGGCGCAGGGGTACTAACCCCGCCTTCTGCGCCAGAGGCCCCGGGTTCAATCCCCCCACAAGACAAATATTTGTGTGCATGAACATGTCTATTTGTCTTAGTCTGGGTGTTTTATATATATATATATTAAGTATGTATTTACAAAAAAAAAGTATATAAGTATGTTTATCCGTTATCTAGTATCCATAACACAAGTTCTTCATGAAACTTAACGTGGGACTAGATAATTGGTGTGATTGTATGCGAATATTTAAAAAATATATATAAAAAAAGTTACTTAAGCAGTTGAGTACAGTTAAAAAGGGACGTCGCTACATGCGATGAATAAGCGCGCCCCTTTCTAGCTCTTCTTAAGTATAGATCACAGCTTGAGTCATGTTCTGGAATACGAGTGTTAAAGTAAGCTAGTTTTTTCACGGAAGTTTTGTGACGTCTTCGCTCAATCATCGCTTCCAAAGTGTGTCTCAATAATAACATAAGCAATAACATAAGCAAACAAAACGTTTTTATGACATGATAGTTTTCAATAGATCATGGTAGGCCCGCAGGCCGCGGGTAGCTTTGTCGTAATAATGTGTCTTACGTGATCCCAATATGAATTTTCAGTTAAGACCCCAGCTTTGGGGAATAGTCGGTGTACCTGAGGCTACTTTAAAGCATGTTAGGGAAAAATGCTTTTACCTGACTGAGGCAAGACTGATATCTCCTTACGAGGTGAAATGAACTGAATCGCTTCTCATATATGGTGAATGAACTAATAATTATCATAGTTTACACCTTATAAAAGTATTGTTTTTATGTTTTTATGAACGACGTTGAGACTCTTAGCCTTCATCATACCTGATGTTAAGTATTGATAAGGTTGAAAATCAAGGTTCAAAATGGTTGAGTGACGCGTGTTATCATGGCAAATGGTCTCAAGTGGACTGACTTAGGTCGTAAAACTTTGACCGTGGATCAAACTTTTGGCACGCAAGGTACGTAACTTTTACGCATTGATAATTTTACAGATTAATAAGTATCGGAAGCAACGAAATAAAAAAAAGATATAAGCAAAAAAAAAATTACATTATATTTTGGCATCTTTTAGAAAATAGAACGCCAAATTTGGATTTGATCGATTTGATGGAATTTGTATGACAGGACCTAGAACTTTCTTTGTCGTGAATTTTCTTAACAATGGAAAGGACGCGCCAGTACACTCGTCAATGGTTGTAGTCGCCAAACTCCTGAATGAATTGCGGTTCGAATTACCACTCTTGGCTACCGCATCTACCCTATTTCCCAGATCTGCCCCATGCGACTTCCACGTATTCCCAAACCTGAAGAAATGGTAAGGTGGCCAGAGATTTTCAACGAATGATGAAGACATCATTGCCGTAGACGAGTATGTTGAGGGGTCGGAGAAATTTTATCAAACTGGTGTAGCGGCATTGGAAAAACGCTGGACTAAATGCATCGAGGTAGAAGGAAACTATGTTGAGAAATAAATTTATTTTAAGTAGATTATTAAAGAATTTCTTTGTCGTTTCGGAAATTTATCAATCTGCCCTCGTAAGTCTGTGGTGTCTTTGTTGACCTTATTCCAATCCTTATGTTAGCTTAGGTCACGTATCTTATAAACGATGAACATATGGTTTTATTCGGGAAACATGCGGTTCACTTTTCAGATATTTCATTAAAAAGTTGTATAGTGAGAGTCAAACACCAGTTTTTAACAGACCGTCATGGTGTGGCCAACTCAATTTAACTTATAAACAAGGTCAGAATAATAAGCAGAATCCAAATACTAAGACGGTTCGCTTTGAACTAAACTCAATTTCGTGTAAGGAAAATGACTGCATAATTTGAGAGTGTTATGTCTGTTTTATGATGAAGCACGTTCCTTATGAGATGTTAAAGAATTAGGTTTGGTTATAACTTTTTAATTTTGCATTTTACAATGCTATTTTTATGTGATATATATTAAACAAGAAAATATACTAGAAAAATGCAACTTGTCTCATGTCGTCTAGCTAGTCGTCTAGTCGTGTCATCCCGTCAGGGCGACATGAGACAAGTTGCTTTTTTCTAGTATATTTTCTTGTTTAATATATTATCAATTCGGTTTGAATTAAAATATTCTCAAATATTATGATAGATTAGCAAACAGTTCTGCAAGTTTAGTGTCCGTGAAAGTGAATGAGATTTCATGACTGTTTAAACTCCTTACTAAGATTATGTCAACCGCCTCTGTGGTCTAGTGGTACAACCACCGGTATCAGACCCAGGGGTTCCGGGTTCGATTTCCATCGGGGGTACATATTGTATTCGGTTTGGTTGGTGGTAGGACTTGTTCTTAGTCCGTCTGGCTAGCTACTAACATGTTATCTAAGTCTGACGCCATAACGACAATGTTTTCAGCATTGTTGTGTACCGGCAGTTCAAGAGAAGATAGCCAGTTCCTCAGTGGCTGGGGACTCCGGGAGAGGCTCGCTTCCATCTTCAGCCTTATTATTATTTAACATCAGGTTTGATGAAGGCGAGAGTCTTCCCGTCATTCATAGAAAAAAAATTATAAAGAAAGAAAGAAAGAAAAATATTTATTGACGCATACAAGGCAAAAAAATAGACATTAAACTAGGTTACAAACAAAACCATGTAAAAAGTATGCCGACAACTAGGCTCCTGCCTCAGCATAATGTTACAGCGCCAGGAGACTGCCACTGCAATGCTGGTATTCTGGAGGGACCTTAATTGAGGCCATCGAACGGATGTAAGTTAAAAAAACATACTACAAAGTAACATATAAAGCTAGATGAAAACAAAACAAAAAGAAGTTAAGCTGTAGGCTAAAGAAACATTTGCCAAAAAAAAAAACATTTCATATGTCAGGTGTCAACAAAACTGTATGAACTACAAAGAAAAACAAAATGTGGAAAACGGAAGAAGCCAAAACAATAAAAAAAAAAAACAAAATGGGGAAATTTCTTTTTAGTAACATAATTTTTAATTAATAAAGGCTAATTGCCTAATTTTAAAATTAATCGCAATCCTTTTCCCCCCTTCAATATTTGACATGTGATAGGGATTGTGATCGGGACGCGTTTTGAAGGATTATTGAATAAACGAAAAGCAAAGCGACACACACGAACATCTTTTGAAATGTATTGAGAAGTGTCAAATGATAACACTTCATTCACGTTTTTCACGTTTTCACGTTTTTATGACACTGAGGAATTCATAAAGTTTTGCCGTGATGGGCACATTAAGAAAATTGCGAATGATTTATGACTGCTTATGCTTCTTATGCTTATTTTTCTTTTTTCTTTATGTATATTATTGACATCTTAAATTTTGACATCTTAAATATTGACATTTTAAATTTTGACATGTAATTTCTGACATCCGATACATTAATAATGGACATAATACTGTTGTGTGTATTGACATGCTGAGAGATGAGATTTGTGTTGTTTCTTGTATGTACTTGGTTATTGATATTTAAATATTGAACTGTAGTAGGTAGTGTTTTTTTTTATATAATTTGATTTAATTTAATGTATGGAGAACATTACATAGTATTTTAGAGCATGACGAGATTACAATTTTGCTTATCGATATGTCGGTAAAACACGCATGTACGTACTTGAATTTTAAGAACTGAATTGTACCGTGTTTTATGCAAATAAATATTACTTACTTACTTACTTACTTCATTCCAAAAGGGATTGCGATTGTAAGGTACATCATTACATAAATCGCTATCACAATCACAAAACCTTTGAAAGGTATTGTGATAGATTTTGAAATTAGACACTTAGGGGACAGGTCTATAACAATACAAATAATGTTACCAGATTCAATTACGTAATTAATTTCAAGTAGGTACTTCCAATCCATTTCACCTTCTGCGCCAGAGGTCCCGGGTTCGATCCCCGGACAAGGCAAATATTTGTGTGCATGAACATGTCTATGTGTCTTGGTCTGGGTGTTTGATATGTATATTATGTATGTATTAAAAAAAAATGTTATATAAGTATGTTTATCCGTTATCTAGTATCCATAACACAAGTTCTTCGTGAAACTTAACGTGGGCTAGAAAAAATTGGTGTGACTGTATGCAATTATTTATTTATTTATTTTAAATGTAGTAAGCGCATAACTTCCGTTCCGCTGCACCAAATTTGATAATTCTTTTTTTGTTGTGTTCGTTACTGCCAGGACAAGGTTTAAGATTATTCCCACGGGAACGGAAACTACGCGGGCGAAGCGTTCGTGGCCGCGCTTGACAGACAGAACGTAATCGATCACGATTGTTAAGCAATGTTCGGTCCTATCAGGTGTAGGATGGGTGACAGTAAAGTGTCATTATTATACACATGAAAACGTAGCTTTAAAAAGCATAATTTATTACATTTATGACCTTATCTAAGAAGCGCTCGTGGCTGCACTTGACAGACTCATCGTAATCGATCACGTTTGTTAAGCAACGCTCGGTCCGGTCAGGTGTCGGATGTGTGACCGTAAAGTGGCATTACAGCTGAGCGCTTCCGTGCTTCGGAGGGCACGTTAACCCTAGATAGCTAACGTTCGTCAAAATGACGAGCATCCGATATACATTGCTTAATTTCTCTTTTATTGATTTATTAAGGCGGTACCCTGACCGAAAGTGGCGCCGCGTTGAATTTTATTTAATATCGTAATTCTAATTCATAATTTTAATAAAACTTTACGTGGAATTTTTAGAGCCCATTGTCTTGTATTTTTAGAAGGTATCGCTACATCTCGTCCTAGTCATTCGTAGAAGTAGATAGCAAATGTGTCAAAAACGGCTACTTTTAGCAGTTTTGCTATCTACTTCTAGCAGTGACTACGAGGGAATGTAATGATACCTTCTAAAAATACAAGACAATGGGCTCTAAAAATTCCACGTTTAGTTTTATTAAAATTGTGAATTAGAATTACGATATTAAATAAAATTCAACGCGGCGCCACTTTCGGTCAGGGTACCGCTTTAACACAACCGCGGTTTCGTGCCAACTCAGAACCCAGTTGACCACATAGAGTAGTGGTCTCATCTCAAAAAAAATGTATGAAAACAAAAATAAATGAGATCCAAAAAATTAAAAATATTAATATTCTTTAAAATAACCTTTAATTCATATTCTATAAACATAATAAAAGTAAAGAAAATATAAGAAAATATAAAAAAATATAAAAATCAAAATCGACAAAAACTCGAATGGTTAGCTTATCAGAGTAGTGCAGCAACGTTAGCTACCTAGGCTTAAGCCGTCGGTCCAGGCTGTTGTCATCTAACAATAGCGTTATGTCAAGTCAGAGGCCTTATAGGCGGCTTGATAAACTCTGACACCAAAAGCCACTTCAATCCTCATACGACAAGAATAATTTCAATCACATATGCAAACTAATTGCAACAGGCTATTTTTCCCCCTCACATTTTCCAAAACTCCAAACGAAATGTCTGATACATCATCAATACCGCACATTCAAGGGTATTGAGTGAAATTTCCAATATATCCGCTTAAATCAATGACCAGTATAACTTGATCCACAGTCTAATGAGAAGTGTTGAAGACAAGGCGAGTTCGAAGTGTCAAAGTAAATTGGTCCAACTTGTTGAGTATCTGACTGCGGCCTATTTTGTTGCAAGCTTGCGCTTATTTTAAGAGAGCACATTATCTTTGCGACGGTTTGCTTTGATAAGTTAGTACCTATATGTTTCGTATAAGTTTGTCATTCTTTAACCCCAGGATATGCTGCTGGGATGGCTGGAGTGATCCGGCCCGACACCCTCCGGACGCAAAATAGGCGCAAAAAGTCGTCGAGTTGTGGAAACCGCCCGTATTGGATGAAGAAGAAGAGAACCCCAGGATAAGAGAAACAATAGTTATTTGTTACGCAAGGCTAGAAAGTCGGATTTCTCGGCGAGTTACCTCTATTGAATCTTGAGTGTAGCGATGGTTTCAAAGGTACGAGTCGTTAAAACTATTTTTTGCCGAGCGCAACACACAATTTTTCACCTCACAGCAGCGAGGATTTTTAGGTAGTTACAGCGGTCAAATTCCGGTAAAAAATTCTTTTAACAAAAAGTTTTATCTAAATATGCCTTGTTCTTGTTATTTTAAATGATATAAAAAAACTAAAACAATAAAAACATTATGATATAGTGTTAATTCAAAGTAGTTTAAAATAGGACTAAATTGTTACTAAGAATAACAATATAAACGATTCGGTAAATGTTGACATTGACATGAGGTACAAGACAAAGACAATCTAAAAATTTATGGCATGTTCCGAATTCCAATCATAGGTTGTGAAATCTCAACCACAGTAAATTGAAAATTCTTGTAGTTAACAAATACTTTAATTTTAATTTATAAGTTATTTATTAGGGTTAACAAACAGTTAACACAAACAATATGACAAAAAAGAAATTTAAATCGAAACAGTTTCATACTGTGCAACCGTATTTATCTTTTTAACCGACTTCAAATGGACCGATTTGAGTAATTAAGTATTTGTTCGGAAAGGTATACTTCCCATTTGGTCATTATCATCATGTCATAATAAAACTCTTTTTTAGAAACAGCGAGGAGACGCTTAGCTTTTATCATATAGGTAACTGATGTTAAGTAATGAACTAATGATAGATGGAAGCGTGCCTCTTCCAGAAGCGTTGAGGATTCTGAGGATTCATTGAGAAACTGACTATCTTGCATGTCATCTTTATAATTAATTAATATATCTTTTTTCATTACTTAAGTGAAATAAAACAACTTTTGCTGAGTATTTAGTGCGATTTATTTACTCGAAATATATAGTGGTGGTCAGATAATTAGAAACACTAGTCGATTTTCATACAAACGAGGTAACTTTGGAGCCTTGGTTCTCTGCCAAGGATTGACCGAGCTGTGATCTGATAATGGTCATCCAGGGAGTGAATGGAGGAGATTAAGATTGCTATACACACCCAACTGATCCTAGTAATATCAGTAATATAAAATAGGTAAGTATATAAAAGAACCTGCAATCTACGAAATAGACGAAGTTCACCAAAAGTTAAACATTACATAAAATAAACACCTTATACAAACTGTAAGACAGAGCGTGTTAAATAATTTAAACGTTGGAAATTTTCATAATGTCCTAATAAGCATTTTAATTTTTCTCTTCCAAAGTACTCCCTTCACGGTCCGTTACCGAATTTTCGACGCTAACCGCTGGCAAGACAGGTGCCACAGAGATTCCACAATTTGTCTTTCACATTAATCTAGATTTGTAAAGTACCAGAAACATGATTTTATGATTTTGGCTTCTTTTCTTTTTGGAATTACTCCCTAAAAATACAAAAATTCAAGATTATTCTCAAATGGGGTTACATATACTATTGGAAATTGGTTTAATTAGTGGATGCCAATAAGCTTTTGTTTACTTCGGTGAAATCGAATAGGATGATCAACCGCAAAAAAGACGGGAAATCTCAGCGTGATTTGGAGGACATAATCTCCCTTATCAAAGAAATGCCTCCAGAAGAACTTCCGATTTTTGTAGCCCGCGATCTTCACAAGCTACCCCCAGTGACTTTTGAGCACCTAGATGCGACCAGACTGCTGAGAGACCTAATCACGCTTAAGAATGAGATCGAGACAATTAAGGACTCATATGTAACTATGGAGCAGTATGTATTACTGAAAAATGAAGTAATTAATTTACAACAATCGGCGGTAGTAAATAATTTCCAACATGACAATTTTGTGAACAAGAATAGAGGTACAAAACACATACTGGACAGCTTTGAGTACAATTATGATAGTGGACCTATTGGGCTGTTACATATTTCACAGAAAACAGCTAATGTTAGTGGCGAGACACGGGACTTCATTAATTCCACACTCATAGATGAGGCGTTATCACAAGGTGCGCAGGCGCAGCGCGCGCAAACGCAGCGCTCGCTATCCCTCTCGCACCTGCAAACGAAACAATCTGCCGCGACGAGTGCAACAGATGTGCGCGTGGAGGCCCCTACCCTGGTTCCGATTACTTAGGATCTACGCGCCATCGAGTTAGTCGATCTTTAGAATCTTCTCCTAATCTTGAAAAAATAGTTTGTCTAATCCCTGTGGCGCTTAACTCGCGGCTCTGCTCTAAACTGGATTTAACTTCGAAGAACTTTTTGAAGTGGGAAATTATTTTACATTTTCACTCTCACACTTTGAGGGACAAAAAAACTGTTTGGAATTCCAAGTGAGAGGAGGATGCTCCGCCTGGCGATCCCCCTTTTATTATTAAACTCGTAATTCAGAACTTTTGGACTTCATTACCCAGGCGTAAGTGTTTCTGTAGTGACCTTAGTGGTCGCGGACCTCTTTGCCTTCAACTCAATTCTAACTAAACAACTTTGACGAATAATTTTTGGGACTATATTATTATTTAAAGATTAGACTAAATTAAAATCATAAAAAAAAATTAAGTTATATACTCAATGTTATCTCGTCAATTTTAAATTTTATTTTTAAATTTACATGTTGCAAAACTCATTTTTTTATTAAAATTTATTTCGTCGTTAATTATTATTTTAGCAATAACCTATTTCTATAGCATTTGTTATAAAAGTCAAAGTCAAAGTCAAAGATTTTTATTCAAATAGACTTATAGATAAGTGCTTTCGAATCGTCCAATTTTTTTTTCCTACCAGCCATTCAGGACATCTTTTAACTGATAAGAAGAACGGCCGCAAGAAACTTATCAGCTTTAACAGAAGCAACAACATTTACAAAGGAACATGTCGTTGCCAAACACAAATCTACAATCTTGAAACATATTTAATGTAAGAGGAAATAATATACTTAAGGATAATAATATACTTAAAATTAATATTAAAAGAAAATAAAACTTTAATTTTAGTATTATCCTACAATATTATGATAGTTATGATAGTAAAATAATAATGATAAAGAATAAATTTTACTATAGTTTACATTATGTGAATAACAAGAAAGTGGCAACGAAACATCTTTGTGGCAGATTGAAGTTACGTCATTTTAACCTGAAATTAAACTAATTGAACACCGAAAAGTTCCAAGAGATTGCTCATGACAACAATTTTGCAATCAAAGTTAAATAACTTTATTGCTCTGAATCAGCAACCCACCTCTGTGAAATGTAACTTAATATTGCAAGATGGAAACAATCAAATAAGTCGTAAGTTTAGGTTGCAACGCGACGCCGCACTGCCAAGTCGGCACTTTAAGTAGTTGTAGTGTAACCAGGCAATAAGTGTCATGCGGATAACAATGTGATTTCATAATATTTTATGAGCGAAATATAAGTACTACTCGTCTCCAGTATAAAATTAATAGTAATTTTTAGATTAACTCATGCGGATACATATTAAAAAATGCCGTTAAACGCATACTGATAAAATGTTACATAAAACTAATACATATTTACTTTCGGGTAAATATATTGTACGGTTATATTTGAACGATACCATTATTTAAGAAGAACTAATTAACAAGAGTTTTAAGAGTTTTTTGCTACTAGAAAAAAGCAAATTGTCTCATGTCGCCCTGACGGGATGAGACATAAGATAAGTTACTTTTTCTAGTATATTTTTTGTTTAATATTTAACACATAAAAATAGCATTGTAAAATGCAAAATTAAAAAGTTATACCTATTTAACAATTATTTGTTCTCAAGCATGCTTGGAAAATGCATTATTTGGCAACCTTCTTCGAGAAAAATGGATATTGCTGTACTGGCCATGACATGCGAGCAGCGGCCGGCAAAAGTTGTATGAAAATCTATATCTGTCATGTAATTTAAAAATGGAACAATCTTTTACTCCGAAATATGGCAACCGAAGAGGTAACGAAATATGTCAATCAAAGGTTTTATTTCGTAGCGGCTTGCAAATAGAAAGCTGTTTTAGAAAAAAAAAAACAACAAATGAACACTTTAACCCGGGAAAAAATATCGTTGTTTTTTGTGTGTCTGATTTCGAAAAGAAATTTTAATTTCCGCGCATTATTTGAGAAAAGTACTATACAAGCGTTGGCCACAACTAGGCATTGATGGACTTACGTATGTGTTTACACGTTCGCTCGCACTACAGAAGGACTTACTAACAATTAATATTAAACAAGAAAATATACTAGAAAAAAATCGGCCAAATGCGTGTCGGGCCACGCGCAGGATAGGGTTCCGTGTTCAAAATACCACAAAAAATTTTTGTCTGCAAAAAAAAACCTTTGTTTTTCATAGTGTTTGTGTAATTAACAAAGTTATATATATATATTTGCGGTTACAGAAAATGTGCTACATCTCTGAAACTATTTAGGGTAAATTGCACCATCTAATTTTAACCATAACCTTAACGGGGGTATTTGACAGTTTTGACTACCCATTTAAACACTTTGGAAGAGTATATCTTTCAAATCATTGACTTTGAGAAAACAAGGTCCAGTCCTATATTAGACCGAAGATATGGAGTCCCTTCTTTCATACTGGAGCGGGAACAGGATTTCTCAACAAAGTAACGGGCAACATAAACTGTGGAACTAATATGAATCTTTTGAATCGATAGTTTACGACCGATTGCTGTTCGGAAACTGTTCGATTTTCAGAATTTCCGCATTATTCTTCACGCATGACTTGAAATGTCAAGAGCTGTTCCCACTAGTACACCTCGGTAGTTCAATCGTTGAACTAGTGAGACTTTTATTACCAGTATTTGTATGTATGTATTAATTCTTTTAACACTTGAACTAGAAATATATAGAAGTGCTCATAGCAGCGCTTGTTAAGGCTGATCGTAGTTGATCACGTTTGCTAAGCAACGCTTGGTCTGAGTAGGTGTCGGATGGGTGACCGCAAAGCATTACAACTGAGCGCTGGCGTGCTTCGGATGGCATGTTAAACCCGGCTCCCGGCTCTTATCATATGATAACAGCTGTTAAGCCAATTCAGATAGGGTTCAATCAACCCTACATCGATCCCACTATCACATGATTAGTTTAACCCGGCGAGGTTATGGAGGGGTCAATTTGTCCTAGCAATTTTTTATCGAGTACTTATAGTTTTTTTTTCGACCGACGAAGGATTTTAAAAGTCTCAGTAGCTGTTACTAATGGCGCCCGCACGTCGCACATTGTTAGATAGTCAGCCGCTGCTTGCGACGGGAGTTACATGTGCGCGACGTGTCGTCAAAAAGGGCCAAGAATTGTAGTTTCTAAAACTGATGACTAAACTATTAGTGAATAAATGTATACCAAATAATCGTAATTGATAAGAAAAGTAAGATATTTTTTTGTTTTTTTTTATCTTAATTTTGGGTCTTGCTAAAGTTAATTGTTATAAGGCCTTTGCTAATGTTAATATAATAAAAATATTTTGTACAATGAAGTTTGTGTTTTTAAAGCAATCCATAAAATAATATCCAACCAGTATAATCATCTCCAATTCTTTGTTAGGGTCAAATTTATTTATTTATTCAAAAAACTCACAGGCTTACAGAAAATTCCAACACGCCAGTAAGTTTAAACTAACAATATTACAATGAAATTAATTAAAAATTACAATAGATATAGAATAAAATATTAGTATAGATGTTATTTTTTAAGATAAATGATTACGCTACAAATTCTTGAACAAGTTATAGTAAAAAATCTACTAAAATCATATTTAAAGATAAGTATGAAATAATTTATCTATATAGATTAGTATGAAAAACGATCTAATATCATTACTAAACAATAAAAAAAAAACGACAGTAATTATAATAATCAACCTAATCGAAATTCATTATAATTTACTACCACGAACATCGTTATCGATCTATCCGCAAAAATAATAAAAATCTCTTTGTAACTATCGATATGTCCCGTAACTATCGATACATTCCGAACCTATTGCCAATACCAAATACACCTATGACAAGAAGTTCAGATTGACATGAGCGCAGCTACAGTCATACAAATAAGGATCAAAATGGCTCACTCAGACAGGACGCCATTTTATAGGTACATTGTACGTTTTATGGCTTCGTTGATAAGAGAAATAACGAGTGCTATTGTATTGTATTACATTATTAAAACTATTGCAAACGTGGTTTTATTGCTTATTATAGCCATTTCATTGTATTTACTAACATAAGTCGTCACAAATTACTTGGAAATATGCAAATGAAGTCGGTCAGTTTACAACTTGTGAAGCACAATTATTACGACACATTTTTTACAACCAATAACCAAAAACGATAATATATTATAAGCCGAATAAGACATTTAGTATCAGTTTTCCAATAAGAAATTACTCTTACCTTGCAAATAAAACCAAAATCGCCATGCACTTGTTAGAAATTATGACCATAAGTACATGTATCAATGGATATGTAATTAAAATTCTACTGGAAATGTTATATAGCTTCAATTGTAGTTAAATTAAAGTATTGTTATACGAGGAATAAAGAAATAAACCCTTAGAAATCTTTCAACAATTACTGGAATTTATTAAATAAAAACGACAATTTAAAAATGTTCTTTCAATTATTATGATTATTTAAAACACAACTTTAAACACATCAACACATTTAATTAACATAATCTTTACCCTTAAGGAGAACATCAAGTATCACCTCAAATAAAATTAATCGAGAATAACACAGTATTAGAAAAGAATAAAACAGTAATAATTAGGATAGAATAAAACAGTATGGAAACACTTAGCTAGACCTCTAAATAAAAGTGAATCAAATTCAAACAGTATTAAATTAAAATAGAATAAAACAATATTTAAGTAGAATTAGACAGTATTAAAGTACTTAGCTTTTAGACCGCTCTGCTCGACTCACCACACAAGACTGTTCACAAAATGTGTCCTCCATGCTCAGAGGGAGCCAAAAGAGGAGGGGGATTCTCCCGCCATTTTAACAACTTATCCGTGAAAATAATAAATTTGCTACCGTGGCGCCAACGTGTCAAATTAAATATTTTATGAAAATAACATACTTTAAATAAACTATTTGTACTAACTATAATAATTATATTAAATATGTTTCAAGATTGTAGATTTGTGTTTGGCAACGACATGTTCCTTTGTAAATGTTGTTGCTTCTGTTAAAGCTGATAAGTTTCTTGCGGCCGTTCTTCTTATCAGTTAAAAGATGTCCTGAATGGCTGGTAGGAAAAAAAAATTGGACGATTCGAAAGCACTTATCTATAAGTCTATTTGAATAAAAATCTTTGACTTTGACTTTGACTTTATAAATATTATTAACATAATTTATAACTTAATTTAACAAGATACAATACATGTTCAATATTTGTATTACAAAAATGATTAAGGTGATTCGTCACGGTCAGCTAGGCACTGCCGCGCCAACAGATGGCGTTAATGTCCTGATAGAGCGTATTTATTTATTTTTACAACGAAATAGTTCAAATTTTTAGGATGTAAAGAAATTACCGGTAACAGCGTAATATTTGTAATGCACCTAACATTACTTATATGGTATTTTAAGTATTAAAGTCACTTTATTTGTGCATCGAAGTGGCGCGCGAAACATTCTCACACACATACATAGAATTTGCTGTCAACTGAAGCGTTAGTAAATTTCGGCGACTATTCAAAGGTACAATTTGACTATTTGCGTAAGCGTCTCAGCTTGATCACGTAAGATACCGGGTTCAAATCTCTGAGTGCTCTACTTTTTTTTAACTTTTTATTTGTTTTATTTTTGTAAATTTATGCAAAGGAGATCATTCAGGGTCCATACATTTTTGGGCCCATTCAGAAAGTGCCAGAAAAAAAAATCTAATCTTTGAACTTGTATACCTTGACTTAGAGTAATCTTACAACTTTTATGCTCCAAATGACCAGTTCTTTACGTAAATTATGTGTTTCTTTGTTGGGCGATACTTTTAGAGACAGGCCCAAAAAAAAAATTATCTCTTTTTATGAAATTATTTTAGTTGTGAAATATATTTTGTCATTTTGCGCGAGTTCAAAATTAAAATCAGGTGTTTACTATTGCACAGTTTTTTATTTATTTTTTGTAAAACTAAAAGACAAACATTTATGATAGAAAGACAATTATTGGTATAATGGTATTTCAATGAAGTAAGTATAATGCTACCACAATGAAATATCTAAACACTCTTGATTATTTCGGACTCTTCGAAGTACCACCTTCAAAACCAGAATTTTTGTAAAACCAACAGACAGACATTTATGATAGAAAGACAATTATTGATATAATGGTAATTCATGGTATTTGTGCTACTACAATGAAATATCTATACAGTTTTGATTATTTTGAACTCTTCGAAGTACCACCTCCGGCAAAACGGAATTTTTATAAAATGATACCAATTTGTGTAACATGTTCGAAATAAAATTTTCGTCACGCTCGATTTCCAGTACAGTAATATCATGAGCTGGAGAAATATAGCCCACAAAGTAGCATATATTCATTTTGGAAATCCGTAGTTGCCCCTGGATCTGTAACAAGAATAGATAGATGTGAAAATGTATCCAATGAAGCACACTGTTCGTTTACTGCATGTAACAACAGCATGTAATTGGTACTAACCTGATAGTAATAGTTGTGTTTTTTATTGATTTGTAAACTCCCATTGCTATCAATATAGAGCGGGAAGTTTTTTCTGTCTTTGGCAGCAGAATTCATATCTTGATTGTTGCGAGCCAATGAGGGGAAACATTTGATTTCAAAAGAGATTTTTCTTCTTCTATAACTCCTGAAATTCATTGATTGCAATAAATAATAATGTTTTCATAAGTAATTTGGACAGAACAACAATGATTTGTAATCAATTACTGCCACATACCATCTGGACTAGCACCTAAAAAGCCGAACTATTTGTCAATGAAGAGCCATGCTGGTCGCACGTTTTTTTAAATTTTTTCAGAGAACAATGTCCTTGCCACCGACTCGTTGCATTGACCAAATGACATATCTTTGGTAAGAACATTGTTTTTACTGGGTTGTGGCAGGGTGTTGTCGATTTTCGTTTACATATCTGTAACAGAGGCATAATTGAGCATGCTACTTTGCGGTATATCACAAAAATGGGGTATACCTAATTGAATTAACCCTTTGAAAGACTTTACCATTCCAAACTGACTTGCAGTTAGCCTGTCACATCTGTGTGTATTATACACATCATTTTCGTGTTGTCCTATGGTTAGGTGTTCAATGTCTTGAATTTCCTGATCAGTTTTTTGAAACTCTGTTAGTTTTAAGAGACATGCTTTTTTCAGGTCTGTTTCTACAATTGGCTCATTTGCCTCTTGTGCCTTTGGGCCATAATTCCGGTTAGGTTTACATTTGGGGACGAAAAGCCGTGTACGTGTGTAGTTTTTCCGCCTTTCTTGAGATTTTCCTTTTTGAGCAATATATTTTTTTACTGTTTGCCCTGGGCTTTGTGCTGTGTGGTTTTTCCATGCACTTGCATGCCAGTTTTCACCAGTATTCTTGAACCAGAATATTGGTGATTTTTATAGTCTTTTCGCGAAGTTCTTGGCTCCATATTTATTGTCTGTTCACTTACACGAACGGATAACCTATAAATTATAATATTTCTAATATTGCAATTATAATTACTATTATAATCATATAAAAATGTATCGAACGAAAGAAAAACACTTGTATAATGTGACGCCTCATGTAAAGTCATAACGTCAAGACATGAACCATTGCAAACCGAGATCTAGAATGCAAGAAGCACAAGTTTTCAAAAATAGGGCAAAATACTCTGTAGGAAATAAAATCATAATACATATTATTTAAGTATCGGACTTATTTAAAAAACATCTCTGTATTCGTTGACAGTGCATAAATAGCTATGTTTAGTATAATTTGATAGATGGATAAATTAGTTATATTATGAAAAAAGGTATTTTTTTCAAATCATAACTAAAATAAAAATCTACTCTTTTTGGATGGTTTTTCTTTAATCTTAAATCTTTTCTACAGCAAAATAAATAAATATAATACCAAACTAAAATATCTTAAGGTTTTGTATTTCGTCATCTTTCGCGATATTTTACATGCTCATATTGCTCATTGGAGATAGTTCTCCTACAAAAAAATCTATAACTTTATAACGCTAGACATGGTGCTAAGTTGTAATATAAATAATTTGAATGGAATAAAATAATGGGAAGAGCGGCAACAGTGTACGGATCGAGGGATAATCGAGCTGGCAACGCAGCCACGCACGCGCCAACTAAACTCTCAACTTTAGCGTACGATACTGTCGGTGTGCACTCACACATTAACAAAATTGAACAAAATTTTCGACTGATTTATGCGATTATTATACTGTTTTTATCTGGGAAATATAATTTACCGCAAATAAACATCATAATAAATACCAAAGGATATCATTTAAGTTTATGATTATGCTTCATTCGCCCGTGAATGGAAAAATACTTTACTATGGAAAACGAACCACCTTAAGGAAAATAACAGGAAGTAAACGAAAACCTGACCATTTGTCAATCGTCTGGCCAAAGATCTTTTTAGTATTTTACTGTTATTAACTATCGATTTTAATATTTTGATAAACCAATATCGATAAGCTTCAATTATATAATGAATTTAATGTTAAATTTACATAATAATTATTAATTTATTATCTGCTAAACAGGAAATTACTAACTTAAGAATAGTCGTCTTTGTCAGATAATCAAATCACATTTATTAACAGAATTTGGTTAAAAAAGGAGAAAGGAGAAGAAGAATGTTAATGAGTATGTATTCTAATATTAATTTAATGACTTTATAAGCAGTAATTGACAAATAAATTTAAATTCAAAATTGAATATTCTTATACACTCCACGAAACAGAAGCCGAAAAGTGTCACTTTTTCAATGACAGATATAAAAGTCAAAATGAACAGATTAGATAGAAAAATTTTTTTTAGAGCACAGGAAGTTTATTGTAGTTGCTCTGTAGTTAAACTTCTTCATTCTAAAGTAGTCTCTATCATCCATAAAAAAACGGCTCAAAGTCCTATGGGACCGCGCGGCCCGATGGGGCCGGGCGCGTGCCTACGGGAAGGTGGAGCTAACATTTTCGGTCGATCGGACCAGTTGGTTGTCAAGAGGTTTTATTAAGGTGGTACGACTTCTATACAAACAAACATTACACAATTATTGGTTCATCATACCTTAATAATTCATAAATACATGCGCAACTAACTCGTTTCAGTTATTTCTTTGCGCGAAATAAATAAAAAAAATTATATTCATACATAAAACACGAATAAACTAATATCTTATAATTTCAATAATTCTACGTATGTGTGTGACTCATCGCATTTATATACCTCATGTATGAAAGTACATTTTTTTGATAATTTCGCGCAAACAAATAACTGAAACGAGTTAGTTGCACATATATTTATAAATTATTAATGTATGATGAACCAATTAATGTGCAATGTTTGTTTGTATGGAAGTCGTACCACCTTAAAAAAACAATTGTCACACATTACTGATGCAATGAATTGATCAACAAAATTAAAATTAATTGAATACAGGAAAATTGTAATTAGACAGAATGTTTGTCAATATGATATACAATAATAATAATTCCTGCGTCAAAATAATTGTTCAGAGTGTCAGAAATTCTAAATAATAGTTCCATATGTCAAATAATAATAATAAAATTACACAAGCATATTGTTTACAAATGCATAGACAGTCATAAAGGTAGCCTAAGCTGTCGGCAAATATGTCTACATCGTTGTGCTAAGCAAGCATGTCCCCCAATAGCCGTAAAGCACGAACGGTAGGTGCGTGAGTTCCGCGTCGTGTGCGCGCGGTTGGTTTGTACAGAAGACGCAGACGCCGACGAGGTGAAACTGTCCCTGCTTCGTCTCGTCTAATTCGAGCTGGAACTATTAAACGAAACCTCTCCAAAGCTGAGAAGCTATGTATCCTGTGATGTATTCAAAATATGTAATACTTTAGATACTGAATTTGAGAAGGGCTCAACTCTAAAGTATCCATATTAACCATACCCGACACAAATACTGACGGATACAAGAAAGGGTAATAGCCATATTCCTTTTTGTACAGCCATCGCCCAAACTTACATTGGATTTTTTCCACCAATAAACTGTATTTGTCCTCGTTAGGGTCCCAAACGATAGCACCAAACTCGAGTTTGCTACGAACATAACAGTTAAGTATATAGAACCCTTCCATAATCAGCCTGTGGACGTCCACTGCTGGACATAGGCCTCTCCTAGCTCACACATATTGTGGCGTTCATAGGAGACTAATTAGCCTACTGCTACCACGCCGGCCAGACGGGTTGGTAGAGTGTTTGTTTCAAGTTTTCCTTCTCTCGCACAGGTGTTCAATGCGTTGAACCTCTTAGTCGACTCTTACGACATCCCAGGCATGTAAGGGAGTGGTGACACTTGTATTCTTAGGCCGTCACCACACGGCACGGCGGTAGCATAGAACCCTTGCTACCTTCAAATTATCAATTTGCGCATTTATTCCCATTACAAACACTATCATTTTGTTTGCCGCCTTGCATACAGTTTGGACATGCTGGTGAAAGTCTAGTTGATTGTCGAGTATTAAACCTAAATCGCGGATTTCATTTACTTTTCAATAGTTGAGTCATGTAACTTAACATGAACATTTACTGGGGAATGTTTCCGCGTAAATGTAATTGGCTTTACATTTGTTGCTACGGAACGGAAGACGATTAAGTCTGCTCCACTCAGCAACAGCAGCGATAACCCTTTGCAGTGCTTTAGAATCTGCTACATCGTCAATTTCTAGTAATTAATGAAACGACGGTGGCCAACACCGTAGAACGGTGAATATACTAGAAAAATTCGACGTGTCCTCATAGGTCTCTGTAGCATAATTGGTTAGTGCATTGGGCCGGATTCCCAAGGATGAGAGTTCGAATCCCGCCAGGGCGACATGAGACTAGTTGCTTTTTTCTAGTATATTTTCTTGTTTAAATAAAAATAGCATTGTAAAATGCAAAATTAAAAAGTTATAACTAGATGACTGTTACATCTTAATCGATAGCTGGTTCATGCGTCATGCTCGTGAACGGGTGCTGCCAGCGGGATGGGTCTGCTCATGTTTGCTTGTGTTAAAATGTGTAGAGATATATGTTGTTTTGATTTTATGTTATTTATGATGTTTTGAGTTGAGATGCGTGGCACTGCTTGATCAGAGTAAATAAAGGTAAATAATGTTTTCAATTATTCCAAATATATAAAAGCTTTTTTTTATTTATTTTTTTAACTTTAATTACGCTTTGAGATTTTGACCCAGCTGATGCGTCTTCTAGTGACATTGTAGGTTGTGTTGTGTTTTACATTAAGGCACTTTTATCTTTCTTTTTTTTATGTTGCCATTGTATTTTTTTATATTTGTACAGCTTAATATAAGTACCTGAAGTACGTCATGCTCACTCAAACGTTTCTTCGGAAGTGTCGTGTGAGGCGGGTCGTTACGTTCCCTAAAATATGGTTGAGCGAAGCGATGGCTGGTTCATGCGTCATGCTCGTGAACGGGTGCCGCCAGCGGAAATGGGTCTACCTCAGTCTGCTTATCTTAATGCTGTGCCTAAAGCCTAAATATTTTTATCTAAAATAAATTGATACTGACCTGTATGTACCTCACAACTTGCAGTATAGTAATCTTGTAATGCGAGAAATGTTTTAATGTATGATAGACAAGTCTTTCTTTGCCAGTTAAAAATTGTTTACGGTTACAATAACCATAAAATGTAATATTTTAATTAGTATTTTTCTTTTGTGATGAAAATTTACCTTACTGATATGTTAAGGTCACTTTTCAATTTGACGACTCTGTATGAAATATAACAGGAAGAAAAAAACAGCCCTTGACGAGTTTCTTGCCGGTTCTTCTCGTTACAAGGTCTCCCGCCGTAGGGTTTGTGAACCGATGGCGTAGCTTATTTGACGTTCATAAGTGCTTGTAACAGCCTAGACTGAATAAATGATATTCTGATAATAATATATTGATGCCACTTACCCTTCTCTCACCCGCAAAGAGGCTCGGAAAACGGGCAGGCCGCCGCCGGATCGAAGCTTTTATTGACACCACGGTCCCATGGCGATGAGAGCAAGTAGTGAGGGGTTTAGCTGGTAGCATCTCCTCCCGGTCCTCCGTTGAGCCTTTTGAAGCAGAATGTGGCCGAGAGGCGTCAGGCAAGCTCAGCATAACCCTTTGGTATGAGTAAGTGCATTCCCCACACTCAAAAAAAAGGAGTAAGAATATCTGCTTTCTGCTCAGAAGTCAAAGGTTCAAGACAATGGATTTTTAAATGCACCGTTTCTACGTTGGTATTTTAAAATTGTGCTACTAATTAAATATTTTCTTTACAAAGGCTTACCTCCTCTGGTATTCCTCGAGTACTTATTGCACAAGAACTATTTTTTCTTTATTCGTTTACATCTACTAGGAAACGGTTTTGTTTTCTTTGCATACTCAACGGAACCTTTTGTTTTAACTTACAGCAAAACTTTTTAAAGAATTCATTCAAAAGTTTCTTGCCAGTGTTTATGAGGTAGCTTTGAAACAGACCCTTGAAGAATATTGGTTGCTATTTTTCTTTCGAATAGAAAGGCAAAGGATCCTTATCCTTGGGGATAACTTCGCCATGCATAAGTTTCGCAACTTGCTGATAAAATATACTCGGTTTTGTAGAGCTGAAATTTTGCATACACTTATTTTTTTAATACGATTTCCTTTTTGTATGTTATTTTTCTTATTTTAACTATAATATTAATCTATAATATTAATCTATAATACTAATCACCGAAGATTTCTCAGTTACCTACCAGTTATCGGTTGCCATACTTTATTAATTTTTTACAACCTTCAAAACGCGATCCAGTCTCACTCTTGGCCGATTTTTTAAGTAGTAAAGTTGGATGTTATTTCGTTGTGCAAAAAAAGGGACTGAGAAGGACCCAAGCGAAAGTAGGTTAAGTGATTATTTACCTGCCTATACGGCAACAAGGGATATAAAATTTACAATCAGGGTTGCCCAATACTTGTTCCGTTATATTTTTTATTTTATGAAATAAAGTTTTTTATAAGAGTTACCTTCATAGTAATTTGCGTTGAAATCTGTCACATCACATTGACAATATACAAGTAGGACAAAAGACACGAAAAAGCACGGAAATGAAAGAGATAGCAGATTAAATCGGACCCCATATAGGGTCTTCCCAGTGTTTCATAATGCGAACTCGTATGACATATATCTGCTTCAAGTACACACTTCGTCGTCGTCGTCTCAGCCACATGACACCCACTGCTGGGTATAGGCCTCCCCCAAGGATCTCCACAACGATCGGTCCTGCGCAGTCCGCATCCAGCGGCTTCCCGCGACCTTCACCAGATCGTCGGTCCACCTTGTCGGGGGCCCTACCCACGGAGCGTCGTCCTGTGCGCGGTCGAAATTCCAGAACCTTTCCGCCCCAACGGCCATCGGTTCTTCTCGCTATGTGTCCCGCCCACTGCCACTTCAGCTGAGCAATCCTTCGAGCGATGTCAGTTACTTTAGTTCTCCTACGGATCTCCTCATTTCGGATTCGATCACGTAGGGAAACGCCGAGCATAGCCCTCTCTATTGCACGCTGGGTGACCCTGAGCTTTCTTATCAGACCCATAGTTAGCGACCACGTTTCACTACCGTAAGTCATCACTGGCAACACACACTGGTCATAGACTTTCGTCTTGAGACATTGCGGTAATCTGGACGCGAAGATTTTACGGAGCTTCCCGAATGCTGCCCAACCGAGTTGGATTCGACGGGTGATCTTTTTCTCGAAGTTGGACTTACCTAACTGGATTGTAAGTACACACTTATAATATCTTAATGCTGTGCTTAAAGCCTAAATATTTTTGTCGAAAATAAATTGATACTGGCCTGTATGTACCTCACAACTTGCAGTACAGTAATCTTGTAATGCGATAAATGTTTTAATGTATGATAGACAAGTTTTTCTTTGCCAGTTAAAAATTGTTTACGGTTACAATAACCATAAAATGTAATATTTTAATTAGTATTTTCTTTTTGTGATGGAAATGGACCTTATTGATATGTTAAGGTCACTTTTCAATTTGATGACTCTGTATGAAATAAAACAGGGAGAAAAAAACAGCCCTTGACGAGTTTCTTGCCGGTTCTTCTCGTTACAAGGTCTCCCGCCGTAGGGTTTGTGAACCGATGGCGTAGCTTCTTTGACATTCATAAGTGCTTGTAACAGCCTAGACTCAATAAATGATATTGACTTTGACTTTGACTTTGACACTTTTTTCATGATTAAATACGTAACGTGCGCTTTTTACTTCTTTCTTGTGCTGAATCTATTTTAGAAGGCACAGTCTAGACGTACCAATAAACATTCGTTGCACTCGGCCGATATGACACGCGCCGCCGGATCTCGCTGGTTTTCGCTGTAGTCCAAGCCTAAAACAGGAGCGAGAGCCCTTTGTTGCCCGTGTAACTACCAAAGTCAAAATATTTTTATTCAAATAGATTTATAGATAAGTGCTTTCGAATCGTCCAATTTTTTTTTTCTTTACCAGCCATTCAAGACATCTTTTAACTGTCAAGAAGAATAGCCGTAAGAAACTTATCACCTTTAACAGAAACAACAACATTTACGAAGAAACATGTTGTTGCCAGATACAAATCAACAGTCTTCAAATTTAAGAGGAAAATTTTCTCATGCTCAGTTTTTAGAATACTTTCCTTTTATACATTTACAAAAGTTATGTTGTTATGTTAGTATCACATCCATGCATTGTGATCTTTTAAATAGTCATCTACCTTGTAATAACCTTTGCTAAAGAGCGTCTTTTTAAGCTCTAAGCACAACGTTAAGATAAGCAGGCTGAAGTAGACCCATTTGCGCTGGCATTTCCACCCGTTCACGAGCATGACGCATGATGGTCTTTATCATAAACATTAGCAATCTTTTATGTTCTCAATAATGGGGCATAGGCCGCACAGGTCGTTATTACGGGTGTACGAGTAAAATGGTAATTTTATCAAGTGCTTCCAAGCATTTTAAATATGTCGCGCCGACCAACACTGACTGTCGGCGCCGAAACAGCCGAAAATGTATGAACTTCTAAGTGTTTTTGAATAATACGTAGCTATCAGCGTGTTCATAAATTCGACGGTCAGCGTGCGTCAGTGATTTTTGAGCAGACACCATGTTTTCTGTTCTTCTATCGTCGTCATCAGCCATTTTTAATTTCCCCCACTGCTGGGGCACTGGCCTTCTTTATGGATGGATAAGAAGAAAGGGCCATGGCCCTCCACGCTGGCCCAATGCGGATTGGCGGGTTTTAACGACTGCTGATGCAGCGGGGACCAACGTCTTAACGTGCCTTCCGAAGCACGGAGGAACTCGAGATGGTAATTTTTTTACCTTAACAACCCGAGCCTAGCGCGCGACATACTGTGCCACGGGCTCCTCACCTGCTTCTCACCTCCTCACCTGCTCCTCCGCTTCTATTGGTGGAATAAAATCTTCGCCACTGTCAAAAGACGCATAGCGGCAGCCCTTAATTTTAACTAGCCTACTGTTTCGGCAGGTCACCCTCTATAATGGCATAGATAGCTGGATGCAGCGCTTTTCTTTAGATTAGTTTTCAAAGGGATTTTGTCTACACAACTTACACTCGAGTTGAAGGCAATAAAAATAAGGGAGCATTAGGGTTTTGTTAGAAAGGAAATAACAATAATCCCTTTATAAATAACTTTTATGTTGGTGATGTGTCTGGGTATTTTAGCTTATTAGTAATAATTCTACTAATATTATAAATACGAAAGTATGTCACTTTGTTTTATTTTTATAATTTGACCGCGACCCAGGCGTTACCCGTTTCACCGGTTTGTTCCCTTAACGGGTATTTTTTTACGGGGACCCACTGCGCTCCCGTTTTGACGTCTAGTGGGACCACGGGTAACTCAACAGATAATTTTCTTTCCTGTAGTCCCACTGCTCAAGAAATGTCCTATTCGACGGCTCAAATAATATTTAAGTAAAAGTATCAGGAATACATAGGAGTTATTTTTAAATGTTTCGAGATATATGCAGCAGCTTTTAATAACTCTTAATTGGTTATGCGGCCCTGGTACTTTTCGTTCAACATTTTTCTATTTATTTGATAGAATCAGGCGTTACTTGGCGGAAATCCATATCTTAGTAGAAAACGAAAAATATGTCGCGTAATTCCGCAAGAAAAAATGCAGATGCAGCCCAGTGACACACCTTGCACCTTCACCGACTACTCTACACGTGTTTCGCCCACACACGGAGCATCCTCAGGAGTTGTTAGACCGTGCCAATCTCAGCACCGAGACTCGGTGCTGAGATTGGCACCGAGACTTGTATACCAAACAGTGGGTCGTGGTTAAAAGTGTTATTACTCGCGGATTCACCAGGAAGACAAAACAGTTGGACTACGGGTAAATACGGTATTGTCGTTTCAATTACCCGTAGACTCACTGTAGCGCAGTGGGACTACGGGGAAATAAAATTACCCGTGGTCCCACCAGGGGGACAAATCGGTGGGACCACGGGTAAAGCCTGATTTGACCACCATCATGCAAAAATTTTGACATGTAATTTCTGACATCCGATACATCAAATTTTGACATGTAATTTCTGACATCCGATACATCAATAATGGACATAATACTGTTGTGTGTATTGACATGCTGAGAGATGAGATTTGTGTTGTTTCTTGTATGTACTTGGTTATTGATATTTAAATATTGAACTGTAGTAGGTAGTGTTTTTTTTTATATAATTTGATTTAATTTAATGTATGGAGAACATTACATAGTATTTTAGAGCATGACGAGATTACAAGTTTGCTTATCGATATGTCGGTAAAACACGCATGTACGTACTTGAATTTTAAGAACTGAATTGTACCGTGTTTTATGCAAATAAATATTACTTACTTATTTACTTACTTACTAAACTGGGCAGGCATTTGGCCACTATCGTCTATACTAATATTATAAAGGAAAAAGATTTGATTGTTTGTTTGCCTTGAATAGACTCCAAAACTATTGCACCGATTTAAACAATTATTTTTGTGTTTGATAGCCAAATCAAGGAAGGTTATAGGCTATATAACATCACGCTGCGACCAATAGATGAGGAGCATCAATGAAAAAGTTGCGAAAACGGGTTTTTTTCCCTATTGGGAGGTTCGGTTGCGTGGTTGCTTAGCAACAGATGTCATCAGAATTATAATCAACAATGTTGATTATAATTTTGCTGCTTTTTATTAGTTTAGCGGTAAGGCGTTCATGAAAGATGGCGCTGTATGTATATTTCGCCTTATTTCTAAAAGTTTTAGTTCTTTTAGAATTTTTTAAAGCGACTTAAAAAAGGAGGAGTTTATCAATCAATAAATATATGCTAATATTATAAAGAGGAAAGATTTGATTGTTTGTTTGCATTGAATAGGCTCCGAAACTACTGATCGGATTTGGATGAAATTTGGTACACAGTAGATATCATGGATTAATACAAAGAATACTTTTTATCCGATATTCCCACGGGAACGGGAATCACGCGGGTGAAACTGTGGGCGGCCGTTAGTACCTAATAAAGTAGCAGGTACCACTTAGGAAGAGCTTAATATGCTTAGTTAGAAACAGTTTTTTTTATACTTCAGCTGGATACACATAAAGTCCCATGTTGCCCTGACGGGATTCGAACCCGCATCCTTGGGCCCAATGCACTAACCAATTATGCTACAGAGACCTATGAGGACACGTCGAACCTTTCCAGGTCTCTGTAGCATAATTGATTAGTGCATTGGGCCGGATTCCCAAGGATGCGGGTTCGAATCCCGTCAGGGCGACATGAGACTAGTTGCTTTTTTCTAGTATATTTTCTTGTTTAATATGTATCACACAAAAATAGCATTGTAAAATGCAAAATTAAAAATTTATAACACAAAGTTTTAGGATTATAACTTAATGCACATCGTTTTTCGTAATTAACTACCTAATAAAAGTTTTAACGAATAAAAGTTATTACGTACAGTGCTTTTTTATGTGATAAATATTAAGTTTCTTGCGTCTGTTCTTGTCGTCAGTTAATACAATTCGAGATCTTGGTGTTATCATGGACAGTCAGCTTAACTTTCGAGAGCATATCGAGACCATTTGTAAGAAAGCAAACAAGGTACTTGGGTTTATTTCTAGAACCGCTGCTCTGTTCCGTAATTTGGGCGTCGCAGTTATGCTTTATAATGCATACGTCCGGAGTGTGTTGGAATTTGGTGCACTCATCTGGGATCCTAGAACCAAGAAGTACACTCTCATGGTCGAAAGAGTACAGAGAAAATTTGCTAGGTACCTTTATAAAATAATGTTCGGGTACTACCCCTTTCTTTTCCCGTCACTATTTATAACGGGAATGGTAGGCCTTGTTACTTTAGAAGTCAGGCGTAAACTCTTACTGGCAATGCATTATTGTTTATTGTTGCGGAACAAGGCTGATAATCCTACTGTGCTAAACTATATATGTTATTATGTCCCGCAGAATTATGCACGAGTTAGTAATCGTCGGCGGCGTGACCTGTTGGCATTACCTCCATCTTTGCGCACACTGCATGCTCTTAATGCGCCTACACCTAGAGCTATAGCTCTTATTAATCGATTTTTAAATGATGTCCAAGACGCCGACATCCATACTGACCATATGAGTTATATTTATTGTAAATTATTCTATTACCTATCTTAATAAATTGCCCAATGTGAATGTTTTGGTTTAGCTGTAAGTTCACATTGTATATTCAAATAAATAAATAAATAAAAAGAGTCCAGTAGGCCTAACATCGCGACAGACATCACTAGATATATTTCGACAAATAGCCACGGTCGCACAAGGGAAAAAAATTACTTCTCAAAAATACTGTAATTGCAATTAATTTGCTAGCAGGCCACCGGCGTCCAGAAAATTGAATATTTATTGTGTCATAGCTCGGGGCTGAGAGGTCAAACTAGAAAATATACTAGAAATAAAAAACAACGGGTTGCACTCCGGGAGTGCCGGCAGAATTGAAAACCACTTAAACAAAACAGCAGGAAGGCATACATTTTCACCGCACGGTAGAAAGAAAGGGGGATAATACTTACGCTACTACGCCGCGCCGGCGCTCTGCTCTCCCTCCGTCTTACGAATTTTCGATCAGGTCACGTGTCCTAACGCGACTAACATTTTTTACCCATCCCAAAAATTTAAAACTCTGATGTGCACAACGCCGCTAAAGAAGTTTTCACTTCAAAAAACAACTGCTTAGTCTCCATGTCGCACAGACGGAACTCGAACCCGCAACTTTTGGGAGTCCCGCACAATGCTCTAACCACGCACTGGGACTTTATCACAGTTAAATTTAGTCAAGGTTGAGATGTTTTTAGTGTTAAAGGTTTTTTAAATCAAATTATTTCTGCAACCAAAGTATAAAAACCTTGTTTACGTCATGAAAGCCTTTCATAGTAACAGGGCAATGACCGGAGTATCAGTAACAAAGAGAAAATAAATTAAATTTTGCCGCCTTATAAGTGGTTTATGAAATTGTAATTACGTAAAAGCTAAAAATAAATCTTTTTTTTTTCATCACGGCACGTTCGAGATTGTAAATTGAGTGTAATTTAATTACGTCTTTCCTTTAGAAGAACTGCGACTTTTGTACCCGAAAATTATATCAGTTATGAGAACAGCAACTTCGTACCGTCGCTGAAGTACCCAGTCGACCACCAGGGACCGTACGTTGGTTCACATTATGTACATCTTATGTTTTGGCGCGCACTGATCATTGAAATAAAACAACTTTTACGGATATCAAACGCGCTATATTTCACAAACAAAGTTGTATTTGTCCGTATTTTTTGGTTTTTTTTTATTGTCCCGACATTTCGGCACCTTTTCAGCTGCCGTGGTCACGGGATGACCACGGCATCCCGTCACAAGTACAACTTAGTTCGCACGCGTTGGAAATAAAGCACATTTTATATACGAAAAAGTTGTTTAATTTCGCCGTACGTTGGGTAGGTATAATGTTAGTTTAATAACTTTATTGAAAAAGTAATAGATAATAAACCTTCTAACAAAAGCAATATAATATGTCGTAACCAGGCTAGCCTTTAATCATACATTTATAATGAGCAAGCATTCTAAAGATTATCCTATGAATTTACCATAAAAGTAAAAATAGGTTAAATTTTTATAGCTTAATTTCCCCAGTTTCCTTTGGGAGAAGGGAGTTTTATGGCGATATGCCAAGATTTTTACTGCACTTTTTAAGGTAGATAATATGTAAATTTTAAAATTGTCTCGTAATCTTGCGGTTATAAACACGGTTAACTTTTCTCAGCTTGACGTAGAAAACAACAAGTCTTTATACCCATTCTTTTAACTATCGTATATATACATAATAGATTTCCTGAAAATTACTGAACAACTGATTTTGAAATTTTAGAAAATGGGATATCCATTTGGGAACTCACCTGATCTAATAACGTTTGAATCATTACAATCGGTCCAGCCGTCATCCAGTAATCGATGTACATACATAAAAAAATATATACGCGAAAAATAGATACCTAACCTCCCTCTTTTTTTGAAGTCGATTAACAATATTCGACTTGTCTTACAAGTTGCTGAGACGGGATATGAACCCGCAACTATTAGACGTCCGGTCCCGGTCCCAATGCTCTTTAAATGAACCTTCACTATATTATATCCTTCTTTTGGAGAGTTAGCAGAGCTAAAAAGATGCAGCCTCAAGTAAAAAATGTTATGCGAATTTATGATAAGTTTTTTATAAAAAAATATTGGAAAAAATCAACTCTCTTTACAAATTATTCGCAGACAGGACACGAAACTGCGACCTTTGGGTTTCCGGCCCATTGCTCTAACCACTAAACTACAGAGCAGTGTGCCGGATACTTTTCCAATATTTTTCTATTGTAATAATATAAGTATAAAAATAGCATTGGAAATGCAAAATCTTAAAAATCATAAAAATGTTACGGGACTTTGAGGTGTAGCGATACGTGGAGGCGAGAAGCCACATTTAGCATTGGGTTAGGTGTCTGAAAGGTCTTGCTGACTGAAATCAATGGTGACGGCCAGCCCATCAATAATTTTCACTTGATAGGCTTTTACTATATTCAGTGCCGTGTGGTGACGGCCTAAGAATACAAGTGTCACCACTCCCTTACATGCCTGGGACGTTAAGAGTCGACTAAGAGGCTCGAAGCATTGAACACCTGTGCAAGAGAAGGAAAACTTGGAATCAAACCCTCTACCAACCCGTCTGGCCAGCGTGGTAGCAGTAGGCTAATAACCTCCTATGAACGCCACAATAGGCGTGAGCTAGGAGAGGCCAATGTCCAGCAGTGGACGTCCACAGGCTGATGATGAGGAATTTTTTATATCCCATACTCCCAGTCAGCGTGGAGCTAATTATTTTATTAGTTTATTATTAAAAGTCTTTAATTATCTCCTGTCAGGGATCCGTAAATGATAATCTTGACTCCGAATTACTGGTTTATTACTACTATTATCCTTAATCAGAATTACAATACAAGCGCATCTTAAAATTAATGACCATTCCCCGCTTTTTCGCGAGCGAGTGACAAGTGACATTTCCCTTTTTCTTTTTCTTACGCAAAAGTCACGGCCTTGGCTGGCTACACAGTGCAGATGAATTGACGATCCAAGTACTGTTTTGAGGCGTTTCTAAAATATTAATTTTATCAATTGACATTTTTCAATAATGTTTTGAACTCAATTACTTAGAGTTTGCGATTTTGAGATCGCTAACAAAAGGGAATGGGTGACGGCCACTTACGGAAATAGTGATTTAGACGACCTGCTTGGTGGAGGGGTACTAAGGTCGCCTTCTGGGCCAGAGGTCCCGGGTTCGATCCCCGGACAAGACAAATATTTGTGTGCATGAACATGTCCATTTGTCTTGGTTTGGGTTTTTAATATGTATATTATGTATGTATTTACAAAAAAGTATATAAGTATGTTTATCCGTTATCTAGTATCCATTACACAAGTTCTTCATGATACTTAATGCGGGATAGGTAATTGGTTTAAAAAAAATATGATAGATTTTGAAATTAGCAATTAGGGGGCAGCTTCTATTGATTTTGTTATTTGGCAATGCTTAATCACTGTGTGTATTTGCTTTACGATCCACACGAACAAAGATTCGATTTCGTTGACTCAAATTATTTCTTAAAGCACGTTATAAGTAATTAAGGAAAATAAACCGGTCGACAGAAAAAATAGGTTATAATTTTGAATCAAGTAAATATTTTTTTTTTTTTTATGATTTTGTAATTTTTGCATTTTTCAATGCTATTTTTATACTATGGTAAATTTTAAATAGAAAAATATTGGAAAAAATTAACTCGGTCACAAGTGAATTCTCAGACGGGAATCGAACCCGCGACCTTTGGAAATCCGGTCCAATGCTCTCATGTCGCCCTTATGGGACTCGAACCCGCATGAATGAATGATGAAACGACGGTGGCCAACACCGTAGAAAAAAGTGAATATACTAGAGAATTTCAATGTGTTCTCGTAGATCTCTGTAGCATAATTGGTCAGTGCATTGGCAGTGCAAGGATGCGGGTTCGAGTCCCGTCAGGGCGACATGAGACAAGTTGCTTTTTTCTAGTATATTTACTTGATTAAAAATTATCACATAAAAATAGCATTGTAAAATGCAAAATTAAAAAGTTATAAGGTTAGGTTAGATTGGCGATTAAGTCGCTCACCTAGTATTTTTGTCGACACAAAAAGTTTTTTAGACGATCGGTTAAATACTTCCCAGTAATTAATAAAGGGGTTTGGGTAACTTTGTATGGAATAGTGGTGTATTTTTTTTTCAGCGGCTTCTACATAAAAAAAATATTACTGTTATAAAGCATCACAATCAAACCATATATCTGACTGATTAACTTTGTTTTAACCTTTAAGTACTGACGTGGGTGTCTCACAGGCGGCGTGAGTACAAAAATGAGTGTTACTCCGTTTGCCTAAGTGATCCCCGCCCGCCTTTCCCGGTACCTTCGAGGTTTGATCTCGCGATGCTTCAGCTGGGCGGGCTTCGCCGTTGACACAACAGTGTGCCCTTTTGAGCCTTCGAGTGTCCCTCAGACGTCAGTTCAGTATTAACGTAGCTGTTATTTATGTGATATGTCCATAGAATCTCAGAGACGAACCTCAGTATTTATGTTAAATTTTAGATTTATGCATCCAGAACTAAGAACCGAAAAAGCTTCTCAAAATCGATAAAGAAGTAGAAAAATAGCTAGAATATGTTATAATTAGCGTCTACCAAGATAACTTAAAATGAACATTAAACTCGTTTCTGGCAAGGATTTGCCACCGGAACCTGCGAATCCTACATCAGCCCACATAGAAAATGTAAAAAAAAACTTGCCAATTCTATATATTAAGACTGAAGCTTCGCACTAAATACAAACATATTGCTTGTCACAAGCCTAACTAAGTCTTGGGTGTTCTAAAACCATCTGCTTAGAATGGCTGTCTCAGAGCGAGATTTCACGAAAATTACTCCTTATTTATTAAATTTTAATATTTTTGTCATTTAGCAATTTTATTTTGTTAACAAAGTTACTCCAAAATTAGAAAAAATGTGGAAGATTAATAATTTTCAAAGGCTTTTCTAAATTTTAAAATAAACGTCGAATTTATTACTAAAACGAGTTTTGTTTAATTTTGGTCCTATATAATTGCTAGCCTCACCTTTATGTATTAAAAAGGTTTTTTTGAGTAATATACTTTGTGTACAAAAGCTCTATTCAAATTAATTATGACGTCTGAGGAACGTCACGTCAGTAATAATGAATCGACACGACCATATCAGTACTTAAAGTTTAATTAATATCGCAACTGTGATATGACAATTTTGTTTTATTTTTCCCTCAATAGTACAATAAAAAGTGCATAGAAGTCTCAAATCTCGGTTCCGATATAGTTTAGCTATAAATGTTCCATCTTAACATTTGTGCCTTTCAGTATGTTCTTTCTACGATATCGAATCTTCGTTTGTGTGGATCGTAAAGCAAATATATACAGTAGTGATTAAGCATTGCCAAATAACAAAATCATAAGAAGCTGCCGCCTAATTGTCTCATTTCAAAATCTATCACAATCTTTTTCAAGGGTATTGTGAATTGTGTAACTTATAATCGCAATCCCTTTCGTAGCGAATGATGTTTAAAATGACATTTCATTTGACACTTCTCCATACATTTCTTTTTCTTCTTTTTTCTTAATTAATGGCGTGCTCGCGTTAAATACGCAAATATTGCCAATGTCAAGTAAATATTTTGTAATAAATACAGAAATTGTACGGTAGATTGAGTTAAAATGGAGTCTCACAACAAGTGTTGTTATGAATAGAACTCGGGTTAACCCCCTCCATACATTTAAAAGATATTTTCGTGTGTCACTTTACATAAACAGTTCAATTCCGTTGATTCAATATCTTTCGAATCGCGTCCCTACCAAATGTCAAATAGTGACGGTCTGAAGTATGTAAACATCTTTCAAATGACAAATTGAAAGGGATTGCGACAGATTTTAAAATTAGACAATTATTTTATTTTTATGGTATACACAACAGATGAGTCAGTAACAACATGAAATGAGAGCAATGCAAGTTTCGAACAAAACTGACATCCAAATACGTGTACACACAGAAATTCATGCGATGCGAAAACATAAGAAAAAAAAACTTTACTACAATGAACATTGACAATAAAATTACCTATAAATGCAGCAGAATTTGCATTAATCAAATAACATAAGATTATAGATATTTGATAGAATCAGGCGTTACTTGGCGGAAATCCATATCTTAGTAGAAAACGAAAAATATGTCGCGTAATTCCGCAAGAAAAAATGCAGATGCAGCCCAGTGACACACCTTGCACCTTCACCGACTACTCTACACGTGTTTCGCCCACGCACGGAGCATCCTCAGGAGTTGTTAGACCGTGCCAATCTCAGCACCGAGTGAGTAAAATGGCTCCAAACAGCCGTATTTAATGCTTCCCACTAATTAAAAAAAAAAAAAAAAAAAAAAAAAAAATCACATATTTATATCATACTTTTACATTTATTATAACATTTTCAATAATTATTACTCTGTCTCACTTTTATAGTCGCGATGCGTCACACTGGGGGCGGGGAGGGGAGGGGAGTGGGAAGCATTAAATACGGCTGTTTGGAGCCATTTTACTCACTCGGTGCTGAGATTGGCACGGTCTAACAACTCCTGAGGATGCTCCGTGCGTGGGCGAAACACGTGTAGAGTAGTCGGTGAAGGTGCAAGTTGTGTCACTGGGCTGCATCTGCATTTTTTCTTGCGGAATTACGCTACATATTTTTCGTTTTCTACTAAGATTATAGAATTACGGTAAAAATAAATCAGCATATACATACAGTGATTACCTATGATTATTAGATTACATTATACAATTATAGGAAAAAAAGAATGTATACAGTGATCGGACACATAAATAATTTGCCCCCAGATCTTAATTTAGTACATATCTTCCACTTACTTCTGACGCTGCCCAATTTTAAGACATAGGAATAGTCATAATCTATTCTAGTTTGTGAGCGTTTCCATGATATTTTTGGAACTAGCCCGGCCCACGAGGCAGTAGACCTCAAGTAAGCTTATATACAGCAGCCTAAACAAACATTACAAGGGAACCCAAATATTAGCCGACGTACGTCATCGTTGTAAAAATAACAAACATGAGAGTCATGAATTTAAAAACATGGGGAACTTACGTGATAAGTATAAACAAGAAAATATACTAGAAAAAAGCAACTAGTCTCATGTAAAAAATTTCGACGTGTCCTCACAGGTCTCTGTAGCATAATTGGTTAGTGCATTGGGCCGGATTCCCAAGGATGCGGGTTCGAGTCTCGTCGAGGCGCCATGAGACTAGTTGCTTTTTTCTAGTATATTTTCTTGTTTAATATTTATCACATAAAAATAGCTTATAAAATGCAAAATTGAAAAGTTATAATTAGATGGCTGTTTCATGTTAATCGATAGTCAAACATCTGTAAAGATGTTTCTTTCGAATGCGATGATATTTCTCTCATTGATGAAACGACGGTGGCCAACGCCGTAGAACGGTGAGTATACTAGAAAAATTTGACGTGTACTCATAGGTCTCTGTAGCATAATTAGTTAGTGCATTGGGCCGGATTCCCAAGGATGCGGGTGCGAGTCCCGTCAGGGCGCCATGAGACTAGTTGCTTTTCCTAGTATATTTTCTTGTTTAATATTTATCACATAAAAATAGCATTGTAAAATGTAACATTATAAAGTTTATAATGGGGAACTTACATCACTTTGACTTGGTTAAGCACAGACATAAGTCTTATCGAGATAGACGGTAAACGTGTGACTACATTGCGTGCCAAAAGTTTTGAAATCCGGTACAATGCTCCAACCACTGAGCTACCGAGACTTAAAAACTTGTGTTAATAATAATACTAGATAACGGATAAACTTTACTTATCTACTTTTTTTGTAAATACATAAATAATATACATATTAAACACCCAGAACAAGACAAATAGACCTATTCATGCACACAAATATTAATCTTGTCCGGGGATAGAACCCGGGGCCTCTGGCGCAGAAGGCGAGTTTAGTATTATTTCTATCGCAATCCCTTTCAATTCGTCATTTGAAAGATATTTACATATTTCAGGACGTCACTATTTGACATTTGTAAGGGATTGAGATCGGGACGCGTTTTGAAAGGTATTGAATGAACGAAATAAGCAAAGTGACAGATGAAAATATCTTTCAAATGTATGCAGAACTGTCACATGAAGTGTCATTTACAACATCATTTGTTCCGAATGGGATTGCGACTATAAGTTAAACAATTTCATATATCACTATCACCATCACAATACTTTTGAAAGGGATTGTGATAGATTTTGAAATTAGACAATTAGGGGGCAGATCTTTCTGCCTTGGCTGGCACCTCCTCCACAAGGAACATTTTCGATTTTTTGCAGACGGTTTTGTCATAGCTAAATTGATTTATTTTGGGCTATTATTAATTTATAAATGAGAAAAAAATTACTCTTAGCCATACTCGTAATACTTACCTATTTGGTGAGTCCATACTCTACTAGGTCAGCCTAAAAAGTCTCAACCGACCGAAAAGATATTTTGCTGATCAAAATTATATTCATTCTATTTGTTTCACTTATTACTACCAAAAATATACCTTGGTAGGGACGATTGTGTCAGCCACGTGATATAATATTTCGGATGATGCTGTCTTGCTTACCCGCGGGACAATGACAAAGAATATAATATACACTTTTTTTTATGAACGACGGGGATACTCTTAGCCTTCATCATACCTGCTAGTTGATTATCTAACTCTGTAGCTAACAGATTTTGATTTAAACCGATTGAAAGTGCAGTTAAATTGCTGATTTAGGAAGATAGTTGTCACATTTATTTTTACTAAAACAGCAATGTGACTGCACTGTCAATCAAACGTTGATAGAAACAAGTTACGTAATCTAGGAGCTGATGTTAAGTTTGATAAGGCTGAAGATGGAAGCGAGCCTCTCCCGGAATCCTCGACCACTGAGGAATTGGCTATCTTATCTCTAAATACCGGAACACAACAATGCTGAAAACATTGTTGTTACGGCGTCAGACTTAGATAAGATGGTGGTAGCTGGCCAGGCGGACTTATAACAAGTCCTACCATCAACCAAACCGAATACATTATGTACCCCCGCTGGGACTTGAACCAGGGACCCCTTTTTTTTCCAGGGGGAAATGCCCGCGCATACCTCTCTGTCTCCACTAAAACCCCCTGGGTGTTCCTTCCTCGCGTACGGACGGAGACTACCGGGGCAAGGGTAGCAGTCTACCGGGTCTCCGCCCCGCGTCTGCCCTCTTGGGCCTTCCTCTCTGGGTCAGTGGAGTGACCCAGACTACCACTACTGTTGGGCGCGCGGGAACACCTGGCGCGCCCATCCACCACGGGGGGTCCGAGCTGGACGACGGGATTCCCCGTCCCGCCGCCCAACCCCCACAGCTACTGCGCCTCCTCCTGGCGACACCTCTCCCTAGAGAGGCGAGCGGAGCAGCGAATCCTCCGGGATAGTACACCTACCATCACCGAACCCGGGACCCCTAGGTCTGATACCGGTGGTTGTATCACTAGACCACGGAGGCGGTTAAAACTTATGCGAAAAGAAGCGACATTTGAGCATGTGTGCTTGAAAATCTCCCGTGGCCAAGTGTGCGTGTGCGGGAGACGAGCGCGGGTGGCGGGGCGTGGAGCCAACATCTTCTTACTTCATCTGACAGGGCTGTGTCTGTGTCACCTCACCACACGTAGCATGGATTTTTTGCTTTAGTTAGAGATAATAATAATAATGACTTACAAAAAAGAATCCAAAAATCCTAAGCCTAGCGTAAGAAATAATATTTATTGTACCTATGTATATTTAAGTGCTTCCACGAAGTTTAGGAATGAGTTTGATGATATATTATTAACAGCCCCACCGACGTCCATATGGCGTTTTTGTTATTATATTCTTAATAATATAATTATATAAACAAAGATTAAAAGCTTCTTGTTGCATCATACATATATCATTAGCACTTTCTTAATAAATAATCCCTTATATATTGTTAATGTGGTTACTTCTGGCAGCTGGCAAGTTTTCTTGGACCGCTCTTCTTGTCAGTTGAAAAAGTCTTGAATCGTCATGAAGTTGTCATTTCTCAAAATCTTAATATTAAATAAGATCTTAATATTTGAGTAAATATATTTTTATTATAATAATTAAACACTAAAAAACAAACCTGTAGTTCATTGCCTACTTATACGTCCTTACACAAATTTACATTTCATATCAATCATACTATGCATGTATTTATTATAATATGGGATTCTTTGGCGTAAGTCTAAATTCCATTTCAACCCTAGCGTTTACAAGCTTCGGCTACTCGCCACTGGCGCCATCCGGCGCTAGTAGAGCCCAAATTCACACGTACAGGGGAGTGTCACGGCACTGACAGTGACACGCTATCGAGCTACGAGTTTCGATAAAAGCCGCACATGGCTACAGGGGCTAATTAGTATCGCTTGATTATACATTGTGTGTACAGCTCGGTTAACTAAAGCTGGCACGCATAACACATTTCCACGCTGAATTCAATGAATGAGCGCGCGGTGTGACGTTGCACTGCATTGTTGTCTGTCTGTCTGTCTAACGCGCCGTCAAACTTACGAGTATAAGAAGACAGTTCTTATTCTTATATTTAATGGCGGTGCCCTTTTGGATTTCGCCAATATCCAGTTTTATTAAATAATATAAAACATTATAGAAATTGTACGGTAGATTGAGATGAAATGAAGTCTCACAACACGTGTTATTACGAAAAGACCTCGGGTGAAACTCCGAAGGTGACAGTTATTGTTTTGCTTTTGCTACTATAGAGTGAACTACTTGTATTTCTATTCGTTTTTTTTTTTATTGCATTAGTGTGAGTACTGATGCGCCAGCTTTCGGTAACCGACCTATACCCTAGGCGGCGCTAGTTAGCTCAAGACGGCCCCTAAAACTTTAAACTACCCACTTAAAAATTTCACTCCCTTACACAATTTCGGATGTAAACGTACAGAAGTCGTCGATACCTGTAATTAAGTTCGACATTCTGATTGACGTTAATTCTATCCGTTCATTTTTGGGCCCTTCTACCAAAGCTTAGGTCAAATTATCACGCCCGAGATATTAATGGAGGATGAAGCTTAAAAAACTAATAGCTTTCACTTCGTCTTATTAATAGGAGGGTGAAATTATTTTTGAGAAGCGTTCCAGTACTTGGAACATAGAGAACCCAAAAGATTTTGTCTACACCGAACTGCGAACATATAAAACATGGAAGCATTTCTGACGCTCGAAAATGACACCACGAAAAGTGTCGTAGTTGGGCGTCAACTTTAAAAACTGTCATATTTCCCGAATCACTATGGTCTGTCTCGTGGTTGAAGCAACGTCATTGAACGCCTGTCAAACGGGTCACGAAGAATTATAAAAAAATGCCGTCATGTATTCTAAAATGGTGTAGAAATAGCACAAATGATTCTAGCAAGTCTGATGGGATTATTTTTTACATGTAAGTACTGCGATTTCTACAATAAAACTTAATAACAATAATTTTGTATCCCGTACAGGGATGTGATTTTTCCGAATGAAGTAAGTAATTTAAAAATAACTAATAATGTATGTTTTTCAAGCTTTGATTAAAAAATTACAGGTTTTGTTAATATTCATATTTCTGTATGTTTTTATTACGAATATTGCTATTTCTATAATTCTGATTCAAACAAAATTCAATTTTATACTATCAGGTATAACCCAGATGTTACTGAATTATAATATTGCATTAGAACTTAATGATTTTTTATGCGGTTTAATAAATATTAAATTATGAGGTACAAAAATATGAATAAATAATTTTCTAGTGGAAATTTGGATTTTTTTTGTTGTTTATAAGCAAGACTCGTAAAATTCGAAATACCCACATTTTCTTTAATATTTATTTATAAACTATGGGTCGTACTTATGCAATCTTTTTAAAGGACGTTAGTAAGAAGTGGGTTAAGATGCGAGATTTCACGCACAAGAAAATTATGCTGCCGCCTTCTCGAACAAGACAACTAGACTTAGCATGTTGCAAAACGAGGAAATTTTTTATTTATGGGAGTTTTCGTTGCGTATGCACGCTGTGTAAACGGTTAAAGATATGTAAAAATCATGTGAAATTAAATTGTTCCCCATTAAAAGTGCTAAGGTTGACTCACTATAACCATTTTTATAAAGATAAAAACGTTCTAAACTGATGCATAATTTGTGTAGCTGTTTTCATAAACATGATATTAATCTTTAGCTAAACAAATACGTTATTCGTTACAAATATTTAATTTTGAACAAAATTGCGATTTACATCATTTCATTCTAATGAATATCTTAGGAAATATTATAGTTTTTAAATAACTCCTCAACAACAGGTAGACTTGCTTACTTTATACTGATATATTCCGGACGTTTAAGCTAGAACGTTACACGAACAAATAGCGCCCTTCTTGCCGTGGCCGGATTGTATTTGTATGAAACGCTGCATGCTTCGAGTAGGCAATTTGGAGACTGCCTACTTGAGTATTTAGCGTTAGGAAAAACTTAGTGGATGAGTGTTGAAAAGAAGTTTGGTTATAGAATAAAAGAAATAAAATAAAACTAAATTAACTTTAACAGTAGTGGTATATTTATTTAGGTTTTTATTGATGTAGGCACTGCCTAATAGCACGCAAAAATGGCCAATCACTGAGCATGCACCATGTCATTTTCAAAATGACGTAAATAGCGAAACGCTGCCTATTACCGACCTAAACCCACCACTTATAAGGATGTTTTTTACATGTAGGTAGATAGTTGTATGAGATCCATAGGTCGCTGGTTCAAATCCGGCTCGAAGGACCAAAAAGATGTATGAGTTACACCTTTAATGATAATTCCGAGACAAGTCAGTCTTTGATATTTGCAGAAATGATAATATTGATAAAAAGACAAAATACTACGATAATTCTAAAATGATATGTAAATGAGTTACGCGCGGCGTGATTGATAACCGATGACGAACTAACTGTCTAAATGACCTAAATAAATGCATGTGGCGTAAAAGTGCTGAAATAACAAATGTACGTGCGTTGGCCAGTACAATAGTTTTCGTGTATTATCACTTGTCTATTGTGTGCGTTTCTCTCTTGTTTGAAACGGGTGTCAATAATTATTGGAGGCTTGTATGAAAGGACTGCTTCCATGTTTTATATGTTCGCAGACACCGAAGTATTAAAATCTTATTTGTTATGCAAGGCTGGAAAGTTGGTTATTTAGCGGCGAGCTACCTCTATTGAAATCTGAGCAAGTGAAGGACTCTAGGATTCAAATATTGAATCCTGAGCGAAGCGAGGATGATTCAAAGATGGAATCCTGAGCGAAGCGAGGATTTCAAAGGTAGAAGACGCTAAACACTTTTCTGCCGAGCGCAACACACAACTTTTCACCTCACAACAGCGAGGAACATTTTATGGTTGTTTCCGCGGTCAACTTCCGGTAAAAAAATCTTTAATCATAAATTTTAATCGAAATATACCTTATTCTCGTTGTTTTAATGATATAAAAACTAAAATATTAAAAAGGGAGTATTATAGTTAATTCAAAGTTATTTAAAGTAGGAATATATTGTTACTTATAAATAATAATAAAAACGATTCCGTAAATGTTGACACTGACATGAGGTACAAGACAAAGACAATTTAAAAATAAAGATTTATGTCACGTTTACGTCACCAATCACAGGTTGTGAAATCTCACCCAGCCTAATATATATTTTTTTTTATAACAAATAGTTTAATCTTATTGTTATTGTTTTTATGATTCAATGAACTAAAATTATATAATAAAACCAAAACGGAGTATTATAATTAATTTAAAGGTATTTAAAATAAGTATAAAATGTAACAAAAAACGTCAATAGTGCGATTCGGAACGCATTATGACATATTTTTAGGTATTAAATTAAAAAAAATACTTTGCCGCGCTAGGCCGCAAAAAGCGATTTTCTACGCCTAAACTGATTAACAAAACCTCCTTTTCAGAGCGTGTGGTAAAAAAAAAATTATCGCCTCTGTGGTCTAGTTCGACTGTACGTCGGGGAACTTCGCGGTTGACCAGTAGAGTTTTTTCAGGGAGCTTTATTTAAAAAAGTAAAATATATATATATATATATAGTTAGCATTCTCCCCACCATGTTGCCATTATTGCGTCATACACCTATAAAAACAGCGCGCGAGCTGTAAAAGATTCATTTGTTTGCTGGCGCTCGGACCGTGCACATCACTCTCGTCGTCGTGACCTGTATATTTCTCATGTGGTATCGTAGAACTTATTTTCTTTATTTTAGAGTTTTCATTTTGTGTTTGATAAAATTGGTGTTTTGTTTTTCTAGTGATTGTATTTGATTTAGATAAATTGTGATTAAACTGTTGTGTTCCTAATTTTAGTTTTTTTTAAGAGTTTTCACTTCTGGATTCTAAATTCAGAAGTGGGATTATTCAAGCATCCATACCCATTATCTGTTCGCTTCGCCATTTTATTCATATTTTAAGAGAAAACAAGACACCAATTTGTTACTTATTTTGTGGGTACTTTTATCCTTGTTTGCTTACGCGTTTTACTTAGTTGTTGTCTGTAACAATGTCCGATAGATCACGGACGCCTCATAACAGGTCGCGTCGTCGCGATGGCACACGTAGATGTCGCAGCAGGTCGCGTAGAAATAGTCGACCGCGTAGACATGGCCATGACCGCAGTAGGTCACGAAATCGCACGCAAACACCACCCGTGTCTCGCAACGGGGATTCTGGTATACAGCAAGCCTTGCAATCGATATTAACGCGGCTGAATGCTCTCGAGAACAATAATTCGGTGTTAACTAATGTTACTAATAATGAGTGCATGATTCAAAGTCAATTGGCGGCTACATCCAACGAGAATCCGTCTGAAACAACTGACGCTAGGGCAGTCCAGATGGGGTCTCGTTTTGATGACACTGAGGTTACAAGTCGTATTGAGGAGTCAGCTCAACCAAATGAAATAATCACTCCCGGCTTACGTACGTCTGAAATATTATTGACACCACAGACTAATAATAATGCGTCCTTACGACACACTCGCGAGTGCGAAATGTTTGATTCTACCCGTTTGTTAGCTGAAGCGATTCGATCACTAAATCCTTCCAGATCTCAAAGTTATTTTGTGTCTAATTTCGACCCCACTATACACGACATCGATGCATGGTGCGAAGAGGTAGTAAGGGCCAAACTTACGAACAATTGGGACGACTCCGAATGCCTTTCTCGCGTTTCGAACTGTCTTAGGGGCGACGCGCGTACTTGGCTTAATGAATGGGTTACCAGTGACCGTACTTGGTCAAACTTTGTTCACGAATTTAAACCGTTGTGTCCACGCAAATTAGATTTTGCCAATATTCTTTTTGAAACTATGAACACCACCTCCGATAAGTTTACGTCATACTCTGAGTACGCGCGCCGTACCATATTACGCTTGAGGATTGTAAAGGGCCTCAGTGCCGAGTTGATGGTGTTGATCGTTATTAGAGGCATTACCGACCCCCAAGTCCGAGCGGCAGCAGCAAACGCGAACCTAACTACGGAGGATATAGTGTCCTTCCTCTCTATTTATGCTAAGCCCGTCCGCAGTAAACTAGATTTTCGATCAATGCAACATAGGAAACGTGTTTTACCTAACAATACCTACAGTAATATGAAATGTTTTGGCTGCGGGCGGACTGGGCACAAACACGCGAATTGTCCGTCTAAGAATAAATATGACTCTCAATCGTTTAAGCGACCGGCTGCTAATTCTGATGCGACTAATAGCAGCCAAACAAATAATAATTCCTGTAGCTTTTGTAAAAAGCCTGGCCACAGCGAAGACGTATGCTTCGCTAAAGAGCGATCGCAGACCCGTAATAAACGGAATGTTAACCTGTGCTCTGAACCGTCAGACAGTTTAAAAAATAGCGATATCACAACAGCTGTTATTCAGGGTGTTCCTGTCGACGTGCTCATTGACAGTGGTGCTTTGAATATTTCATTAATATCCGCTGATGTATTAAAACATTTTTCTTGTACCAAGCAGCCTACTAAGTGCACGTTGAAGGGAATAACTGAAAATACTATAGAAGCTGATTCATTTGTAACACTGACTATCGAATTCGAAAGTCTTTCGATCGAAGCCGATTTTATTGTTGTACCCGGGTCATGCATGAACTTTCCAATCATAGTAGGCACGGATATTCTTAACCGTGAGGGTGTTACCTATGTGCGCACTAAGGACAGACAATACCTCACTCATACATTAGTAAATAAGTTGGCTAGGGTTAACACCGTCACGGTCGATGAATCTGTCAATGTTAATACGCCTCTTATAGGCGAACAACGTGAATCGGTATTGAGAGTGGTCGGCGAGTTTCTTAAATTCTTTATTTCTGGCACTGCGACGACCACTGTCAATACAGGCAAAATGTCAATTAGAGTCACTGATGATACCCCAGTTGCTTATCGTCCATACAGACTCTCCCACGACGAAAAACTTAAAGTTAGACAGATTATTAAAGATCTCAAGGACAAAGGCATTATCCGTGAGTCTAGTTCAGAGTATGCTAGTCCTATCATCCTCGTTAAGAAGAAGGATGGTAGTGATCGCATGTGTGTCGATTATCGTGCGCTGAATAGATTGACTGTAAGGGACCGGTACCCCTTACCATTGATCGATGATCATGTGGATCGCCTGGGCAGTTTCAAGTACTTTTCGAGTCTTGATATGGCTACGGGCTTTCACCAGATCCCCTTGGATGAGAAGTCAATCCACAAAACGGCATTCGTCACCCCAGAAGGGCATTTTGAATATCTCAGAATGCCTTATGGTTTGACGAATTCGCCCATAGTCTATCAGCGCATTATAAATGACACCCTTCGCAAGCATATTGAGGCAGGTAATGTGCTTGTATACGTCGATGACGTACTTGTTATGAGCAAAACAATCGATGAAGGCATCAAGGCGTTGCGCGAGGTTCTGAAAACTCTTACTGAAGCTGGCTTTTCTATAAATTTGCGCAAGTGCACCTTTCTCTCCACCGAAGTTGAGTACCTAGGACGTTTAGTTAGTCAAGGTCAGGTGAGGCCGAGTCCAAGGAAGGTTGAGGCGTTGGTTAATGCCCCGGTCCCAAACAATGTTAAGCAGGTTAGACAGTTCTTAGGTTTGGCCGGATATTTCCGCCGCTATATTGAAAATTACGCAACTAAGACTACTTGTATCTCACGTTTAACTAAAAAGGATGTAAAGTTTTGTTGGGGACCGGAGCAAGAACGAGTTCGTAATGAGATCATAGCGCGATTAACGAGCGAACCAATACTTTCCATCTTTGATCCCCTCCTTGCAACGGAATTGCACACCGATGCTAGCAGTATAGGCCTCGGTGCTATTTTGATGCAAACGAGGGCGGATGGTACCAAGCAAGTGATAGGTTACTTCAGTAAGACCACACAGGGCGCCGAAAGCAGGTACCACTCCTATGAGTTGGAGACTTTGGCGGTCGTGAGAGCACTACAGCACTTTCGCCATTATTTGATCGGCTTGACATTTAAAATAATAACCGACTGTAATGCTCTCAAGGCCACTGAGAGGAAAAAGGACCTGCTTCCGCGCGTGGCACGTTGGTGGGTCTACTTGCAAGACTTTTCATTCACTATCGAATACCGTAAAGGCATAATGATGTCTTATGCCGACTATCTTAGCCGAAACCCATCCACCCTGGTTTATCAAATCACAAAGCCTCGTAACTGGGCACAAATAGCTCAATCTGCTGATAGTGAGACCCAAGGTCTCCTTCAAAAGTTAGGCGATGGGGAGTTAGACTCCAGACGATACGTACAAATGAATGAGGTTTTGTACTATCGTTACGAGCGCACCGGTGAGGAGCCTAAACTTTTATGTTTCATCCCTAAGGGACATAGACTTAGCTTATTAAGAATATTCCACGACGAACATGAGCACATTGGGGCCGATAAAACTGTAGACCTTATTTTAAAACATTTTTGGTTTCCGGGGCTTCGTCACTTTGTGACTAAGTACATATCTCACTGTCTGGTGTGCGTATCAAAAAAACGAGTACCAAGAGCACCCCATCAACCTATCTCATCTTGGGAAAAACCTAACTCGCCGTTTGATACCCTGCATTTAGATGCACTAGGTCCCTTACCAGAGTCCAGCGGTTACAAGTTTGTTCTTTTAATTGTTGACGCATTTACTAAATTTTGCCTACTATACCCGATTGTGAGACAAGACGCGAGTAAATTAAAGCTCTGTTTTAACAACACGATATCTTTATTTGGAGTACCAAAACTTATTATAACTGACCGCGGGCGAATGTTCGAGTCCTCCGAATTTACGTCATTCGTTTCCGAGCTTGGGTGTGATATTCATTACATCACCCCAGAAATGCACAACTCAAATGGACAAGTTGAACGGTATGTTAGGACTGTTCTTAATATGATTAGAATCGAAGCTAATCATAGAGGTGCTTCCTGGTCGGAACAGCTATGGAAACTTCAGCTTGTCATTAACATGACGAAACAGAAGACAACGCAAGTCTCCCCGATCAATCTGCTGGTAGGTATCGACGTTGCTACTCCACTGATTCGATCTATTATACGTGATGTTGCTGTAGAAAGCTTACAGAACCGGGAAGCTTGGCGTGAAACTTGTAGAACCAGGGCTAGCGAGTTGCTGAAGAAAAATCAAGCACAGCAAGACGCGCGTGTCAATCGAGAGCGACATGCCCCGCGCAAATTTTCTCCTAATGATTTGGTGTTTGTGATTAAATATTCGCAGGCAACAGGCAAGCTGGATCCTGGCATGCGTGCGCCATACCGAGTCGTGAGGTGCCTACCGAGCGATCGTTACGAGTTGAGACTGCTGAGTGGGTCTTACGGGAAGACCACGCAGGCTGCAGCTCAGTATATGGTGCCATGGCGTGGGGAGTGGTGCCCCGATTCTTGCGCTGCTTTCTTCGAGCGTAAGTTGTATAGCACCACTCGCATAGTGCACGATCGTAGTTTAACTTGCCATAATTTCTATCCCTTTCCGTCTCATGACACTAGCAGTCACATCTAAATAGGTTAGGTAACATCAGTAGGCTAGGTAACACTCACACACAATTACACTGACTATATCTTCGCACATATTAGTTATTTTACTATCCAAATTAAAATGGCGGGTTGAATTATTATCAGTGTACGTGTGACGGTGCTTGGACCAAGACACGCGGACTTTATGCCTCTGTCTCGTTATAAAGACATGCGGACTTTATGCCTCTGTCTCATGTTAAAGACACGCCGACTTGATGACTCTGTCTTGTGTTAAGGTGTATGGACTTAATGCATCTGCCTTGTGTAATGGTAAGCCAATGCGAAGGTAACAAACGAGAGCTCTCTAACTTTACTATCTTATTTTTACCTTTAAGTAACTGTTTCATTTAATTTTGTGTATGTGAGAGATGAATGAAAGGGTTTTTACCTTACCTTGTTTACTGCAAAATAGTACACGCGTGTTTAATAAAATAAAACATTTATTACAGATAATGAAATAGATGATTCTAATGTAAGGTTGGAATCAGCAGCGCGGGAAACCGACGAGCCAGGGGCTGGACCGTCGTGGGCACCACATGGCAGACCAGCACTGCCAAGCATGCCGCAGCTGGATTAAAGAAACCCAAGAAACCGCCGCACGTCGAGGACGACTCCACGTCAGGAGAGGCCGAGTTAGCATTCTCCCCACCATGTTGCCATTATTGCGTCATACACCTATAAAAACAGCGCGCGAGCTGTAAAAGATTCATTTGTTTGCTGGCGCTCGGACCGTGCACATCACTCTCGTCGTCGTGACCTGTTTATTTCTCATGTGGTATCGTAGAACTTATTTTCTTTATTTTAGAGTTTTCATTTTGTGTTTGATAAAATTGGTGTTTTGTTTTTCTAGTGATTGTATTTGATTTAGATAAATTGTGATTAAACTGTTGTGTTCCTAATTTTAGTTTTTTTTAAGAGTTTTCACTTCTGGATTCTAAATATATATATATATATATATATATATATATATATATATATATATATATAAAACGTCTATATCACAAATAATATACCATTAAGAGTCATTTAATTTAAATGAAAATAAATTTAAAAAATAATAAATAATTTAAAATATTAAATTTTCTTAAGCAATACGTTTCCCAAAAAAAACACTACTGTAAAAATCTCTTCCCGTTTCTGTATACCTACGTGTTGTTACTACAGTAGTAACAACACGTAGGTATACAGAAACGGGAAGAGATTTTAAAAACTCTTTAAAGTGCTTATTAGACAATCAAATTAGCATAAAGATCTTTCCAGAAATATATTGTCATTTTTATGTATACAATCGCAAAGTGAGCATGTTTGTAATAGTTTTTATGAAAATAACGAGGTGGGCGGTTAAATGTGCTGGTGAGTGTATTAAAGACAACTTTTTATGAACGACCGTTCGGCGCCGACAGCTCACATGTATGAACTTAGCTATCAACGCGGACGAGATCATTCTACATTTCAGCGCCGTCGCGACGGTCATCGTGTGGTGAGCGCGACTTTAAAACCAGCATCAGCATCCATATCAGCCGTAGAAGACTACGGCGTAGCCATCGACTACGGTTGTCGTAGCGTCAACGATCGTAGTACATGGCAATCGTTTCCCATTAGTCATTAGTTACAGAGAATGCATGCGTTCAGGGGGGTTACTTTTGACTGGATCGCGTTGGGGTCGAAATTGAATGTCAATAATTATTACTGATTTTCAACGTTGATTAGATTTCGATTGGCGCTACAGTACATTTTTAGAGATTAAAATTACTTATTTATTAATTTCAAGTATTAATTTTTAGTTTAATTACCTATTATAAAGCATAATTTTCATTTCATCGTTTCCCGGCCCACAGAGAAATCAGGCTTTTGTTAACTTTATCTTTTTAACCGACTCCAAAAAAAGGAGGAGGTTCTCAAGTCGAACGTTTTTTTTTATGTATGTCTTACCATAACTTCGCCAGTTGTTAACAGATTTTTATAATTCTTTTTTTATCTGAAAGAAAATGGTTTATGTGTAGTCCCGTATAATTTTTACGAAGATCTGGCTAGAAGTTTTTTCATAATCCTGAAAAATAACAATCACGTTTTGGCAAGTAGTCGTTTACCTAGATGACATCATTGTTGTGTATGGGCTGATTTTTAGTGTAAGTAACGGTACATGATGTAACTAAAAAATCTGAAATAAAACATTTTCTAAATAAAATCAAACCGACTTCAAAAAGTAAAAAATAAAACTTTTGGAGTCGGTGCTAGCTAGCTAAGGCCAAAAAAATATATAGTTAAAAGAAGTGCAATGTAGAATGGCTGGCACCGACTCGAAGTATTATTTTTTACTTTTTAAAGTCGGTTTGTTTTTTTTTTATAAAAGGATTTTTTTTTCTCCTGCTAACGCGCACCATCGCATACATATAGGAACACATAATAAAAATACGCACATACCTACGCACACGTATACGCACATACACACATATATACACAAAAACTAGGTTAATGTTTGTCTTTGTTAATAAAATAAATTACTAAATATGTTAAGACTAGCACTAGTTAATCTTAATACCTAACCAGCTGTAGTCATAATAAGTAAGATTTGCTCCACCTTAATGCTAGCTAATATGTAAAATGTGTGTCCAAATGTATAGAACTCCAAATGGCGACAAAAAATCTTGGTTAATCTTGGTTTGTTTTTGTCTTCCCAGCCGACTGGCTTGCACGTTCAATTACTAAAATATTAATGACCCGATTACGTTCAAATTTGGAACATATACTCGTGATGAGGTGCTTAATCAATACCTAGCTGGAAACATTAACCTACCTCTTCCATCCCTCCCACTCCGCGAACTTTTTGACCTCCCCTCGTATATGTGCCACAAAAATTGGAGAGAAACTAAGTTTTAAAAATATTTTCATTCAATGTTTTTGTTTTAAAATTACTTAATTGTTTTTTATTTTTTATTTTAGGAATTTGAACTTTTATCTTTACCAATGATTTTCTAAGATTAAAGGGACCGTTATGTTTTCAAATGTAATGTTTACCTACTGTTTTATCTAAAAGTTGTATTTATTAACTAACTGTGTACATTTCTTTTGGCTTTTGGCTGTTTTGATTTAGTTCCACTAGCTTTAATTTAATTCGTGCCGTGTGGTGACGGCCTAAGAATACAAGTGTCACCACTCCTTTACATGCCTGGGATGTCGTGAGAGTCGACTAAGAGGCTCGACGCATTGAACACCTGTGCGAGAGAAGGAAAACTTGAAACAAACCCTCTACAAACCCGTCTGACAAAAAGCGTGGTAGCAGTAGGCTAATAGTCTCCTACGAACGCAACAATAGGCGTGAGCTAGAAGAGGGTTATGTCCAGCAGTGGACGTCCACAGGCTGATGATGGATGGATGATGTAAAATGTGACCAGCACTGTTGGATTCATAATGATTGTATCTGAATACTTATACTTAGTTTTATAATTGATATATTTTTTATCTGTTTGTGGTCCTTTACATAAATAAAAAAAAACTGACTTTGAGGTTTTTTTTATGATCGACGGGGAAACTCTAGCTTTCATCATACCTGATGTTGACTATTGATAAGGCTGAAGATGGAAGCGAGCCTCTCCCGGAATCCTCAATCACTGAGGAACTGGCTATCTAATCTTTTTAACTGGCGGAACACAGCAATGCTCAAAACATTGTTGTTATGGTGTCAAGATTTAGCTAAGATGGTGGTAGCTAGCCAAGCGGACGTACAACAAGTCCTACCACCAACCAAACCGAATACAATATGTACCCCCGCTGGGAATCAAATCCGCGCGTTACCCCTGGGTCTGATACCGGTGGTTGTACAACTAGACCACAGAGGCGGTTAATTCAATCTCGATCTAAATGCGATCGCGTTAAGAGTAAGGGAGCTGACCCTCTACCTCGCCTTCATTTGACAGATGGATGTGACATATTGCTCCTAGTCTTTGGTAAGTTTTCATTTGTGACAAAAAGAAGCAGCAATGTGTCACATCCATTTGTTAAATGAAGCCGATTTGGATGCCGACGCCACTTGCGCGGTACAGGGTCTGATCGCATCGTCAGATAGTATCGGCGGCGGCACGGATCGGGCTCTGTTGGTAAATGCTTGTATTCGGTTTGGTTGGTGGTAGAACTTCTTCTAAGTTCGTCTGGCTAGCTACCACCATATTATCTATGTCTGACGCCATAACAACAATGTTTTTACCATTGTTGTGTTCCGGCAGTTACAGATAAGATACCTAGCCAGTTCCTCAGTGACTGAGGATTCCGGGAGAGGCTCGCTTTATCAATACTTTTTAGATTACTTGCTCAAACCACGCCAATACCGTATTTGGTTCTGACATTTTTAATATTCGTTTTCTCCATTCGATACTCACAAATTGTAGAGTTATTTTACAAGTACATGACAGTCACAAATAGTATATATTATACAAGTAAAATAACTTTAAAATTTGTAAGTGTCATATAGAAGACGCATTTTGAAAATGTCGAAACCAAATACGAAATTGGCGTGGTTTGAGCAAGGAATCGGCAAGTGGTCATAGTGAATACGGGCCCAGGTATGATGAAGGCTAAGAGTCCCTCGTCGATCATTAAAAAAAAATGCTCCGCCACCGAGGCAAGCAGAGCAAGCAAGTAGCTTAATTTTGAGGCACCAAAGCAGAAACGGCACATAGAAAGTAGGGGTCAAAGGTTATATGATCTCACTGCGACATTCCGTGGACATCCTCTAGATGGTGTGAAGATGGAATTACCCGATGGTTACAAGGCTGTTGTAATTACTGAAGCGAAGAGGTCCCTTGCTGAAGATAGAAGATTCAGGTATCAGGTGGATTCAAGGACCTAATCTACTGGAACTGGGACAAAAAGCCATCTAAAAACGACAATTTAGTTAAAGCTATGGACTGGATCGACATTGCAAATGCGATACATGGAGATTAAACTATTTAGCTTATTTTTAACCTAAGTATATACTTATATGTAAGGATAATAAAAGCCGATATTTTTTTTTTTAAATACGGGGAGTGCACTTGATGATTGACTCGGAATACGGGAGACGGGAAATTCCCTAATCCCCACCAACGCTACACGATGAAGTTTAATGAAATTGGACCGGATGATATTACATTCCGAAGATTTTACGACACAATCGCCGCAGACGCTTTCATTACTCCGCGCCATTACAAACGGAATAAAATGTACGTTTCTGGCGTTTTATTGAAATTTTCTTTATACCTCCACATCATAAACAATCCTGAGGTAAGAGAGTGAAAATATGAGAAACAAAAAGGGAGCTATTTGAGCGGCTTTTAATAAAGGTTGCTTTGGTGTTCATTTATTTCAGTTAAATCTGACGCGAGAAAAATATGCTTATTTCAAGATGGATAATTTTATATTCTTCTTTGCTTTTATTTAAAATGCCTTTTCTTTTTTTTATGAAGTACGGGGAGACTCTTAGCCTTCATCATAACTGATGTTAAGTATTGATAAGGCTGAAGATGGAAGCGAGTCTCTCCCGGAATCCCCAATCACTGAGGAACTGGCTATCTTATCTTTAACTGCCGGAACACAACAATGCTGAAAACATTGTTTTTATGGCGTCAGACTTAGATAAGATGGTGGTAGCTAGCCAGGCAGACTTACAACAAGTCCTACAACCAACCAAACCGAATACAATATGTACCCCTGCTGGGAATCGAACCCGGGACCCCTGTGGGTCTGATACCGGTGGTTGTACCACTAGACCACAGAGGCTGTTAAAGTACACAAGAACGTTAATTGAAACAAGGTATGTCATCATATATTTTTAATTATGTACTTTTCCCACTAAACATTTTTCACCAACGTTCACCATTAATTTGACCTGAAAAATATAATAAGGCTGAGCACAGCAGACAGCATCTATTTCTTTAAGTAGTTAGAACTCTCCTCTCCTCTTGCGGCCGTTCTTCTTATCAGTTTAAAGATGTCCTGAATGGCTGGTAGGAAAAAAAAAATTGGACGATTCGAAAGCACTTATCTATAAGTCTATTTGAATAAAAATCTTTGACTTTGACTTCCTACTCTAGAAACCTTTTCAAAACATTAGTTTGAGGTACAGTCAGCCATCACGTTTCTACTTGGTATAGGTGACCATGTGGCAAATAATATAAGTCATCCCGTGACCACGACTCCTGTGAAGATGTCAAAATGCCGGAAAACCCAACAGTAATTGACTTAACCGCAGAATATATAATAGAAACTCAACCTCTTTTCGTCATCAGCCGTTTTTAATGACCCCACTGCTGGGGCACTAGCCTTTCTTATGGATGGATAAGCAGAACGGGCCACGACCCAACACGCGGAGCCAATGCGGATTGGTGGGTTTTTAACGACTGAAAATGCAGCCGGGATCAACGGCTTAACGTGCCTTCTGAAGCACAGAGGAGCTCGAGATAGTAATTTTTTGGTCACCCATCCCGTGACCGACCATTGCGAAAGTTGCTTAACCTCAACAATCGCAGGCCGGGCGCGTGAACTACTGCGCCACGGTACCACGCCTCGAACCTCTTATGCTAAGTCGGATTTTTTTTATCGATTCGTTAATTTTCTATGATTCAATACAAGTTTGTTCATTCTTAATTCATTTATGTACAATTGTGTATTGTTCATTAATATATGTATCCTAAAACACACAAGTGGCCGCATGTTTCCTAACAAACAAACTGACATATTTTCGCATTTGTTTATCCCGAATTACAAATGCGAAAATATGTCAGAAATTAGCCTTTATTTTAATCCAGGCTATCTTCGATCTGTCTGTCAAATTTGATCCAAATCGGCTCAGCAGTTTTTGTGTGGAAGAGTAACTAACAAACTGACATACTTTCCCATTTATTATATTATAGGAGGAAGTAGGATCGATGGGCTTTGTACATAAATGTATTTATAATGTTATAACACATACTTGTATTTATGATAAATTTTAAATAGAAAAATATTGGAAAAAACTCGCATTAACTATATTAAAAATATAAAAGTATTAGAGAATTTCGGCGGTGGTCCAAGTCTCGGTAGCTCAGTGGTTAGAGCAGTAAGCCGGACTCCCAAAGGCCGCGGGTTCACGTCCCATCTGAGAATTTACTTGTGGTCGAGTTGATTTTTTCCAATATTTTTCTATTTAAAATTTATCATAACTATAAAAATAGCATTGAAAAATATAACATTTTCAAAATCATAAACATACTTGTATTTTCAAGAAGTTTTGATATTTTCCGCCATTTTTAACAGGATGCTTCTGATAAGATTGGCCAGCGCTGGGTAGTTCTGGCCCAGCAGAGGCGCTCTTAGCTGTGGCACACACACCTGAAAATGACACTAAAAGTTTTATTCACATTACTTCTATTCAATGAGGGAAACTCATCTATCATCCTATAAATAACTATCATGTCAGTCAAGTCATCGATACTACCAATAGCCCAACCACCACCAAAACGCTCGCTCGATGGTCAGCTGGCCTTCAGTTCATGAATAATATAGGCTATAGTATCGATGGCTTGACATTAGTGTTAAATAGAAAAGTGTTGGTGCGGTGCGCTTCCCCAAACTATAGAGCATTTGATGCCGTGCCCTACGGACGTATGAGACAATTGGAGGACATGCCCCCTAACTGTCTATTTTCAAAATCAATCACAATCCCTTTCAAAGGTATTGTGATTGTGATAGTGATTTATGAAATTGTTTAACTTATGTCTTAACTTTCGGAACGAATGATGTTTAAAATGACACTTTGACAATTCTCCATACATTTGAAATATATTTTCGTGTGTCACTTAGACAGTTCAATTTCGTTCATGCAATACCTTTAAAACGCGTCCCGATTACAATCCCTATCAAACGTCAAATAGTGACGGCCTGAAATATGTAATTATATTTTTCAAATGACGAATTGAAAGGGATGACGATAGATTTTAAAAATAGACAATTAGCCATTAGGACTCCAGTCCTAGTAGCTAGTCCTAGTAGCTGATTTTTGGGCCGATACAATTTAGGTTCGCTGTCGAAAAGAAGAAGACCGATACTATGTTCCACTCACCACAGCCAGCAACACGACGAGCAGCGGACACACCAGGTTGATGACCAGCGTGAGCACGGCGCGCACCAGCCACCACAGCCCAACTACCACCAATACGCTCGCCATCATTACCTACAGCAATGAAGAGTCATTCCATCATCATGAGCCATTTTTAACATCCTTATCGCTGGGCATAGGTCTTCCTTATGAGCAGACAAAGACAGTCAGACAGAGCACACACGTAATCAAGGAGATTAACGAATTGATAATCTCCTTAATCCCCTCGAGTAGTCGCTAAGGATAGCATGAAATCAAGATCTCCGGTCACCCATTCCATGAGCAACTCTAGACAAAGTTTCTTGACCAAAGCAATACTAGGCCGAAAGCCTTACGACAGTGTGCCATTGAACTCCTCGGTGCATTATTACCAATATGACCGGTTTGGTTTCTTTGAAGTAGGTCACAATGAGCATAAAAATCACTCAAGTTAACTAGTAAAGTACCTGAGCATCTTCATGGGCGCCCAGCCAGGACCGCATTCCATTAACCACGTCACAGTTACCATCTCTGACCTGACACTGGGCCCGTGATACACTGAACTGTTGATAAAATATATCAATTATACATGAACGTTCACGAATTAGGGTACCGTATGATGTATAGTCATTTTGGGGGTTATTCTCTCAACAAACATCGACGATGTTATCATAACTAAATGTCATATCAGCTGTCAAATAGTATTGAAAATGGGGCAATCTCCAAAGTTTTCGCCGTCGATATCAAGGATGTTTGCTTAGATAATAAACTATCTTTACAGAATCTCACTTCAGCTGGCGCAAGTTATTTCCTGAGAATGCTTAATGTGAGTTCGAGCCGGTGACGGGCTTAGGTGTGAGAGAAAGAACAAAAGGAGGAAGCCTTCGTCATTCTGAGATAGTAGATGGTTGTTCGGATACCTGGTAGTACACAGGACGTCCTTGGCTGGTAAGGCGTTATCTCCACGGGCGAGTATATCGCAATGATAATACCGCTGTGCTATCAATTGCAATAGTAACTGTATGAATCAATCTGCATACGGCGGGCGAAGCGTCATGCGTCTAAATCTTTCCACATTGTTTAAAGTCAAAGTCAAAGATTTTTATTCAAATATACTTTTATATAAGGGCTTTCGAATCCTCCATTTTTTTTTCTACTAGCCATTCAGGACATCTTTTAACTGATAAGAAGAACGGCCGCAAGAAACTTATCAGCTTTAACAGAAGCAACAACATTTACAAATAAGGAACATGTTGCCAAACACAAATCTACAATCTTGTAACATATTTAATATAAGAGAAAATACATAATTAAGTATGAGTAAGATTAAGTATTAATAAGACATATTTAATAAATTAAGGTTAGGTAAGGTATATAGGTCAGTCACCGAAAGCTAGCGCGTTATCAGTACTCATACTAATGTAATATCAAAATCGAATAGACTAATACAAAAAGTTCACTCTATAGTAGCAAAATCAAAACAATAACTGTCTCCTTCATACTCGTAAGATTGACCACGCGCGAGACAGACAGACGACCGTGCAGTGCAACGTCACGCCGCACGCTTATTCACAGACAACAATAATTGTAAATGTTTTGAAAGTGCCAACCCTAGTTAGCCGAGCTAAATGCTGGTACAGGCCGCGCCAAACTTTATTGCGAGTGCGAAGTTAGTCGCAAGACGCGTCGCAGTAGCGAATTTTGGGTGTCAGCGGGAAGCAGCGGGATGTAATGCTGCGCAAGTAAGCACTCGCAGCTAACTTCGGACTCACAATAAAGTTTGGCGCGGACTATAGTTCCACAGATAAGCTCATTCAAATAAACAAACTCAACAGCTAAATTACTTGACGTGCATACATTATGGCCAAGGAGACTCCTCTGCCAGTGGAACTGGTCGGTCGACATGCTGACTGATATGTCGTCCACCATGTGGCTGGCGAGGTACAGCAACGTGAACAAGCCCCGGCGTTTCACGCGATGATCTAAAGACAATAAAACGTCTACATTAATTAAATACATAGTCTCAGTAGACTACAGTAAAAGCTGATATTGAGCGGCAAGCAAACGAAAGACTATTTACAATTTTTAATGGTTTTATCGAAGAACTTACGCTTAGAGGCATCTATTAGATATAGTCTAGTAGAGGTAGGATAATTTTTCAACCATTTAGGAGAACTCTATCATCAAAGTATACAGCTAATTTCAAAAGCATTTTACTCAATGTTTTCTTAGCGTTTTGGTGCCCATCATAATATTGGCTTATTCCTAAAACAACATCGAACTGTGTCCGAGACGAGACGAGAAAATGTTTTTCTTACAAAGCTCAATAATCAAGTATGTAATTTTTACCAATCCTTGAAACACGAGACATTTGAATTTATGTTGGTACCATCCATCTTGTTCTGAAATTAATACACAACAAAACGAAACTAGTTGTAGGTTCGATTACTTAAAATTTTGATAAGTTTTTTTGTGCGGCATTGAAATTGTGTCACAGGATTTCGAAACTTCACTAGATTCATTGACATTTATTTGAAGGTTCACGGTTAATGACATAAAAAAATCTTCTAATGAGTTTATGTTAAAGTTGCAAACTTTTTGGACTGTGACGTAACCCCGGGTTTTCATGACTATTGTAACGGATTGTTTTGGCTACGGACAGTTTAATATTGCCATTTCGTCTATGGAAAATATGTCAAAATATAACGGTCAGAAGCAAAACAATCCGGTTGTGCAGTGGTTCGCACGCTCGGCCTGCAATTGTTAAGGTTAAGCAACTTTCTCAATGGTCGGTCACGGGATGGGTGACCAAAAATTTACTATCTCGAGCTCCTCCGTGCTTCGGAAGGCACGTTAAGCCGTTGGTGCCGGCTGCGGTTGCAGTCGCTAAAACCCACCAATCCGCATTGGGCCCGCGTGGTGGGTCATGGCTCGTTCTCCTTATCCATCTATAAGGAAGGCCAGTGCCCCAGCAGTGGGGACATCAAAAATGGCTGATGACGATGACGATGTTACAGAAACCCGGGGTAAGACCCCGTTAACACGGACGTTGAGAGGGGCGTTGCGGTACCGCAACGCCAATGCCTAGGATTGTGGAATCCTAGGCGTTGGCGTGTTCACTCGGGCGTAAAGACATCGCTTTTCCAAAGAGTATGTAACCAGTTAGAGTCGGCACTTTCTAAGATCAGCGAGAAAAAATTGAATAACATGACATCAAAATATTACAGAATAGAATAATTACCAACATTAGATTTGGCAAATAATGCGACTAAAATAAAAAGCCGATCATAGCTACGCAATTCAGTGCGGAGTTTATACTTGTTGTTTTTGCGGGGTTGTATTTTGTTTGATTGTTAGTAAAAAGGTAATTAAATTAGTGTCACATTGGTAATCTTACAAAACATTCTTATTTCCTGTAAAATACCTTATTTCTGTACCATAAAATAATATGCACGCAAATTCTAACTAAACGAAAGAGTGCTTCTTCTTTTTTAATTAATGGCGTGCTCGCGTTAAATACGCGAATTTTGCCAATGTTATTTGTAAAGTTTGTTATTTAGCGGCGAGTTACCTCTATTGAATCCTGAGCGAATCGAGAAACTTCTTTAGCGGCGTTGAGCACTTTTTCTGTAATGGGTATAAAATCTTAAACTCGCGTCAGGACACGTGACCTGATCGAAAAAGCGTAGGACGGATGGAGAATGTTGAGGTGACAGGTTGACTATGGTCTCGGTTGCTTAGCGACAGACTGTTGATAATGTCTTTTACTTGTCTCTTGTTTTATTGTCAATATATATTTTTCGATTCTCTATAATAACTAATGTTTTCTTATATCTTATTACCTAACTTAACGTTCACTTTAATATGGTTTGTCATGTTTGTGTACGATAGCGCAATAAATGAATATTGTATTCTACCACATAAATGATAGTACTTTTATACTGATAAAGCAATTGGTGCAAAATTATTCCCTAACCATTCCAAAATATCAAACATGCTCAACGTTAATAATCAAGTTTTCACTTCTGCCGGCACTCCCGGAGTGCAACCCGTCTTTTTTTTCCACATTCTTAGGGCCGGTATTACAATATCGACTTATCTTGAATTGATCCAGGATTGAAGATATGATTCACTTATGTGTATTTCAATAAACGATTAAAGTTAAGTGACGCTTAAAGTCCATCATAACTAGCCAATATTTAAGCTAAGGAATTCAGAGACTTAAGTGCCGATCCGGGATTCGTTGCTATGGTAACATATTTTTGACTGCCAAAAAGATATTTTAGTTTTACATTTAGGTATTTATTATCAGTAAATAACATGCAGTTGTAGCATAAAAAATATTATAGTGTAGAAATAATGGCAAATTACAAGAATATTATGCGAAATTTTGAAGATGATGCGTAATGTAATGTAAAAATTTGGAAGTGAGAAGAAATTCAAAAGTGAAAAAATTATTGGCGCTCTTTTTCATTGTGGAGCCTCCACAACGATTCTCATTGGTCGCTGAGCGTACAAGCGCAGCCAATGAGCGCTCAATGTCAGCAAATGACTACAAAATTCATAGACAATTATCATATTTTGTTTGTTATGTTGCAATATTGCGACGAATCCTAGATTTGCTAAGGCGAGGAATATCCGGATTGAAATACGCTATTGTCTTTCACAAGTAATACTTAGCTCAAATGTTGGACTTAACTTAAGTCATAAGATAAGGTGACATTGAAATACCGGCCCTTAATCTATGAGTAATACTCATAGATTT